>OX439049.1:600000-1020000 GCA_949317995.1 Acholoe squamosa | reverse complement strand
CCAAAGTCAGGGTACAGCTTATATGTAGGTGCAGCTTAAAGCCCAAAGTCAGGGTACAGCTTATACGTAGGTGCAGCTTAAAGTCCAAAGTCAGGGTACAGCTTATATGTAGGTGCAGCTTAAAGTCCAAAGTCAGGGTACAGCTTATATGTAGGCGCAGCTTAAAGCCCAAAGTCAGGGTACAGCTTATACGTAGGTGCAGCCTGTATACAGGCTTAGGCTGTTTTATTCTAATAACTTGGATTACGGATCCGGCGACATGAATTTTAGCAAATTGCAAAAAAAAAAAAAAAAAAATTTTTTTTTTTTTTTTTGGCTTATCCCCGATGGGAATTTTGCACTATTTGACACAAAAAGAGTAAAGTTGGAAAAGAAATCGATGTAGTTATTGCACAACCTTCCGTTTTTTTGTATTCCATTGGTCGAAATTTCTCTATATTCCTTTGTTTGATGTCCAAAAATTGGATTTCCATGCCATTTTTTTTTTTTTGCCTCCCGGCGGTGGGTATATTTGGTAGTCAGATAGGAGGGGTCAGTGAGGTTTTTTTTTTCTTTTTTTACCGATGCTCGACCTTACAGATAGGTGAAAAAATCCGTAATCCTAGTTATCATAATTAAATGGCCTTATCTGGTACATTGGATTATGAGTCACCTTGAGATATGTTGATAATCCTGGGGTGAAACAGTGAGTGTAGGACAGAGTGCAGTGATAGCACTAGATACCGCGATCACCTTTACATGGTCTATGTTATGTAATATAACAGCCTGACTTATCTACAGCACAGGCAATATACTGGTATGGTAATCCCGCGCTTATAAGGAGCGGCCTATGCCTGTAGCTACATGCAATCTCTAGTGCACCCTATAAGATGTTCCACTCTACTCAAAGTGCATTGAATTTATATGAAACTTCTTAGAATTGAGCTCAGGGCCACTGGTTGTAAACTAGTGCTATATCCAGCAAAGTCAGACATTGGTCTGTAGACCATACATCAGAAATAAGAAAAGTGCAGACAAGCAGTTTTCTGTGCTTTACAAACTCCAGAAATCAAGGTTTCAGGCCTCAAAAGGACAACCTTTGAGGAAGCCCCCAAAGTAGTACAACAACCAGTGGTGCCACCTGCAGGCAATCAGTGCTGAATGTTGTGTATACTGGCAGGATGTCCTAAATGTAACATAACTGATGCCCTAGTACCATGTAAGCCCTCACACTGGTACAGGAACCAGTGGTGCCACCTGCAGGCAATCAGTGCTGAATGTTGTGTATAGGGCTATGGGTCTCACAGAAGGAATTGGTTCCGCACTATAATTTAATGTAGCGCGAAACGCAATAGCACCCATTGGAACATGTTCATTTTCTAAAAATCACCCCAGAATTAATAGATACATCTTTCCTTCATAATATAGGCTGACTTAAAATATGAATTGACCACGAAAATTTTGAGCACTGGACTATCGCGTAAAAACACCCTGATTCTGCCTAAATCTGCACTGAATAAAATGTAGATTCACTATTTCCAATCTAACCTTTGAAAAAATGGGTAAGCACTTTGAGAAATGCCCTCCTGGTATTTTATCCAAAGCAGCAAATGTTCAACAACATTTGTAGTGGTTTTATATTTATTGGCATTATTTTCAACATGGTTATTGACCATTCAGTGTGCCTGCAGTATTCACTTCTGACCACAATCGTATATGACTTCCGGTTTTCTGCGGGATTTCCTTCACTGAGACCTACTATTAATGGGCTGTGTGCATGTCTTGTCTATAATTGAGATTTTTATAATCCAATAGATGTTTTTACACAGGCCCCTAGGTTTTATGCTCCTTGGACCACTCTATCTCATGATATAGGGTGCCTTTCGGGCCAAGTTATACCCAAAATCAGCCTGATTTCTATGTCTCTGTCCGAGGACACCGCCCTCTTCATCTTTGAGTCATTTTCATGACAAGCAGTGCCTCTAGGACCATCAAATTTGGCATGGATATTCTTTTGATCTTGCTCTATATGGTGTAAGTGTCCTTGTTGTAGTTTACTGTGGATATAATTGACAAATTATGTAAAATTGTAGAAAAATACATAAAAATCACTGCAAAAAGTACACAATATTCACATGCCATGCCTGGGAGGATTTATGAGAGTACATAACATGGATACTGGGTTATACAATACTACATTTCTAGATGATTTCAAAGAAATGTCCCAAAATATTATACCCTGGATAGTTTCCTTGAAGCGGTAGATATACCATTTGCGGTGTCAGTGCCTAACTTAACTAATACAGATGATATGTCAAAGCGCAAAAATAACCCCTCTCTGTACTACCTAGACTAGCTGCAAGTGGCCAATACTACACAGATATGATATGCATACCCTGTTAAGAATAAGGTAAAAAATAAATCGGGCCTATCAAAATAATCTGCACTATGCCAGTGGGCCTAGACTGAAATGAACCTGCAGCGCGGCCTGCAGACCACTCCGACAGCAATATAAACATGATTTTTCCTTGATTTTGGACACATTTTAGAGACCTATGAACATATTTTCCATAGAATTTGGCAAAACCAATCCTTCTCTAAATAATTAATATAGAAAAGAACTGATTTGAAGGGTTTTTTTTTCCTTCTTCATGCTAATCCCCCATATGCTTTAGGTCTCACAGAAGGAATTGGTTCCGCACTATAATTTAATGTAGCGCGAAACGCAATAGCACCCATTGGAACATGTTCATTTTCTAAAAATCACCCCAGAATTAATAGATACATCTTTCCTTCATAATATAGGCTGACTTAAAATATGAATTGACCACGAAAATTTTGAGCACTGGACTATCGCGTAAAAACACCCTGATTCTGCCTAAATCTGCACTGAATAAAATGTAGATTCACTATTTCCAATCTAACCTTTGAAAAAATGGGTAAGCACTTTGAGAAATGCCCTCCTGGTATTTTATCCAAAGCAGCAAATGTTCAACAACATGTGTAGTGGTTTTATATTTATTGGCATTATTTTCAACATGGTTATTGACCATTCAGTGTGCCTGCAGTATTCACTTCTGACCACAATCGTATATGACTTCCGGTTTTCTGCGGGATTTCCTTCACTGAGACCTATGCCCCAGATGTACCATGTATAAAAGCCTGTGTCAGTGTCAGACATGGGTGTGTTGCCAAAAGTGCATACCATGGGTCGCCACCAGACACAACACCAATACCTCCCCCATATACATACCCTGGGGTACGTCTATACACACAGAGGGCAAGTTTTTCCTTCCTTTCCTCACCTCCATTAATATTTTTGGTCTATTATACCCATGTCTCATTCCAAGACAGATATTATGGTACAGGGACGAGGAAAAAGGCATATTGTGATAAACAACACAGCGATTTGATATAGCATTGGACAAAAAAAAAGGTTTTACTCAGCGAGACGAGCCATAGACCGATGGTTGTTGATGTTTTACGGTACATAGCTACAAGGTAATGACTCATGAGTCACTGACAGCGACTGAACTGTAAACCCTCAGTATAATGCTGACTTGGCACTTACGCCAAAATAGTGGCAAGTTAGAGCCTGGTATAAGCCACACCCTTGCTACATTCATGCATCATGAAGACCAATTGCCATGGTACAACCCCTTTACAGGGCTAATATGCCAAACACCTTATAAAACACACAAGTAGTGGTAGAATTAGGATGGGAGGCATTGTGTGCTACTGTGATGCATGGTAAGGTTTTGATGTCAAATGTGCTGCACAGAGCTCCAGTGTAGTGTGGGATTTACTGTAGAGCCCCTTAGTAGCACCCCAGACTGAAGAACTCAGTCCACCGCCTCCAGGTACACCACCTCCAGGTACACCACCTCCAGGTACACCGCCTCCAGGTACACCGCCTCCAGGGACACCGCCTCCAGGTACACCGCCTCCAGGTACACCGCCTCCAGGTACACCACCTCCAGGTACACCGCCTCCAGGTACACCGCCTCCAGGTACACCGCCTATAGGTACACCGCCTCCAGGTACACCACCTCCAGGTACACCGCCTCCAGATACACCACCTCCAGGTACACCGCCTCCAGGTACACCACCTCCAGGTACACCGCCTCCAGGTACACCGCCTCCAGGTACACCGCCTCCAGGTACACCGCCTCCAGGTACACCGCCTATAGGTACACCGCCTCCAGGTACACCGCCTCCAGGTACACCGCCTCCAGGTACACCGCCTATAGGTACACCGCCTCCAGGTACACCGCCTCCAGGTACACCGCCTCCAGGTACACCGCCTCCAGGTACACCGCCTCCAGGTACACCGCCTCCAGGTACACCGCCTCCAGGTACACCGCCTCCAGGTACACCGCCTCCAGGTACACCGCCTCCAGGTACACCGCCTCCAGGTACACCGCCTCTAGGTACACCACCTCCAGGTACACCACCTCCAGGTACACCACCTCTAGGTACACCACCTCCAGGTACACCACCTCCAGGTACACCACCTCTAGGTACACCACCTCCAGGTACACCACCTCCAGGTACACCACCTCCAGGTACACCACCTCTAGGTACACCACCTCCAGGTACACCACCTCCAGGTACACCACCTCTAGGTACACCACCTCCAGGTACACCGCCTCCAGGTACACCTGTACTGTGTGTGTGTATGCTGTAATACCGTGTGCTAACCCATGGTGTGGGCACAGGTCAAAGTAAGGCCAAGATAACAGACATAGACTACAGCCTTGCTGAAATGACACCGGCTTTGGTTGGTCTAAAAGAATCTTTATTGCCGTCGTAGCAGCACAAGCCTGTTATGATCTCAGCTTTCTAATGGCAAAAGAATTTTTCAAATCCGCCTATTAGAACCGAAGATAGGGCAACTCTTGTCAATTTATTTCATATTGAAACATTTATTTATTGATTCATTTCCAGTTAGAATGAAGTTGATATGGCACCTTATACTCCAGGATATTAGCTAGTGTAAGTGTATGTGGTTAGTGTGTGTTTGTGCCTATAAGTTGGCATGCTCAGTGTTATATGTGAAGGTAAATAGAGATATCTGAGGTCAGTAAGTGGCTGAGACAGGAAGCCTGTGCGGTCTGGACTGAATGCTACCGCGGGGGGACTTACAGAGCTACCATGAAGTTATGATGCATCATATATGTGGGTGCGGCTTATTCACGGGTGTGCCTTATAAGCAGGGTTTTACAGTGTTGCCTGGGGGCTCTCAGGGGGGTACACATGGGGGGGGGGTCTGTGTGGTGAATACCTCAGTGATAGAAGTACATAGGTGTGTGTGTGTGTATGTGTGTGTGTGTGTGTGTGTGTGTGTGTGTGTGTGTGTGTGTGTGTGTGTGTGTGTGTGTGTAAGGGGGTAAAGGGTAAGTGGTGAGATGTGAGGATGTGGAGGAGGACCGTAGTGTCGCATATAAGCACCGTGTCTTTAAAAAATGCCAGTATAAGCGCTGGTGGTAAGGAGGTGTAGAAATATTTCTTAAGCACTCAAAAAAGATGACCTCAATAAGCGCCTGTCTCGTATAAAGGTTACATTCATGGATTTAGACATTGATGTTATCCTGCAGAGTGACTTGATGGTGCGCCATTTTACCCTTAAATGTAGCGCACCACCATTCACTGTATTATTGCATCATGAGGACAAATTGAGATTAACCTGGAGGCATCATGCTGCATTGGTGCATTATGCTGCATTGGTGCATCATGCTGCATTGGTGCATCATGCTGCATTGGTGCATCATGCTGCATTGGTGCATCATGCTGCATTGGTGCATCATGCTGCATTGGTGCATCATGCTGCATTTGATGACAAATGGACATGAACCTAGAGGCATCATGCACACCATATAGGGTGCATCATGATGGTGACCACAGCGGGACCGAGCCGGCCTGTAACGGGTTAATACCACTATGGTATAGCTTCTCTTTGATGTCCTACTGTAAAAAAAGACATGTCTAAGCCAGGTTTATACGGTAGGTGGGAGTAAGTGAGGCATGACTAACACACATAGCACATTAACTGTGTGTCTAGTTCTTTTACCTAGACTGGTATATATATATATATATATATATATATATATATATATATATATATATATATATATATATATATATATATATATTGGTATAGACACTAGCTGTCAGCTGTGTAGAACATGACAGTATATCAATGTACAATACTATAGGGGGTGGTCTTACTGCATGATGCAAAGAAAAATTGGAAATTTTGAAGGAAAAAGTGTACATGTATACCAACAGGTTACGTTACAGAGGTACAGGTGGTTATCACACATACATATACATAGGCAAAGCGCCACGAGTGGGAAGAAAAACTGAGGTGGATCACACAGGCACTCAGTCTGCTATATCGCATGATGCGGATTCCAATGCGGCCTCCTGATGCAAAGGCTCAATAGCTCAACAGATGAATCCTATGGGTTGTATGTTAATTGTAGCATCCCAAGGGGTGGGCAATACTATGACACCCCCAGGTGAAAGGTAGAACTATGTGAAGACAGAGGAGCCTGGTGTAAAAATAAGAGATGAAGGAGACTGTACCAATAGATGACATAGTGTGGGGGGAAGGTTGTGTGAAATACACAGGAGGTAAGGGGAATAAAAATACTGTTTGTGTGTGTGTGGGGGGGGGGGTGGCAGGTGATGAGTTCTATGCATAGCTTGTATAGCCTTGGTATAAAGAGACAAAAAGAGCACACAGAGGGACAGACACACCAGATGTCTGTGTCACTACAGCACAGCTATCCACCTAAACTCCTACCACTCATGACGGGAGGGGAAAATGAGTTGATACTCTCGATTTCAGATTGAAAGCGATGGCCCATGTCCAATTTACGTACATAGGCGGTTTTGAACAATATTCCCATTTACCTTCTGAATGAGTCATCACAGTCAGAAGTTGACGCGACCCAATTACAAATATAATAAGTCTGTTTTATTACTTAATAGTTCATGCCCCTCTACTGTCCCTGCACAATTATAATTAAATGTCAAATGTGATTATTAGTCACAAATATAATGTGTGTGATTCTAGTTTCATTCTACATAATAGATGACATCTGCTCTTTTACACTAAATGTGAAAAAATGAACATATAATACATTGTGTGTATCATGTTGTTATCCATACACCACGGGTTGTCATGGTAACCGATGCTGTCTGTGTGTCTCTCACCTGCCGCTTTTAAATAGTCTCTCTGTGCCTCCTGTTTGCGCCCTGCCACAATGAGCGAACAGTCATAAGTGTATTTCACAGAGGCCATTTTAGTGTCAGTCTTTAGTATTGCCCTTAGCCAATTTAACACAATTATTGTCTGGAAAGACTACCAAATCAAGCCTAAGGGTGCGCCTTACACGTCAAGGACTATCATAATAAATTCTAGTAAAAAACTAGTAATAGCTGCTGTTCCATCTAGGCCCTGCACCACAGCAGCCTGTTGATACAGCCCTGTTGTCTGAAACTTCAGTATTGAGCAGTGTAAGGCAGCCTTATACGGTATCCCCATTTGTGTGTCAATGTGAATACATGGTCTTGGTGTAAATCTTGTACTGTTTTGGTGTGATGCACTGAAGGCTTGCATTCATCACAGCAGCATAATGAGTCATGACCATCATGCTCACAAACAATGTGATTTAGCGGCATCATGCTGTCCGTGGCAGAGCAAAGCAGGATGGCGGGAGGTCGATCTGACCGGGAGGTGACATTTTGGTGATGGTCGTCATCAGTGACGCTCGTAGTGTCTGAGGTTCCTGCTCAGACGGAGATCAGCATCCGTATTAAGCTACTATCTCCTCTCTCCGTCCCGGCACTAACCCCGGGTGTACCGTGTAACACTGTATCATGTCTATTGTCACATGTATGAATACCGTCCTGGTGAGTAACTCGTCCCAGCACTAACCCCGGGTGTACCGTGTAACACTTACTGTATCATGTCTGTTGTCACATGTATGAATACCGTCCTGGTGAGTAACTCGTCCCAGCACTAACCCAGGGTGTACCATGTAACACTGTATCATGTCTGTTGTCACATGTATGAATGTCGTCCTGGTGAGTAACTCGTCCCAGCACTAACCCAGGGTGTACCGTGTAACACTTACTGTATCATGTCTGTTGTCACATGTATGAATGCCGTCCTGGTGAGTAACTCGTCACAGCACTAACCCCGGGTGTACCGTGTAACACTGTATCATGTCTGTTGTCACATGTATGAATGCCGTCCTGGTGAGTAACTCGTCCCAGGCACTAACCCCCGGTGTACCGTGTAACACTGTATCATGTCTGTTGTCACATGTATGAATGCCGTCCTGGTGAGTAACTCGTCACAGGCACTAACCCCGGGTGTACCGTGTAACACTGTATCATGTCTGTTGTCACATGTATGAATGCCGTCCTGGTGAGTAACTCGTCACAGCACTAACCCCGGGTGTACCGTGTAACACTGTATCATGTCTGTTGTCACATGTATGAATACCGTCCTGGTGAGTAACTCGTCACAGCACTAACCCCGGGTGTACCGTGTAACACTGTATCATGTCTGTTGTCACATGTATGAATGCCGTCCTGGTGAGTAACTCGTCACAGCACTAACCCCGGGTGTACCGTGTAACACTGTATCATGTCTGTTGTCACATGTATGAATGCCGTCCTGGTGAGTAACTCGTCCCAGCACTAACCCCGGGTGTACCATGTAACACTTACTGTATCATGTCTGTTGTCACATGTATGAATACCGTCCTGGTGAGTAACTCGTCACAGCACTAACCCAGGGTGTACCGTGTAACACTTACTGTATCATGTCTGTTGTCACATGTATGAATACCGTCCTGGTGAGTAACTCGTCACAGGCACTAACCCCAGGTGTACCGTGTTACACTGTATCATGTCTGTTGTCACATGTATGAATGTCGTCCTGGTGAGTAACTCGTCCCAGCACTAACCCCGGGTGTACCGTGTAACACTTACTGTATCATGTCTGTTGTCACATGTATGAATACCGTCCTGGTGAGTAACTCGTCACAGCACTAACCCCGGGTGTACCGTGTAACACTGTATCATGTCTGTTGTCACATGTATGAATGCCGTCCTGGTGAGTAACTCGTCCCAGCACTAACCCCGGGTGTACCGTGTAACACTTACTGTATCATGTCTGTTGTCACATGTATGAATACCGTCCTGGTGAGTAACTCGTCACAGGCACTAACCCCGGGTGTACCATGTAACACTTACTGTATCATGTCTGTTGTTCCATGTATGAATACCGTCCTGGTGAGTAACTCGTCACAACCACATTTAAGCATCATGCTGACCCTACAGGGTTGATACACTCCCAGAGGTTCATGATGCACCAATGATGTCAAATGTGCTGCATTGTCACTCGTAGACCTCCTAGTTAGACACTCACACACACACACACACACAGACCCACCCACGTACACAGTGTGCAGCACAGCTCCCTGTGCCTCCTCCACCTCACACTCTCAGTCCCTCTCCATGAACACCACAGAGCAGGTGTGAGCAACTCAACGAGTCACTCGTTATATTATACCTCACATTGTGAGTCGCTCGTTATATTATACCTCACATTGTGAGTCGCTCGTTATATTATACCTCACATTGTGAGTCGCTCGTTATATTATACCTCACATTGTGAGTCGCTCGTTATATTATACCTCACATTGTGAGTCGCTCGTTATATTATACCTCACATTGTGAGTCGCTCGTTATATTATACCTCACATTGTGAGTCGCTCGTTATATTATACCTCACATTGTGAGTCGCTCGTTATATTATACCTCACATTGTGAGTCGCTCGTTATATTATACCTCACATTGTGAGTCGCTCGTTATATTATACCTCACATTGTGAGTCGCTCGTTATATTATATATCGCCTCATACAGTCACTTACATGCTCGTATCTTGTTCTACCTACAGGTGAGGAACTAGCAACAAACCGTCTCGAGTCAGGACTGATGAACAACAACAACAACATCAGTGAGAACACGCCCGGCAGACATTAGCAGCAACAGGTGACATTCCAGAGTCATAGGACTGGTACCGATTGAGGACGCATCATAACGACCCTAGCGGCTCAATTAGAGGAGCGGCTCGTGAGCTCCTCAGCCCCCAGTGTTAACATCTAGTACAACATACATAGACAGAGCCTGAGGGGTCCCAGACACACCAGGAGTAGCAGTCAGTGTGTGTCAGTCAGTGAGTCTGACTACTACAGCTTTTATACTTGTACCAGTGTATATTAGTCACACAGGAGGCATGGCCTTCCTGTAACCTCCCTCTTACAACCCGTACTCCATGTCCTGGAAGGACATGGCTGAGAACGCGGTAGACACTATGGGGCCAGCCTCAGTACACAAACTGCGCGCACACAGCCTTGTGTCGGAGCTGGGTGTGCATGGATGCGCCCGGAGCAGGTCCCAGGACTCGGGGCTCGTCGCTGACTTTGAGAGTTGTCAGGACGTGCCAGACGCCCTCACTGCATGCTACAAAACCCGCAGTGTAGAGGAGAGTTTACAATGTGTACGGGCGGGAGGCATCACCACCGGGCCCGGCGGTGTAAAACGGGTGTTTGGACACAACCGGAGTATGTCCAACCCGTTAGAACGGCACTCTAAGTTCTCGCTGTCGGTACAGCACAGTGCGGTTAGCCTGAACCGGTCTATAGATGACCCCAACGGGTTGTACAGTGGTAGCAGCCATGGCCGCCCCTCCATGTCGGCTCTCACCAACAAGCGGCACTCAGTACAAGCTGTACTCAGTGATAGGAAGTCTGTTAACTCCATGGCACTGTCATCATGTGATGATTTAGACCAGTCAGGTGACACGATAGAACCGGACACAGACTGTGCCCCTGCTGACCCTGGACGGCGCAGCTGTGAGGAGGAGGATGGGGTAGACAGTAAGCTGGCTGTTCAAACCACTGTATTGTGTTGTTCTTGTGAAGATGTAACGGAGGTGGACAGTGGATGTGCAGTACATGCACACCTACACCTAGAACAGGACGCACCCTCACATCGACCTGACCCTCGTAAACTGAGGTTGGACATTGCGGGTCCAAGTGACCGAGTACGGACTATATCAGAATGTAGTGAAGCTGCACCTGAGGACGAACAGTCAAAACGGACACGAGACCGGACACGCTCCGGTCGTAATCACGCCCCGTCTAAACAGTCGTGGCTGCTGAGGCTGTTTGAGTCTAAGCTGTTTGATATGTCGATAGCCATCCAGTATCTGTTCAACTCCAAGGAACCCGGAGTACAAACATATATAGGTAAGTAAGGTCTTTGTCTAATATGATAACGCTAAATGAAAAGTGCCAGATAATGTTAATATTCTTACATAATGATGAACAACTGAAGAAGGTAATGCTGAAAGTGTGTATTCTGTACTATACATAATATTGAAATTGATACTGAAAGCAACTGTAGTATCGGGCTGTCTATTATTGTGTGAAAAGGATCAGTCGGTTTCTGTTCTCACAGACCCAGTTATGCCCATATATAACCACCACTAGATTCTATCATTGTAAAACCAGCCTGGACTCGCTTGTAGCCGACCTGTGACCTCATAACGCGTGCCTCGTCTAATTATTGAATAATTAACAAACAATTAACACGACCTGCGTCCTGTCGTTAGCCTTCCCGCCATGACGTCATTGCGGCAGGCCGCGTCTCTGTTTACGGCAAGAAGCAGGTTGACATTTGGAGCCATCTCCTGAACAGGAAAGACGAGAAAAAAGAACATAAAAAACCTGGTCCCTAGAAGGTAGCTCAGGTAGGAAGCGCTGGGATGACTTTTAATGGTAGGCCCGGTGTGCCTCTTCTGGCGTCAGGACTAGGTCGGTTTTAATAAAGACATTAAGAAGTGAAGTATAATACCAGACAGGTGATGGATCTGTTTTACCTGTCCTAGACTGAACATACCTTTGTCTGTATCTGGTCAGCCACATATTGACAACACTAGAGAATCTACTTGTATTAGCGGAGGCACTGAAGGGGATCAACCCTAGTCTGTTTGATTTAGTCAATTTACACACTAGGGGAAAAATATATGTAAGGCTTTCAAAAAGAAAGGGAATTTTTCGTTCATGCTTTGATTATAATTAAGATAAAATTAGTTCTGATACTGTAACTATTACTGATATTTGTTAATGTATTTAAACATAATCACATCAGTTACCAAAACATCAGATTGTGATTTTGATCACGTGGTTGAGATGGGAATGATATTAAATTGATAAAACAATGCAGGCAAGAAAAATACAAATAACAGATTGAGGAGATAACAATAAGGATGCCCTGAGGTGGTTAATGGTGTCTAGGTCAGTCTTTGTCCCTACATGGGCAGACTTCATTCTGTCCCTACCACATGTGACACAAACACAGACAGGTTTGTGGGCATCTCCACTCCTACATCTACACCACAACAATGTCTAACTCAGTCTAACTACCATAAACCATGTCTCCATCTAACCTAACTACTGTAAACTGCTGCGTATAAGGCGCATCCCACATATGAGGCGCATCCCACATATGAGGCGCATCCCTCGTATATGGCGCATCCCGCGTATGAGGCGCATCCCACGTATATGGCGCATCCCACATATAAGGTGCATCCCGTGTATAAGTCGCATCCCACGTATAAGGCGCATCCCACGTATAAGGCGCATCCCGCGTATGAGGCGCATCCCGTGTATAAGGCGCATCCCGTGTATGAGGTGCATCCCACATATAAGGTGCATCCCACGTATAAGGCGCATCCCACGTATGAGGCGCATCCCGTGTATGAGGCGCATCCCACATATAAGGCGCATCCCGCGTATGAGGCGCATCCCACGTATGAGGCGCATCCCACGTATAAGGCGCATCCCACGTATAAGGCGCATCCCACGTATAAGGCGCATCCCGCGTATAAGGCGCATCCCACGTATGAGGCGCATCCAGCATACGAGGTGTATGAGGCGCATCCCGTGTATAAGGCCCATCCCACATATAAGGTGCATCCCGTGTATAAGGCCCATCCCACATATAAGGTGCATCCCGTGTATAAGGCGCATCCCACATATAAGGTGCATCCCGTGTATAAGGCGCATCCCACATATAAGGTGCATCCTGCATATAAGGTGCATCCTGCATATGAGTCGCATCCCGTGCATGAGGCGCGTCCTGCGTATAAGGCGCATCCCGCGCATGAGGCGCATCCCGCGTATGAGGCGCGTCCCGCGTATAAGGTGCGTCCCGCGTATAAGGCGCATCCCGTGCATGAGGCGCACCCTGCGTATGAGGCGCATCCCGCGTATAAGGTGCGTCCCGTGTATAAGGCGCATCCCGCGTATGAGGTGTATCCCGCATATGAGGCGCATCCCGCGTATAAGGCGCATCCCTCGTATGAGGCGCGTCCCGTGTATAAGGCGCATCCCGTGTATAAGGCGCATCCCGCGTATGAGGTGTATCCCGCATATGAGGCGCATCCCGCGTATAAGGCGCATCCCTCGTATGAGGCGCGACCCGTGTATAAGGCGCGTCCCACGTATAAGGCGCATCCCGCGTATGAGGCGCATCCCACGTATAAGGCGCATCCCACGTATGAGGTGCATCCCACGTAGGAGGCGCATCCCGCGTATAAGGTGCATCCCGCGTATAAGGCGCATCCCGCGTATGAGGCGCATCCCGCGTATAAGGTGCATCCCGCGTATAAGGCGCATCCCGCGTATAAGGTGCATCCCGCGTATAAGGTGCATCCCGCGTATAAGGCGCATCCCACGTATGAGGCGCATCCCGCGTATAAGGTGCATCCCGCGTATAAGGCGCATCCCGCATATAAGGTGCATCCCGCGTATAAGGCGCATCCCGTATATAAGGCGCATCCCACGTATGAGGCGCATCCCACGTATGAGGCGCATCCCACGTATGAGGCGCATCCCACATATAAGGTGCATCCCGCGTATAAGGCGCATCCCACATATAAGGCGCATCCCACATATAAGGTGCATCCCGTGTATAAGGCGCATCCCGCGTATAAGGCACATCCCGTGTATAAACTACTCAATTTGGGAAGATGGTGTAAGCCGCACCAGGGGCAAGAATTAAGCCTATAAGCCATGGCTTTTATATATGCAGCGTTTTACGGTAGTTTAGTTCCACTTTCAGTGTGAACAATAAGCTTTACTGTGAACTCCTAAATCCACATCACATCTATGTCTTAAACTAGGTTAGTTACACTCTGATTTAGTACAACAGGATTTACTGTAACTTGTGGTTAGACATTTACACAGACCTAAAAAAGAAAAATACCAATCCTATAGATTTGACCCAGCTCTCACAGTGAAACGCCTCCATTTACTTGGTACACAGTAAAAGGTTTAAAAAATTTTAGCAAAAGCCGGTTGTGCCACTTTCTTTTTTTTTTCTTTCTTTTCTTAATAGAAATTAAGCAACATATTTCCACAATAATTCATCCATAAATTGCTTTGATATCCATTAAATGAAAGATAGAATAAAGAAAAGAAAAGCAAACACAAGGAAAACACGTCCTTATCTGGCAAAGTCCCCCTAGTAGGCTGATCAATAGGTTGATTATGAGTCAGTAAAACCATGGTGGGTGAGATCACCATACACACGGTATACAGGGTGGGTGAGATCATCATACACACGGTATACAGGGTGGGTGAGATCATCATACACACGGTATACAGGGTGGGTGAGATCATCATACACACGGTATACAGGGTGGGTGAGATCATCATACACACGGTATACAGGGTGGGTGAGATCATCATACACACGGTATACAGGGTGGGTGAGATCATCATACACACGGTATACAGGGTGGGTGAGATCACCATACACACGGTATACAGGGTGGGTGAGATCACCATACACACGGTATACAGGTCATCTAGAAGTAAGTAGACGTAGAATCAGGATAACCAGAGATAGAAACTTGAGATAACACATGAAGGTATCTATTGTCCTACACTATGTGGTCAATATCGTTATTGACGAGTCAAGTCAGAATGATGTTTAATGCACTTTATTCTACTGATTGGACTTCATTGGTTTGACTTTAACCGTTTTTGTAGGCACCTTTTGTCAATGATTTCAACATTGCTGAAGCTGAATGAAATAAGATATTTCTATGAAATATAGTGTCTGTGTTCTTCAATGACACCTTTTTCAGGTCTATTGCTTATTTTAAGTCTACCTTTAGTTGTTTCATTTTTATTCCAATGGGGAAAAAAAGGTCCCAAAAATGGTAGAGGTCTGTATTGGGATTGTGTCCACCCTCTGCTGTCTGTCAAACTCGTCTCTCCATGTTTCTCCTAATTAACAGGTATATAGTATCTAGGAGAAAAACCTTTTTTTTTTTTTAACTCTACTAGAAGTACCTTTTAGGCCCTATGCAAAGTGGTAAGCACTGCATAAAATTGCCCCTGTTTTCCAGATGGCCTCCATAGTTCCTCCCATTTCCACTAGGTGGCACCACTACTCGATTTTTACCAGAGGCTTTATAGATCTAGGTTGTGAACCTAACATGGGGCAGAGATAAGAACTACAGATTTAGGATGTGGAGCAGGAGATTTTTTCCCCATAATTTTGGGGTTGGGGCCACTCACCCCAGAGCCCTGCCCCCGCCCCAGAAAATTTACAATTTTTACCAGAGGCTTTATAGATCTCGGTTGCAAACCTTGCAGGGAGGCAAATAAGAACTCATGATTTAGGGTGTGGGGGCAGGACATTTTTCCCCATAATTCTGGGGTTGGGACCATTCATCCCAGAGCCCCATCCCAGAAAATTTGTAATTTTTACCAGAGGCTCTTTAGATCTAGGTTGCAAACCTCTCTAGAGCACAAATGAGAACTGCAGATTTAAAGTATGGGTGGCAGTTTTCTTTTCTATAATTCTTGGGTCGGGGGCCATTCACCCCAGGGCCTCTTATAGACAACTCAATTTAAGTTGCTATCCTTCTAGAGCACAAGTTAAAATTACACATTTAGGGAGTGGTGGTAGGAGGTTTTCTCCATAATTTTGGGGTTGGGGGTATTCTGTCCCCCCCCCCCCCGCCACAAAAAATATGCATTCTTTTGCCAGAGGCTTTTTAGATCTGCCAGCACTTACTTTCAGTCAGCAATTAATCAATGAGAAATGTCAGCAATTAGTCACAATGTGTGAGTACTTCTGCACCATTTGTCAGCAATTGGTGAATATATATCAGTACTTACTCACACTTACTTACAGATGTTTTTGCCTTCCTGTGTGGCCAAATGTCTTGGATTTGCTGTAAATTTTACTTTTTTGACAGAAATTAAGTCAACATTGGTGGCAACCTGATTTATTCTTCTTTTGCTAGAAATTAGTCCTAAATATCATAGACTATGGAGATTTCAGATTAAGCAAGACTTGACTCGTCCATTATACCTCACCAGGCAAACAATCAAAGATAAAATGTTCCCATGAACTCAACATTTGCTTGTTTTGAGGAATCCATTGGGGTTCTTAAACATACTATAGGCTGTGAGAATATCCTTCTATTAAGGCTCATACCTTATGAGGAAAAAAAAATGAAAAGGTAACTTGCGGCAGTTTTCATTCCTCCCTCAGTATGCTTAGAAACACATTAGTTAATGGCACATGAGTACTGCGAAACCCTGCGTATAAGTTAAAGTGGTCTTTTGCAGCTCTTACAATGTCCTCTACGTTTATTTTTTTTTAAATCTTGATTAGAACACAACAGACAAGGGCTAAGATCAGTCAAAATGAAGCGTTGCTCAGTTTAACTCATGCGATAACTGATCTGTGCACATACCTTATTGTAGGTAACCTATGTTCAGCTCTAACCAATAAGCAATGCTGGTCTTGACTCATATTTTTTTGTTTGTGTCTCCGTTCGTCAGGTCTTATGTAAGGCTACTACTGATCTGTATTTCTATGTTTCCGTTGTCTAGGTAACCGTATGTTCAGCTTTAAGGAGGAGGAGGTGGACCTGTATCTACCACAACTCCTCAACATGTACATCCACATGCACGACGTGGCTGAAGCCATCCACCCCTACATCGTCAACAGGTAACTATAACTATAGTACTAATATACCAGTATATAATCCATCCACCCCTACATCGTCAACAGGTAACTATAACTATAGTACTAATATACCAGTATATAATCCATCCACCCCTACATCGTCAACAGGTAACTATAACACTAGTACTAATATACCAGTATATAATCCATCCACCCCTACATCGTCAACAGGTAACTATAACTATAGTACTAATACACCAGTATATAATCCAACCACCCCTACATCGTCAACAGGTAACTATAACTATAGTACTAATATACCAGTATATAATCCAACCACCCCTACATCATCAACAGGTAACTATAACACTAGTACTAATATACCAGTATATAATCCAACCACCCCTACATCGTCAACAGGTAACTATAACTATAGTACTAATATACCAGTATATAATCCAACCACCCCTACATCGTCAACAGGTAACTATAACACTAGTACTAATATACCAGTATATAATCCAGCCACCCCTACATCGTCAACAGGTAACTATGACTATAGTACTAATATACCAGTATATAATCCATCCACCCCTACATCGTCAACAGGTAACTATAACTATAGTACTAATATACCAGTATATAATCCAACCACCCCTACATCGTCAACAGGTAACTATAACTATAGTACTAATATACCAGTATATAATCTAACCACCTCTACATCGTCAACAGGTAACTATAACACTAGTACTAATATACCAGTATATAATCCATCCACCCCTACATCGTCAACAGGTAACTATAACACTAGTACTAATATACCAGTATATAATCCAACCACCCCTACATCGTCAACAGGTAACTATAACACTAGTACTAATATACCAGTATATAATCCAACCACCCCTACATCGTCAACAGGTAACTATAACACTAGTACTAATATACCAGTATATAATCCATCCACCCCTACATCGTCAACAGGTAACTATAACTATAGTACTAATATACCAGTATATAATCCATCCACCCCTACATCGTCAACAGGTAACTATAACTATAGTACTAATATACCAGTATATAAGCCATCCACCCCTACATCGTCAACAGGTAACTATAACTATAGTACTAATATACCAGTATATAATCCATCCACCCCTACATCGTCAACAGGTAACTATAACTATAGTACTAATATACCAGTATATAATCCATCCACCCCTACATCGTCAACAGGTAACTATAACTATAGTACTAATTTTACCTCGGGAATACCTCGGGTATTTCCGTAACCGATGAGATACGACCGAAGCCGGTCACGTGACGACAGTTTGGATCGAGCGTCCGTGTTTGGCAGACGGTTTGAAACTTCCAGGTGAGTTTTTTATCGTTTTCACCCTTTTTACTGCCCATTTTTGGGCAGTTTTTGCCCTATTTCAAGGGTTTTTGTTCTCGTTTGCTTCTAGCCAGGGTTACGCCGTTGGGGTACCCTTTTAGTGCTAGAAAATAAAGTTTTTCTCTCAAAGACGGTCGTCGTGTCGGCGGGCCGTAGAGAGATCTTACATTTTACGAATTCCTGGAGGAATTCCGCTGGAATTCTCTCGTTACAGGAATCTTACAGGGGTTTTTGAGCATTCCCTGATGTTGGCACCTTGTTTGCCTTCTGTTTTCATCTTTTTCGGGCAGTTTTTGTCGATACCGATCGAAAAATTGTCCGTTGGGGCTCGCCGAGCACCAGCGCTGTTGTACCTGCGTACTTAGAGTAGGACAACGCGAGAGCTACCTAGAGTATACCTCTAAGTACATAGCGCTCGGCGAGTTTCGCCGTTGTGTTACCGCTACGCGGGTCTACTTTAGGTACATGTTCTAGTCCTGCTCTAAGTACATAGCGCTCGGCGAGTTTCGCCGTTACCGCTAAGCGGGTCTGCTCCATGTACACGATGTAGTCCTGCTCTAAGTACATAGCGCTCGGCGAGGTTTGCCGTTGTGTTACCGCTAAGCGGGTCTGCTCCAGGTACATGTATCTAGTCCTGCTCTAAGTACATATCGATCGGCAGCTAGTCTATAATCCTTTTATTTCTGGTCTTTTTCCAGGATGGCAAGTACATCTCAGTCCAGTCCCACTGCTGTGGAGAAGGGAAAGAAATCACATAAGAACTCTAGTTCAAGTTCCAGCTCTGCTAGATCTTCATCTAGGCATTCTAAGGATAAGGGTGCTGAGAAAGACACTGTGAGTTCAGTAAACTCTGAGAAGGAGCCTGAAGTTCAAACTACTGAGACTCCCAGTGCTCCTGTGCTGTTGGTCCAGCAGCCACCTCAAAGATGGGCTCCTCCTATGCCCTACTACCAGCAGGGTTATGATTACTATCAGGACCCTTATCAGCCGATGGATTATGCCTATGGTATGGATCACATGGCCTACCAGTGTGAACCAGTAGAGGAGGAAGGTCAGGGTTATGTGGTACTAGGCCCACATGGACAGGCACATGCTATGTCAGTTGTGGATGATGAGGAGGAAGTGGCTTCTGTGCAAGGTGATTTTGAGGCACAGTCGTCAAAGGCTAAGCCACCTCCAATAGACCATCTCAAGGGGCTAACTGGAAGCCTAGCTGAGAGTATCCAGTCCTACAGACGGGAAAAAGCGGAACTAACCAAGGAAGGCCCCACCGTACATGAAGCCCTCTCTGATGCCATCAATTCCTATTTTGAAGAGACTTATATTGCCCAGGACTTGGAGAAAGCGGCTAAGGAATTTCCTAGGCCTTCAAATGTGCAGAGACTGGTAGCACCTAAGTTAGAGGAAGCAATTTTCAACTCTGAGGCACTTTCCAAGAATGCGGCAGTGCGTATGCTGGATGTATCTCTTCAGACCCTGCAGAAAGGGGTGGTCTCGGCCATTGCAGCTATGGCACCGTTAGGCTCGATGATGTTGGAGAAAGGGCCCGAGGACGAACAACTGGATGCCTTTGGAAGGGATTTTAATAAGGCAACCAGACTACTGGTCAATGTATGCAATGGGCTATCGGTGAAGAGGAGGGACTTGCTAAAACCTTTCCTTGCTAAGCCCTATGCTAAGGCGCTCACTAAGACCAACATTGATGGGGACCCACAATGGCTTTTTGGGGGCAACCTGGAGGCTCGTATTAAACAAGCTGAGGAGGACAAGAAGATCTCAGACAAGGTTCTAGCGTCCAAACGCCCGGGGCCGCAGGATTCTCATTCCCAGTCTAAGAGGCAGAAGGTCATGGGCACAGCACCTGCTCAAGCCTGGGGGCCTAGACACCCTTATGGACAGAACCACTACTATGTCCAGGGCCCTAGGGGCCGCTACCCTGCTCCGCGCCATCAATACGCTCAGCCGAGATTTCAAGTGGCTCATGGCTACAGGCAGACTTACTCTCAGAATTACCAGACACAAGGCCAGGGTTACCGCTTCAAAGCACCTCGTCCGCAGGGCCAAGGTCAGCAGCAGCAAGCCCAACAGGGTTTTTCCAAGAAGGGGCCCAAGTAGGGCAGGTGAGTCCCTTCCCACTACATAACACTGTCCAATCCTTTCAAGGGGGTAACATTCTGAAGTGTGCTGATGCTTGGTTTAAACTCACCAAGGACCCTTGGATCTTAGCCATGTCTCAGGGTGTCACCATTGACTTTAATGCCTTACCATCCCAGGACTGGGTGCCTCCTCCATATAAACTTGATCCGGTAGAGGTGGCCTTTATGGATAAGGAAGTAGATAAAATGGTAGCTAGGGGTATTATTGAGTTTACAGTACATGAACAGGGCGAATTCATCTCCAATGTTTTCCTGCGTCCCAAGCCCAATGGGGATTACAGGCTTATATTGGATTTGACAGATATGAACAAGCAGGTCATGTATGAGCATTTTAAGATGGCCTCCCTACAAACTGCTGTGGACCTTGTCACCCCTAATTGTTTTATGGGGAGTGTAGATTTAAAGGATGCCTATTACTCTATTCCTGTACGAGAAGATTATCGTAAATTTCTGAAGTTCAGGTGGAATGGGGTCCTCTACCAGTTTGTAGGGATGCCAAACGGTCTTTCATGTGCACCAAGAGTATTCACTAAGTTGCTCACTCCCCCCTTCGCAAAGCTAAGGGAGGAGGGACACATCTGTTTCCCCTACATTGACGATTCTTTTATTATGCATGAGTCAAAAGAAGGTTGTGAGCAATCTATCAGAAGAGTGTGTGAAACCCTGGATGGGTTAGGCTTTGTAATTCACCCAGATAAGTCAGCCTTTGTAGCCTCGCAAAAGGTGATCTTCTTGGGTTTTTGGATTGACTCTGTGGATATGTCTATATATCCAACTCAGGAGAAGGTAGACAAATTCATGTCAGATTCCTACTTGCTGCTGGGGAAAGTCAAGCCAAAAATCAGGGAGGTTGCATCTCTCATAGGTCTTATGGTAGCTTACTCGGCAGGAGTTCAATATGGGCCGGCACATATTAAAGGACTTGAGAAATGCAAGAATGAATGGTTAGCCTACCGAAAAGGGAATTTTGATGCAAAAATGGTACTTTCCAAGGATGCTATACAGGACATACTATGGTGGCAAGCCAGCATACCAACTGCTAAGAAGGCACTGGATGTAGGTCCACCAGAGTTTGAACTGTATACGGATGCATCGGATGACGGCTGGGGTGCACACAGGGGGAATGTCAGAACTAATGGCAGATGGCTTCCCTCTGAGGTGGACTTCCACACCAACATCCACGAGACCATGGCAATAGAATATGGGCTAAAATCGTTGTGTAAAGTGAGAGGGGCTCATATTAGGGTCATGACAGATAATACCACGGCACTTGCATATGTGAGACATATGGGAGGGCTGCAGTCTCCAATGTGTAATCTGGTATCAAGAAACATCTGGAACTGGTGTGAGTCTAGAGGGATCTGGTTGACAGCGGCTCATGTGCCGGGAGTGGATAATGTCATCGCTGATCATGAGTCACGCCATTTCCAAGATGAGACTGAGTGGGAGATAAATGACTCAATTTTTGAAATCATTTGTGAAAGGTTTGGGAGGCCTCAGGTGGACATGTTCGCTTCTAGAACAAATTGTAAAGTTCAATGTTTTGTGTCATGTAGGCCAGAACCAGAAGCATGGAAAGTTGACTCTTTCTCATTCACATGGCCTAATAAGCTCTTATATTGCTTTCCTCCGTTCAGCATTGCAGGCCGGGTGCTTCAACGCATATTGAGGGCAGGAGCAAGGGCAATCCTCGTGATGCCGGATTGGGAGAGTCAACCCTGGAAGGCAAAAGCCCACAAGTATGCGGTGGACTACGTACGGTTCCGCAAGAGAAAGAACAACCTACTACCTCATGGGGCCCCTACAAGCCTACAGTTCATAGGAAGTCTACCAATTATAGCTTTCCTTTTCTGAGGCGACGCCTCCAAAAGGAAGGGTATGACAAGGCTTCCATTGACCTTATGATAAAAGCTTGGAGACCATCTACAAGGAAACTTTATACGACTTACATAAACAAATGGATAGTTTTCTGTGTTGAACGGGGTTATAACTGGATGAAGGGCACTATGCCACAAGTGTGTAAATTTATGAGAACTTTGTATGACTCGGGAGTAGGTCACGGAGTTATGAATGTGGCACGATGTGCTTTGGGAACCCTGTTACCACAGGTAGATGGGGCGCCTATTGGGCAACATCCAAACATTTGCCATATGGTGAAGGGTACATACGAAGATAGACCTAGTGGACCAAGGTATGACACGTTTTGGGACGTTACAAAGGTATTCAAGTTGTTCAAAAGTTGGGGGGATAACAGTTCTTTGTCACTTAAGAAGTTATCGTTGAAACTAGCGGTCTTAATTTTGCTTGTCACATCTCAAAGAGGGCAGACAATCTTAGCGTTAAGGACAGATGAACTGTCTTGGGAAGACAGAAATGCTGTCTTCAGACTCAGTACTCTGTTAAAGTCTAACAGAGTCGGTGACCCTTTAAACACTGTGGTCTTGCGACCCTACATCCTGAATGAAAAACTCTGTGTGGTCAGCACCCTCAAAGCATATCTCACTAGGAGGCAAAAGGTCCGTGAAAAGTCTGAACGACTTAGGAGGAAGCTGAACCTCCCACCTCTTGAAAATCCACTGCAGCTCCTTATGAGTTACATTTCGCCTCATGACGGAATCAGTAGGGATACCCTGGCCAGGTGGACCATTGCCACTCTAGACATGGCTGAGATTGACACTTCACGTTGGAAGGCCCACTCTACTCGTGGGGCTTCAGCTTCAGCTTCCACCAAGGTAGGATCCTGCTTGAATGCCGTAATGCGCCTGGCAGGGTGGAAGTCAGCTGACTCATATCGGAAATTCTACAACAAGCCCATCGAGGTTGATACAGAGCATGTAGCTACTAACTTGCTGAGACTAGCAGATTAGATTTGTTGAACGTTCAAATGTATGGGTTATCTGGTGTATTAATTGCATTGGTTGGTTATTTGACTACTCCAGATTACTAGTGTACTGTGCTTTAACCAAGTTGGTAAAGGTCAGAAAATTAAAGGTGTTGAATTGATTCTTTATTGGTCTTGGTCGATTATTAAATTGATAATAATTGAGAATTATTGATTATAGCCAAAAATCTTTATGACTAGAAAAACACATTCGCTTTCAACATCTCATCGGTTACGGAAATACCCGAGGTATTCCCGAGGTAAAATTTTGGAATTTTGGGAAACTTACCGTAGGGTACCGGAGGGAAGTTGAAGTAAAACTTCTTATTTTACCGAGGGAATACGGGGTATTGGAGGAACAGATGCCCTTCCCACCCTACCCGTATTCTTTCGAGGTTATTATTATTATATAAAAAATTGAAATGTCTAATCTGGTTGTTTCCAGAAAATTGTGTGTGTTTTTCTACTCATAGATTTTAGGTTTTCAAGTCTGTCGTCACGTGACCGGCTTCGGTCGTATCTCATCTGTTCCTCCAATACCCCGTATTCCCTCGGTAAAATAAGAAGTTTTACTTCAACTTCCCTCCGGTACCCTACGGTAAGTTTCCCAAAATTCCAAAATATACCAGTATATAATCCAACCACCCCTACATCGTCAACAGGTAACTATAACTATAGTACTAATATACCAGTATATAATCCAACCACCCCTACATCGTCAACAGGTAACTATAACTATAGTACTAATATACCAGTATATAATCCAACCACCCCTACATCGTCAACAGGTAACTATAACTATAGTACTAATATACCAGTATATAATCCAACCACCCCTACATCATCAACAGGTAACTATAACACTAGTACTAATATACCAGTATATAATCCATCCACCCCTACATCGTCAACAGGTAACTATAACTATAGTACTAATATACCAGTATATAATCCAGCCACCCCTACATCGTCAACAGGTAACTATAACACTTGTACTAATATACCAGTATATAATCCATCCACCCCTACATCGTCAACAGGTAACTATAACACTAGTACTAATATACCAGTATATAATCCATCCACCCCTACATCGTCAACAGGTAACTATAACACTTGTACTAATATACCAGTATATAATCCATCCACCCCTACATCGTCAACAGGTAACTATAACACTAGTACTAATATACCAGTATATAATCCATCCACCCCTACATCGTCAACAGGTAAATTATCAGTATCGTTCAAACCGATGAGATATCCAAGGGTTAAAGTAAGGATACTCGGCAGGCATGAATAGCATACTCTAGGTATATTGTTTTGTCATAGTTGTTTTATTTCATTGAATGTATCTCATCACCATGCGTTGCAACAAAACCTTCACAATTCAACATCATTTTCTTCTGTCCTTGGCAGGTGTCGTTCGAGTGTAGAATTCTCGATTCATGCGGCGTGGCTGCTGGGGGCCTACTCGGCTGACGTCCACAAACCGTCCTGGAAGAACTCACAAGGCGTCAAACTCAAGAACATGATACTCAATGAGGAACTACGGTAAGTTTAAGAACAGGGCACAAAAAAAACTTACCGGTACATGAGCCAAACTCATGGAAACTGTGTTGTCATAAAGGACATATTCTGTACCTCACTACTATGGCGGACAGAGTATTGCTGCTATCCCAAGTGCTGCCCTCTGAGGCCACCCTTGAAAATATGTTCGTTTCCTGTCCAGAGGGTGGAATTTTTCAGACCGATGAGGGAGGGAGGGAAATTTTTCTTTTAGGAAAATATTTTTATTTGTCATGAACATCGTAAGCGGGGACGGCCTGAATTTGCCATCATGTTCTTAGATTTAGTGATTGGAAAACTAGATTCTTATGCTGTTGGATGTAAAAATAAATTTATTTTCAGAACTCAGGAAAAAATTTTCTCATTCTCACAAAAAAAATCCACCAGGCCTCTGGACAGGAAACAAAAATATTTCTAAGGGTGGCCTGAAGGGAAAGTCACAAACTAGCCTAATTGAGGTGAAGATGTTGTGTCATGGTCCTTCAATATCATGCATAGCGGATTTTACTGTCAGTATTTTGCACCTTGCAATACAAGAGTGCAGCACAAAGTGTGTGTATATTGCACATGTACTGTAAATTCTCTCCTATAAGCCGCACCCCAACTTTTGGAGAAGCTATAGGCCCCACCCAAGGCCTGGAAATTGGCAGTACGGTACTGTTTTATAGTGTCAAATACCCTCGTATAAGCCACACCTTGATGTTTTGGAGAAGCTGTAAGCTGCAATAAGCATATTTGGGTTCAAGTATAAGCCGCGGCTTATACGAGCAAATTTACGGTAGACACCAGTGAAATGTGAATGGTAAAGTGTTATTGGCTGAGATGTAGCCTTAGTTAGAAGTAATACTTGTGACGCAGCGGTTCGTAAGGAATATATATTGCAGCTTCAGAGTTATAACTTAGAGCAGAGGCCGAGGTTCTTCATAAATCTACCGTGTAGCCTTGTCATAGGACTACATACAGGGGATAAGTCTATCAAGTAGCCTTGTCATAGTTAGGACTACATACATGAGATAAGTCTACCGTGTAGCCTTGTCATAGGACTACATACATGAGATAAATCTACCGTGTAGCCTTGTCATAGTTAGGACTACATACATGAGATAAGTCTACCGTGTAGCCTTGTCATAGGACTACATACATGAGATAAATCTACCGTGTAGCCTTGTCATAGGACTACATACAGGAGATAAGTCTACCGTGTAGCCTTGTCATAGTTAGGACTACATACAGGAGATAAGTCTACCGTGTAGCCTTGTCATAGTTAGGACTACATACATGAGATAAGTCTACCGTGTAGCCTTGTCATAGGACTACATACATGAGATAAATCTACCATGTAGCCTTGTCATAGGACTACATACAGGAGATAAGTCTACCGTGTAGCCTTGTCATAGGACTACATACAGGAGATAAGTCTACCGTGTAGCCTTGTCATAGGACTACATACATGAGATAAATCTACTGTGTAGCCTTGTCATAGGACTACATACAGGAGATAAGTCTACCGTGTAGCCTTGTCATAGGACTACATACAGGAGATAAGTCTACCATGTAGCCTTGTCATAGGACTACATACATGAGATAAGTCTACCATGTAGCCTTGTCATAGTTAGGACTACATACATGAGATAAGTCTACCATGTAGCCTTGTCATAGGACTACATACAGGAGATAAGTCTACCGTGTAGCCTTGTCATAGTTAGGACTACATACAGGAGATAAGTCTACCATGTAGCCTTGTCATAGTTAGGACTACATACATGAGATAAGTCTACCATGTAGCCTTGTCATAGGACTACATACAGGAGATAAGTCTACCGTGTAGCCTTGTCATAGTTAGGACTACATACAGGAGATAAGTCTACCATGTAGCCTTGTCATAGAACTACATACAGGAGATAAGTCTACCATGTAGCCTTGTCATAGGACTACATACAGGAGATAAGTCTACCGTGTAGCCTTGTCATAGGACTACATACAGGAGATAAGTCTACCGTGTAGCCTTGTCATAGGATTACATACATGAGATAAGTCTACCATGTAGCCTTGTCATAGGACTACATACATGAGATAAGTCTACCATGTAGCCTTGTCATAGGACTACATACATGAGATAAGTCTACCATGTAGCCTTGTCAGAGTTAGGACTACATACAGGAGATAAGGTAGTTCTTAATGAATTTACTGTCTAGCCTTATAGTTAGGGGTAATACTTGCGGGACACGCTGCGCTTCTTCCACATCACGGTTCTTGACCTTTTCTGACATTATCAGTCTCAAAAAGAGGCTCCACCTGCATCACGTGACCCCTGCTATCTCAGTCCCAGCATGCAGCAGGAGTCAGGGTTAAACAAACCTTCGCTGGTTTCCAGTGACTGGACCTACCCACCCTTAGCAGCGGGCTGGGAACCAGTGAAGCAGGAGGGGCGCATGTACGGGGTAAGATTAAGAGTAGGTAGGGGGACGCAGGGCGGGTAGGAGGGGGGAAGATGCCACATAATGCTTCCATGTATCATGACTACCTGATTGATACACTTGTATGTCAGCATGATGCATCAAATGGCCATCATGATGAAGTCTACTCACCAGGGCTGCATTCATGCATCATGCTGAACCTACAGGAGTGTATCACTCCTGTAAAGCTCCCCATAATGCACCAATGCAATGCTGGTGAGTAGACTGGCCAGCACTGCATTGGTGCATCATGACAGTGAGTTACCATGAGGTTTGGGACTGACCAGCACTACATTGGTGCATCATGACAGTGAGTTACCATGAGGTTTGGGACTGACCAGCACTGCATTGGTGCATCATGACAGTGAGTTACCATGAGGTTTGGGACTGACCAGCACTACATTGGTGCATCATGACAGTGAGTTACCATGAGGTTTGGGACTGACCAGCACTGCATTGGTGCATCATGACAGTGAGTTACCATGAGGTTTGGGACTGACCAGCACTGCATTAGTGCATCATGACAGTGAGTTACCATGAGGTTTGGGACTGACCAGCACTACATTAGTGCATCATGACAGTGAGTTACCATGAGGTTTGGGACTGACCAGCACTACATTAGTGCATCATGACAGTGAGTTACCATGAGGTTTGGGACTGACCAGCACTACATTAGTGCATCATGACAGTGAGTTACCATGAGGTTTGGGACTGACCAGCACTACATTAGTGCATCATGACAGTGAGTTACCATGAGGTTTGGGACTGGCCAGCACTGCATTGGTGCACCATGACAGTGAGTTACCATGGAGGTTTATCCTTTACAGGTCGCTGATGCATTAATGCATCATCCCCATTGGATACCATGATGCATGAATGCACCCCTGGCGAGTAACTCCCCATGACTGCATTCATGCACCATGCTGACCCTACAGGGTCGATATACCCCGCAGAGTTGGCATGATGCACCAATGAAGTGCTGGTCAGTAGTCTTGCCAGCACTTCATTGGTGCATCATGACGACCAATGGGCATGATGCACTCCTGTGTTAGTGGCCCTTAGAGGGTTGGCAGTAGGAAGGTGGTGGGGCCTGAGGGCAGGAGGTGAGGGGGGTTGGCAGTAGGAAGGTGGTGGGGCCTGAGGGCAGGAGGTGAGGGGGGTTGGCAGTAGGTAGGTGGTGGGGCCTGAGGGCAGGAGGTGAGGGGGGTTGGCAGTAGGAAGGTGGTGGGGCCTGAGGGCAGGAGGTGAGGGTGGTTGGCAGTAGGAAGGTGGTGGGGCCTGAGGGCATGAGGTGAGGAGGGTTGGCAGTAGGAAGGTGGTGGGGCCTGAGGGCAGGAGGTGAGGGGGGTTGGCAGTAGGAAGGTGGTGGGGCCTGAGGGCAGGAGGTGAGGGGGGTTGGCAGTAGGAAGGTGGTGGGGCCTGAGGGCAGGAGGTGAGGGGGGTTGGCAGTAGGAAGGTGGTGGGGCCTGAGGGCAGGAGGTGAGGGGTAAAAAAAGGCACAGGCAGCTAAAGTTTATCAGCTAATGTGATCTTAGTGAGGGGAGACACGCAACCCGGGGGTGGCGTGAGGCCGCCCGGGGGTGGTCTTCCATCCCAGCTCACCTCTACAGTGACCAGGGAAATATTCCCGGCCTCCCAAGGCACCAGGGCCAAATAAACGTGATGTGGATTAGTTTATGAGAGGACGATGTGTGGATAACTGTGAGATATTGTCCCGCGGGGTGCGGATGGTATGTAGCCTTGGTCTGGTCTTACTCTGAAGTCACGTCTGGGAACCCATGCAAGTAGAAAATTTGCCCTCAAAGATATGTTAGAAAGAAAAAGATAATTCAGAATGTAGGAAATATGCCCTCAAAGTTATGTCGGATAAAAAAGAAATTCACTTAAAAAGTACTGCCTTCAAATCTACTTTAAGTGTGATGCTAGAAAGGTAGAGGTTACTGAAAAGTATAAAATACATGTATTAAAAGTCATCTTTTATAGAAAAAAATTATTGAGATATTGAAAAAAAAATATGCCTTCAAAGTGATGAAGGTTACTCTGGAAATATGGAAGAAAATGTGCCCTCAAAGAAGGAGATGTGCCCTGTACTGGAATTGCTGTAAAGAAAAAAAGGGTCAGATACTAGAAAACAAGACACAGAAACACATACTTAAAATGTAATCATACAACGCACCCCTAGCACTTATCATTGATCTGGGACTGTCCACGTTGAGGACAGAATGGTAATCCAAGCCTAATTATCATGCTAGAATAAGCGGGTTGGTAGGGGTAAAGAGGACTCTGGGCTTAGTGTTTAGTTGCGGGTGGGCTGAGTGCTCGGTGTGAGAAGGTCATGCTAATACACGAGTGCATCTTACCAGAGGTCAGCATGATACAACAGTACTGGACAGAGGTCAGCATGATACAACAGTACTGGACAGAGGTCAGCATGATACAACAGTGCTGGACAGAGGTCAGCATGATACAACAGTACTGGACAGAGGTCAGCATGATGCAACAGTGCTGGACAGAGGTCAGCATGATACAACAGTACTGGACAGAGGTCAGCATGATACAACAGTACTGGACAGAGGTCAGCATGATACAGCAGTACTGGACAGAGGTCAGCATGATGCAGCAGTGCTGGACAGAGGTCAGCATGATGCAGCAGTACTGGACAGAGGTCAGCATGATGCAGCAGTACTGGACAGAGGTCAGCATGATGCAGCAGTACTGGACAGAGGTCAGCATGATGCAGCAGTACTGGACAGAGGTCAGCATGATACAACAGTACTGGACAGAGGTCAGCATGATGCAGCAGTACTGGACAGAGGTCAGCATGATACAACAGTGCTGGACAGAGGTCAGCATGATGCAGCAGTACTGGACAGAGGTCAGCATGATGCAGCAGTGCTGGACCGGTGACTGAGCGGCAGCACTTCATGGCTGCACAACACGGACCCTGAGCGGGTGTAGAAATCTTGTAGTGTTGACATGATGTGTTAACCCTGCTCGGTAGTGCTCAAAATGTATGAAGATAGCATTATCGCATAACTCACTAGGGCTAGGTACATGCACATACCGGCCTGGGGTAGAAAATATGTTGAAGAAATGAAATTGCTTTGTATTCAAAACATCTGTCTTGAAACACTTCCTCAAATGTTGTCAAACACTCAGTTCATGAATGCATAAACTGCTACTTGTTTTGTTTGCTTTTTTTACTACCATGTACAATCATGGGCTAAAAACTTTGATCTATGTATGAATAAAATTAAAAAAAGTTATAAAAAGAAAATGAAATGAGGGAAAAATAAATGTGATCTTAATTACACACATTGAGAAATTGTCAAACTGTTAGATAACAAATTCTATAGTAGAAGTCTTTCTAATCGCTCGTATGTTGACACTTTGTGTACTAGGCCAAATATCCCTAAGAGCAAAGACCTAGTACCTCTACGCTGTTGGAAAGTACGCGACACTATGAGCAGCCCCTTACAACCATGGGGCCAGTCGCGGGCTATAGCTGGGTTGAACCTCGCCCTCAGGTGGGTCCATCACACACATGCTGTCATATCACCATGGCAACCTGTCACCTGACCTTCCACTCACCTGCTCTACTGCTGCCTGCGGGAAAAAAATAATTATTTTATTTTCTGTAGATATGACTCTTTGTGTGGCTATTGGCTATTTCTCTTTTGGCTAAGGATCTTTGTTTTCAGTTTTGATTGATTCCTTGATCAGTTTGACTCTGTGCAGGCATGGGACTGATCATAAAGTGATAAACACAAAATGATAAATAGCATGGATGGGGTATTATTACATGTTGGTAACCATCAATTCTAAATAGTCTGCCAGTTTGAATTTAGTACATTGTATTATATTATAAAGTCCCATGCCTGTTCTGCTGAAAAGAAAACATCACCAACAAGACTCTCTACAATGAGGATTTAAATCTGAGTGTTGAAGCAGCCTGCTGTTACATAGTGTACACTCAGCTCACAGTTTGCTGCATTGTTATAACTAGACATACTGTAAATTCACCTTATTATTATACAGTACAAACATACACTTTGTAAATTCACCTTATCATTATACAGTACAAACATACACTTTGTAAATTCACCTTATTATACAGTACAAACATACACTTTGTAAATTCACCTTATTATACAGTACAAACATAACACTTTGTAAATTCACCTTATCATTATACAGTACAAACATACACTTTGTAAATTCACCTTATCATTATACAGTACAAACATACACTTTGTAAATTCACCTTATCATTATACAGTACAAACATACACTTTGTAAATTCACCTTATCATTATACAGTACAAACATAACACTTTGTAAATTCACCTTATCATTATACAGTACAAACATACACTTTGTATATTCACCTTATCATTATACAGTACAAACATACACTTTGTAAATTCACCTTATTATACAGTACAAACATAACACTTTGTAAATTCACCTTATCATTATACAGTACAAACATACACTTTGTAAATTCACCTTATCATTATACAGTACAAACATACACTTTAGTCAAGTACTAACTTTATCAACACTGTTTGAGAGACATACACACATATTGACTAACAACTCAACATCAAACATTATTCACATGTATACCAAAAGCAGAATATAGAAATCACTATTGTTATATTATGGTAGAGTTGTTGCATTGTAGTTTTATATCAATCTTTATGAAATGAGATCTTTATGAAATGAGTTGAAAATTATTTAGGTGTCGGTGGCTTTTACAAAACATTATGGGTTACTTTATATATTTGTCCCACCATGCAGTAGGTGACATTAGTTATGGGGCATTGTCGGGTAAAGTAAACAATGACTTCATCGTCAGCTGACATGGAGATATATATATGTGGACATGTAGCGCCATACTTTGATATCTTACACAACACGACAAAGGTCAATGACCCAGGATATGTCTATGTCATTCTACAGTAGTAACCCACTAAGGGCAGCCGAGACATCAATGCATCATGTACACCGACCCTAAGAAGTTGATAGAATCACAATGAGTCGATGCACATGATGTATTTATGGCATTTGGACCCTGGGTCTAGAGCTTAATGCTAGGCTTGGTCCCAGGCCTAGGGCTTGGTGCTAGGCCTGAACCCTGGGTCTAGAGCTTGGTGCTAAGTTTGGACCCTGGGCATAGTGCTTGGTGCTAGGTTTGGATCCTGGGTCTAGAGCTTAATGGTAGGCTTGGTCCCTGGCCCAGGGCTTGGTGCTAGGCCTGGACCCTGGGCATAGCGCTTGGTGCTAGATTTGGATCCTGGGTCTAGAGCTTAATGCTAGGCTTGGACCCTGGGCATAGAGCTTGGTGCTAGGCTTGGACCCTGGGCATAGAGCTTAATGCTAGGCTTGGTCCCTGGCCTAGGGCTTGGTGCTCGGTTTGGACCCGGGCATAGAGCTTGGTGCTAGGCTTGGACCCTGGGCATAGAGCTTGGTGCTCGGTCTGGACCCTGGGCATAGAGCTTGGTGCTCGGTTTGGACCCTGGGTCTAGGGCTTGGTGCTAGGTTTGGTCCCTGGGTCTAGGGCTTGGTGCTAGGTTTGGACCCTGGGTCTAGGGCTTGGTGCTAGGTTTGGTCCCTGGGTCTAGGGCTTGGTGCTAGGTTTGGACCCTGGGTCTAGGGCTTGGTGCTAGGTTTGGTCACTGGCCTAGGGCTTGGTGCTAGGTTTGGTCCCTGGGTCTAGGGTTTGGTGCTAGGTTTGGACCCCAGGCATAGAGCTTGGTGCTAGGTTTGGACCCTGGGTCTAGAGCTTGGTGCTAGGTTTGGACCCTGGGTCTAGAGCTTGGTGCTAGGTTTGGACCCCAGGCATAGAGCTTGGTGCTAGGTTTGGACCCTGGGTCTAGAGCTTGGTGCTAGGTTTGGACCCTGGGTCTAGAGCTTGGTGCTAGGTTTGGACCCCAGGCATAGAGTTTGGTGCTAGTTTTGGTCCCTGGCCTAGGGCTTGGTGCTAGGCTTGGACCCTGGGTCTAGCTTGGTGCTATCCTTGGATCCTGGGCCTCCCTCCCTTTCCTGTAGTTATTCTACATATAAGGCTATAGTCAGTTCTATATCTACATGGACTTGGACTCCAATGATTTATTTTGTAATTCCCTTTTTATTTTATCAACATTTTGCTGAGGGTTTGAACTGTAGTCCATTGCTAGAGGTAGTTTTGAAATTATCCAGACAAAGATCCTATACGGTTGTTTCTTGTCATCATTATGCCATTTATTCATGCTAAGAAATAAATCTCTCAGTATCTAGGAAATAAAAAGCTCGCTTCTAGAACTTGAATAACCAAATTGGATATTTAGGGCACTTTATCAGTCGCTCTCTGTCATTTCAACAGTGCAATGATTTATGTTCTTTTCAAAATAATCATTGACATGATTTTCATGTGGTTTTGATTGTTTGTAAGGATGAGTATATTTGTACATTGCAGCCCCTCAATGCGTAACAAGGCGGCAGGTGCCACGCTGCCCAGTCCCACCTCCCCAAACTCACCAACCAAAAAGTCACACCAGCGCTCCCGCTCTGATGCCACAGGTAAGCTATCACGAAATGTACTAATAACAACACACAATATCTTAGTTACACCCAAAATTATATATTACATCTAAACAGTAGATTCTATTTCTGTGCCAGGAATAAGTGTGATGTGCATTTTGTGGTGCATGGTGAGACTAACTTCCATGGTGTATATTCTGTCTCTCATTCCATCCTGTACAAGATCTATGAATACTACAGTATCAATGTGTCCTACAGGTATACACAGCGTACCACACGGCCCGTTGAAGCGCTGTGTCAGTTCTGGTAACACTACAGTATCAATGTGTCCTACAGGTATACACAGCGTACCACACGGCCCGTTGAAGCGCTGTGTCAGTTCTGGTAATACTACAGTATCAATGTGTCCTACAGGTATACACAGCGTACCACACGGCCCGTTGAAGCGCTGTGTCAGTTCTGGTAACACTACAGTATCAATGTGTCCTACAGGTATACTAAGAATACTACAGTATCATTGTTTATTCCAGGTATCTACAATGTACCACATGGACCGTTGAAGCGCTGCGCCAGTTCTGGTAACACACAGCAGCTCACCAGTGGGGACCTCACCTCAGGACGCGCATTTGATAATGGCTGCCGCTGCCACCAGAGTTCTGAGGGAGTATTTAATGACCTTGTAGGACGACAGACAGAGTGTCACTGTGGGGCACCCCGCCTCGCGCCACAACTCGAGTTTGTAAATGCACTCATGAACATAGGGAAGAAGCTTTCACAGTTACCAACCAAGGAACATCGAAGTAAGTCTTGGACTTTGGGCATTTTGTGTTTATTCAATGATAATAGATAAAGTAATCAATAGTAAGACCATTAGAAGTTAGTTAGCTCGTAAAACAAATACTAGTAACACAATGCTAGATCTTTTTTTGGTTTTCTAAAGCAACTCTAAAAAAGGGAGAGAGAAATATGGAAGAAGAAATACTTCCTGAACTTGTCTTAATATGGGGAGTACTTCAGACCAAAATCTTGGAAATAGGTACAAATGAATAAGAAGTTAGATTAAGAAAAATTATATTTGTAATTAGAAACAATGTATAATTTGTCTAACATGAGTGTTACTTACACCTCCAGCGGCACGTTTGATAGCGGAGTTGTCAATGCTGAACCTGAACCTCCCAGCACGGGTGTGGTTACCGATCCATGCCAACAAGAACCACCATGTGGTCCGTATCCCACACACGGCTGCCGTCGTACTCAACTCTAAGGAGAAGGTAAGTGTACACTGTCTCCTTCAAGGTCCCAATTTAGGGCATTTTCCCACCAATATAGCTGGGTGTTTGTTTGTTAAGGGATGGCTATCTTCCGGGTTTTGCTTGAGTTCCTATAGATATTATTCCCATACTAAGCCTCCTCTTGAGGGGGTTCTAATTGAACATTTCAGGAATTTTTGTGCGTTGTCATGGTCATTCTTGTATGTTAGGTGCTTTTTGAAGTCGTTTATTGGGCAAGAAACAGTAACAAAAATGTAATTTTACCTCGCTCCTACGCTTTATAAAGTAGTTTTTAAGTACATGGATAAAGCTCATTAATTGATAGTGGTACATGTATATAGTGGAAGAATATCAGGTTTAAAAAACCTTTTACAGTGAAATACAAGGCAAATTTTAGAACCATATTAATGTTTTATTGGTTTGTTGTTCCAGGCGCCTTATCTAGTCTATGTAGAAGTATTGGAGTGTGAGAATGCTCACACGACGGCAGTGCCATCTAAGATCCTAGAGAACACGTTAAGGTACACACGATCAGAGGAGGACCTGACAGTGTACCACCACGCCCAGTCTACGGATGCCTCACCACGGCCAGAGTTCTCTGTATACGGTAACGGACATTGTGAGTTTGACAATGCCGACTGCTGGTCACAGGACGATGATGATATCATCCAGTTCTCCATAAAGTCCAAGTCCATAGACACCATATCCCAGTTCTCTATGGAGAGCTGTACCAGTGCTGACAGTAAGGATGTCTACATCGCGGCCGGTGATATCCGCAGACGGCTCTCAGAAAACCTGGCTGCACCAAAGACTAAGTTTGAGGTAAGAAAAAAAACCTGTTTGGCTCTCCTCTGTAATCTATAAAACTTCTTTGCGCTCCTTTAAGATTGTAGGTAATTTAGTCACTGCTTCATTGAGAATGACTTTGTAATCATAGATCTTGGCTAGAATCTGATTTCAAATTTACCTCATTAGAATATGGGGTGTAGTGGGATTAGATGGTACTGTTGAATTCACTGATAACATCTGACCATTCAACCTTTATCTGTTACAGCGAGACCCTGAGGATCCATCTGCAGCTGCTCTTAAGGAGCCCTGGGTAGAGAAACAACGCCGTATCCAGGAGTCCTCTCCGTACGGTCACCTCCCCAACTGGCGCCTTTTGTCTGTCATCATCAAGTGTGGGGACGATCTACGACAGGAAGGCCTGGCATACCAAGTCCTGCACACACTGCAGCGGATCTGGGAGCAGGAGCGCGTACCACTGTGGATACACCCCTACAACATCCTCTCCATCTCTAACGACTCGGGGATGATTGAGCCCATCATGAACGCCGTGTCACTACATCAGATAAAGAAGAACAGCAAGATGTCGTTACTGAACTACTTCATCCAGGAGTTTGGGCCGACTAACAGTGAGGAGTTCCTGGAGGCACAGCGTAACTTTGTACAGAGCTGTGCCGGGTACTGCCTTGTGTCGTATTTCATGCAGGTCAAGGACAGGTCAGTGACTTAATATCAATAGTCTCACCACAACATTTACATATGTAGAACTTATGCTATTAATGTTTCTTTTCTGCACCTTGTGATTAATATCAAAGGGGAATTAGGGCAGCACTGGTATGCTTGTTTGTAATTTAAAGAAATTGCTATGAATAAGCTATTCTGATCATAACGAATGGAAAACCCAAAGTCTGCGAATGGTATTCCCCAATTTTCATCATGAAATATAATGTGCATCAGGGTATGGCTGATTGATGGGTTTCATTAATAGTCTTGACACTTTTTTATTCTCCTCCCTCCACAGGCATAATGGTAACATTTTGTTAGATGCGCACGGACACATCATCCACATCGACTTTGGGTTCATTCTCTCCAACTCTCCCGGCAAGAACATCGGCTTTGAGACGTCACCCTTCAAATTGACACATGAGTTTGTAGAGGTGAGTACAAGATTCCTTATACAAATATATATTTAAAAACTGTGTTTTGGTATCATAGTCCTCTAGTGTACTGAAACCATTCAAACTCCCAAACATTTATGCATCATAGTTTTGCAAAAGTACTTTTCTCGATGCAGGCCAAATTGGTGTGTGTCTTAATTCTTTCGCCATTAGAAAATTGAAATTGCAGACCATCATGACCTGCCTCTGAGGGCCCTATGCTGGCCCTTTAGATTTTATACCATCTTTAGCTGATGTGATAAATAGTAATATTGTTATTTCTAAGACCGTACAGGTGATGGGTGGACTAGGTACAGACATGTTTGAGTATCTGACATGTCTGATGTGATAAATAGTAATATTGTTATTTCTAAGACCGTACAGGTGATGGGTGGACTAGGTACAGACATGTTTGAGTATCTGACATGTCTGATGTGATAAATAGTAATATTGTTATTTCTATGACTGCAGGTGATGGGTGGACTAGGTACAGACATGTTTGAGTGTCTGACATGTCTGATGTGATAAATAGTAATATTGTTATTTCTATGACTGCAGGTGATGGGTGGACTAGGTAAAGACATGTTTGAGTATCTGACATGTCTGATGTGATAAATAGTAATATTGTTATTTCTATGACCATGCAGGTGATGGGTGGACTAGGTACAGACATGTTTGAGTATCTGACATGTCTGATGTGATAAATAGTAATATTGTTATTTCTATGACTGTGCAGGTGATGGGTGGACTAGGTACAGACATGTTTGAGTGTCTGACATGTCTGATGTGATAAATAGTAATATTGTTATTTCTATGACTGTGCAGGTGATGGGTGGACTAGGTACAGACATGTTTGAGTACTTCAAGATCCTGATGCTGCAAGGAATAGTTGCCGCCCGCAAACACAACGACAAAATCCTGCCTCTGGTAGAGATTATGCAGACAGGTAGGTGTCATAAAACATCCATAAAGAAGGTGTCTGATATGTGGAGAGATGAAACAAAAATGTTAAAAACATATGTTAATGAGAAAATATATAAAAATTTAGTATATTTACAGTTTTCAATTTGCATGTCACAACCCAGTCTTTGCGACTTACATTTCAACTGGCATTATTGGAATTAGCTGTATAACATTAGATAAATAAAATGCTTGTGTTGCTTGTTTGCAGGACAATAACTTAACACAAATACACACAACAAATAGTAACAATGACCCTTTCATTCCCACACAGGTTCCCAGTTGCCGTGCTTCAGTAAAGGCGTGAGTACCATTAAGGGCATGAAGGACCGGTTCCACATGAACCTAACAGAAGAACAGCTGCAGCTCCTCATAGACAACATGGTGGAAGGCAGCATGAACTCACTCACCACCAAGCTGTACGACGGCTTCCAGTACTTCACTAACGGGATTCTATGAGACCGCCACACAGCGGGTCACCGGGTCTGGTCTCTTAGTGACAGGCTGTATGATGGCTCAGTCAGTGACAGGCTAGACCTATAATGGCTCAGCCCTACAATAACACAGTCACTGACCAAGTTGTCTGATGTCCTCTAGGATGTATACAGACTGCTGTGCACCATGTGATTACACGTATGTGTGTATATCATCAGAGCAGGTGATACATGCGCACTGGTCTGAGAGAACCTGGATTCCCAATCACTCTCCAACAGAAACTGATGCATCCATTGATGGTATGGGTGGTCTCAGTTATCAGGGGGTTAGATTCAGCAGGATGGGACGGACACTGCAAGTGATGTTTGTACCAAAGTAAACCCCCATATTAAGCAATCCTGTCACTGACACCGCCCCTACCAGTCACTGTCTGTGGAAGCCTTCATGTAGGATAATTATTGTGGGGCACACAGCATTATAATCTACTCCGGACCAAATCTTGGATACTAATATACATGTCAGTGACTATGATGTATCTGGAAGTGTATACCTACAAGTTGATGACCGACCGTCTGTTACACGCCATAGTCTGGTGTGTGTGTTTGACTAATGGGAACGATTTAAAGGACGTTACGAGTTCTATTACTACTTCTACTACCATTACATTACCCGCCACATTGTAACTTGAGGTCCAGAGAGGAAGCGTGCTGTCATCCAGGGTTTGGCAGTATGCAGCAAACTTGTCCATTCAACACGTGCTCAAGTCTTAACGTGTTCAGGTGCTGCAAAGAAACTATGAACATATGTGTTATACACTTTGTCCACATCCAGCAATGATCAATTGTAAAGTCAACATACAAGCTGAAAACTATAAATACTTCCCTCCTAACTTCTAACACCACAGTAACAGAAGAGTGTTGTATTAGTATGAGTCAGTAATGCCGCTGTTACCGGCAATTTTACTACCATAACACCCCGCGTATAAGGTGCACCTAAACTTTATGAATGTGCTAGAAAATTTTAAAATGAAATAACTTGTTCTAATCAATGAATTTTCAAAATTCGAAAAGATATTGATAGCTAAGATGCCCCCTGATGGCCTAGAACCACTTTTGAATTTATGGATCACCTTGGGAAAATTTTACCCTCAGCTTTTCCTAATCCTATAAGGCGCACCAGGGGAATATTCTCGCATATTAGGCGTGCCTTATACATGAGGTATTACGGTACATTGTCTTTAGTCGTAATTGGCCACTGGTTGGCTGCTGTACTACACTGTAACTGTACATTCTTATCGTGGACAACTCGAGTCGGCTGTGCCGAAGTTACAGCACTCTCTTGCTTTAAGTGACTAGTTTGTGGTTTTACTGGTAATGTGTGTATCACTTTTACACTTGTCTGGATAAAAGCAGTATGACTACACAATTGATATAAGGAACCGAAAGAACAAAATATGATTGCGTTAGGTTAAGTTGGGTCCACCATATTCATTTTACGCACAAGAGATAATGGTACCAATATTTCCTCAGTGAATCGCAAGACCAGTTGTATCATATGATGATTTATTTCCCAGCATGTTAAGTTTATATCCTTCTTTGCTCTGCAGATATTTATGAAATCACCCTTCACCCCCCCCCCCCAGCCCAACTCACCTTGTGTCAAATATACTCAGTAATATAAGTCTTTCTATGAGGTTACCAACTGTACTAAATACATTTAAACTTCAGAAGCTTAGGGCCTTGCTTGCCTCATTATGAGCAAAAGTATAACTGTAAATTAAACACAGAAAGAGCATTCTGTGTTTGAGTGATAGTTAAAGGTGGCCAATGGCGTTGACAAGTATAAAACGTAGTTTGTATTAAGGTATCCGGCTATCAAAGCAAGGTGGTAAAAGTCTGCAGTAGTAAAGTACTCATATTTATTGATAACCTAGCTAAGAATGCTACCTGGTCATGTCTGCGGCTCTCATTATCTGACATTGCTCGATTTAAGGAACATCTACTTATTTCGAATGTTTTCTGAAGTGAATGTGTTTGTGTGTGTTGTGTTGTATCTAGAGTGTTTTGTGATGTTTTAAGAGTTTTGCAAAGTATTTGTATCAATTCTGCATTATATTGCCAATTTAGTATATTTCTTCATGAAGAGGAGTTTTTACATAGAGGAGATGGACGTGGAAAGATGCGGAGGCTGATTGGTGCATCAGTGTGTGGAAAATTTATATTGGTCTTTATTTTATTGTTACATATAAGGAGGCATAGACTTTATATACTTCTTGTAAAAGTAGGAACACGATTGACATAGACTCAATACACAAACTAAGTTGATGGTTTACATGATTTACTCAGTGCAAAGTGGAACCCAGCAATGAGAGCGGGGTCTGTACGTCATGATTGCGGACTGTGTGACGGGTCTGACTGTTGTACAGAACAACTGGTTATAATGAAGGTGTACAAAGTTACTGTAGTATAGTACCAACACACCCAGTGTACATAGCACCAACACTGTGCTTCTACCCTGTGTATTATAAGGTGCACCTTATACACACGGTACTAGAGTACATCACATATAGTGACTGTAGTATAGTACCAACACACCCAGTGTACATAGCATCCATACACACCCACACAATGTCTCCCTATGGGGTGGAGAAACACAACCCCACAGGTTCAAACTAAATGCTATATTATCAGTGGATCCTACATCTTTTGGAAAGCTTGCCAGCAACTTGACCCATATCCTTGTTGGACAACTTCTACATAGATATTGTGCTGTTTTTGTAAGTGTTAATTACAGTGTGAGGGAAAAGAAGTGACAGCCGCCACATATTTTTCGATTTTTTCATGCTGATATTCTGTCAGTTGTTAAACGAAAGCAAATTGAAATAGTAAATGGTTGGTAAGGTGTGTGAACTGCTGCATGAGAGCAGTGCGGTTGTTAATTCCATACTTGATCAGTATTTATCATCAGTCAATGGCCATCATTCATATCAACTCATACCAAGAGCAACCTGCACTAGGACAAGGTTATACCAGTTATCACAAATAATGGTAAGTCCTTCCATCATGGCCCAGGCCCCCACCTACTGTATATAATACCAAGTGTATAGTCATCCATCCCCCCATACCAACATGTACATACACCTACAGTTATCCCATATAGTTACATTGTGTCTATTGTAGTCAGCCCCTGCTCCTCAACTGTGATGTTTCTTATGTTAAAGTGTGTGATGCGCTCATTGTCATATGTTCGGTGTGTGAAAAGAACATTTGCATGACTCAATTTTCTCATAATTACAATGATAATGATGGTTTCAATCATATAAAAGCAATTATCAATGCAACTGTAATATTATAATTAATGTATGATGATGTGTGTCAAGAGAAGGAATGCGCGACTCTGTTTTCTCACCATGAAGGAGTCAAAACGAGGTTTCCATCTGTGTTTTTATGTGACCAGATTTCTGTTGGCGAGGCCGACATCATTTTGGCAGGTTTATTTGGATGTTGTGCTGGGCAGAAACCAAATTTTCCCTCGTGGCATGTGCATTATACTACTACCGTCATGTTAGAGGGAGGTGTAATACTGGTGTATTTAACAGACGCACTGCTGCTGATTTTACTCATGATGTTGATGTACGGTGTCCATGAGATGACATGTCCATGTATAACGAGGTGGCGGCTGTAGTGAGTGTTGACTGATTACAAGTAGCACTCACTACAGTTCCCTGTAGGTACATGTATAACGAGGTGGTGACTAGTGAGTGTTGACTAATTACAAGTAGCACTCACTACAGTTCCCTGCGGGTCCATGTTTAACGCGGTGGTGACTAGTGAGTGTTGACTGATTACAAGTAGCACTCACTACAGTTCCCTGTGGGTCCATGTTTAACGCGGTGGTAACTAGTGAGTGTTGACTGATTACAAGTAGCACTCACTACAGTTTCCTGTGGGTCCATGTTTAACGCGGTGGTGACTAGTGAGTGTTGACTGATTACAAGTAGCACTCACTACAGTTCCCTGTGGGTCCATGTTTAACGCGGTGGTGACTAGTGAGTGTTGACTGATTACAAGTAGCACTCACTACAGTTTCCTGTGGGTACATGTACAGAGGCCTGATGACGCAGCTTCTAACCCAGGGTGGGGCAATGGGTCAGGGGCTAGTGTAATAGTATAGTGATTACCATGATCGAGTGTGTACAGGTTTTTAAATATCTACAAGGATTTCTATCTGTTTCTTTATATCCATGCGACATTAGGAGATGGTGATAACAGTCCAATATAAAGGTGTCCCTTGGCCATCTTGTCAACAGAGAGGAAAGGTACAAGTCCCGCTAGGTGCATTAGACTAGTGTCCATGTAGACATCCGCGTCCCTGGTGAGGGGCAGATTGTGTATCGACGCTTGCCCTGGGTTATATAGGCGGGGGAAGAAGGAGAAGATGGATGTACATTATGGAAGGAGAAGAAAACATGTATATTATTATGCTATAAATAAACTGATTAAACAACAAGTACTGCTCTGTGTGATTTATTCCTTCAGAAGCGACTAGACATGTCCCTATCTGTAATACATGTACTGTGACATCTCAGCCATAAACCGTTTTACTTTTATTTTTCGGTTTCTTTTACCGGAACCTCTATAATTAGATCAGTCTACCCCCAGCTTATGACTGGGGATTTTATTACAAAAAACTTTGTGAAAATTATTCAAAACTGATCCCTAAATCAGCTTATGATATTCTTGCAAAGTCTAACCCCGGCTTATGACTGAGGTTGTGTTATGAGCACTCAGCAGGTTTTGGGGTAGGTTATAAGCTGGCTACACTTGTATGCTCTGTGCAGAGTAAGGGGCATTCTTGATGGTAATGTTAATTGCACTTGAGGTATATAAATTCACCAAAAGTGACAAAGCTTGAGAGTAAAATGCCAGCTGCTGTCATTTTTATCTTATCAATTCTTTTAATGCCACAAAGACGCAGGAGGTACCGAAGAAAGATTGACCTAGAAAATTACTCAAAGACCTTCTTCAAGAATTTCTTCAAATTTTCCCCATATTGCTAGGTTTTTTTTTAGGGGGGAGAGCTTTATATTATTGGCTTTCTGATGGAGCCTCAACAATGGGAGGGAGGCAAGGAGTGGAGGTGGTGCCCTCTGGAGGATTAACATGTGACTAATGCTGGACATGGAAAGTCCAATTGGCACAGCAGACAGACCCAAGTCCCATTTTGATAATCTACCAGCGCCTGCGGCGCTGCTCGCACGAAAAGAAGTGGCGCCACCATGTGCCAAAAGCATTGCAACTTCTACTGTTGTAACTCTGTGCTTTCACACAACTTCTGCTTTTTTCTAATTCACTGGGTCACTTTCGCTGGTTGCACTACAGATAGAGTGTGAGTTGCCAACTACGGGAACATCCAAGGTCAAAGCCGACGACTTCCGGGTTAGCCGTTTTGGATAAGTAGTGCAACAATTGCTGGTGTAAGTACATATGAGTGTAATCGTATGCATGTTGGTTTTTCTGAATGAACACAGAAAGTCAAGTTATAGTTTCAGAGGCAAAGGTTTTTATCACAGAATCCCAGGGTACAGGAAGCTCAGTGTTTCAGGATGGTTTCCTTGTGCCGTTCTGTCTGATGAGAGGTGCTCACCCCTCTTTAATAGGGGGCTTTGGAGTTTGTGAATGAAGGCTTTCCTTTAGTATTTTGGTCTTTTTCTTTTAAAGTAAGAGGTGATTTCTCATTGAAATTGGTTAGTTTATCATTGTTTAGCTGTGTTTGGAGGTGATAGTAAGTTATCATATGGGAATAGGGGTGTTATTGATTTCTCAACTTGATTGCTATTTAAATTATCATCATTTTTATTTCGATTATATTAATTTTCTGAAACTGCGTATTGAGCCCTGAATCTTGATATGAGCATTCTAGTATTGAAACAATTTATCAAATATTGGTACTCCAATTAGAAATGAAATTTAAGACACTTGTCTATTACACATCTTGGATTTGCCACAAATTGCTTTGCACACAGTGTCTCAGTTTAACAAATCCAGAGACAATCCAACTTGATAGTGGCAATCGTCAACTTTAAAAAAACCTGATTCCTGTATACTGCCCCGGGAATTACCTTATTGAAATTTTTTGGAAAAAAAAGAAAGTGTCTTTCAGGTCAGCAAATGGTTCAGACTAGCTGTCAAATGACACTGAATTTCTCCTAATATTTCCCATGCCCCTGTAACTATAAAAGTGCCGAACCATTTATGCCTGCTGGCGGGAAAAAAAGGAAGAAAAATCGGACGAAATGACACATAGCAATGCTGCCGTACGGAAGAAAGAATTGGGAGTTTACCAGGAGTGTCTTAATATCATTAACAAATTGTTATTAACATCCCAAGTATTAAGCTGGCATGTGATTGGCTCTAGGCTTCGGAACTCTACCTCTCTTAGGGAGTGGTTATTTTTTAACAACAGGAGAGGTTGTGAAATTCTGTGCATGCACAGCGAGAATTTTTCTGTCCCCCCTTGGAGGGCTTTGAAAACTTTCTGTCCCCAATTATATTCTATTCTCAAACAAAGACAAATTCTTTTACAATTAGGTTCAAAATGACATTTTTCATCGTTGATTTTTTGTTGTTTTGGCCCCCTTTGTGGCTGGAGAAAAATGGTCCAGCCTCTAATGGAAATCCACAACGACAATTAATGTTATAGGAATATTATATTGATCAGGGACCCATTACCTCCCTGTGAGTCATGAATGATTCCATTTGCAAAACCTTGTCAAAATCATGCATTTTGGGCCCTTTCCATCGTTGCTTCCTCATCAACAACAATAATTAACTCAAAATGGAATTAACGATTATAATTTCTGATAATGAACTGAATGGATGATACATTATTGCTATTATGATATTCTTTTATCTATTGCTGTGATACATGCATGTAGTTTCTGGTAGTGATATTGTGGTCACTTTGATTCAATAATCATTATGTGACATTCTTCACAATACCAACAATTTATATTTTCTTGTGGCGGACACCTCTGCAAGATCATGTACAGTTAGAAATACAGACCACTGTACCTTGTAGCACTCTCTAAGACAGCCTTATAGATTACCACTGTACCTTGTAGCACTCTCTAAGATAGCCTTATAGATTACCACTGTACCTTGTAGCACTCTCTAAGACAGCCTTATAGATTACCACTGTACCTTGTAGCACTCTCTAAGATAGCCTTATAGATTACCCCTGTACCTTGTAGCACTCTCTAAGATAGCCTTATAGATTACCACTGTACCTTGTAGCACTCTCTATAGAAAGCCTTATAGATTACCCCTGTACCTTGTAGCACTCTCTAAGGTAGCCTTATAGATTACCACTGTACCTTGTAGCACTCTCTAAGACAGCCTTATAGATTACCCCTGTACCTTGTAGCACTCTCTAAGATAGCCTTATAGATTACCCCTGTACCTTGTAGCACTCTCTAAGACAGCCTTATAGATTACCCCTGTACCTTGTAGCACTCTCTAAGATAGCCTTATAGATTACCACTGTACCTTGTAGCACTCTCTAAGACAGCCTTATAGATTACCACTGTACCTTGTAGCACTCTCTATAGAAAGCCTTATAGATTACCCCTGTACCTTGTAGCACTCTCTAAGGTAGCCTTATAGATTACCACTGTACCTTGTAGCACTCTCTAAGACAGCCTTATAGATTACCCCTGTACCTTGTAGCACTCTCTAAGACAGTTTTATAGATTACCACTGTACCTTGTAGCACTCTCTATAGATAGCCTTATAGATTACCACTGTACCTTGTAGCACTCTCTATAGATAGCCTTATAGATTACCCCTGTACCTTGTAGCACTCTATAAGACAGCCTTATAGATTACCCCTGTACCTTGTAGCACTCTCTATAGATAGCCTTATAGATTACCCCTGTACCTTGTAGCACTCTATAAGACAGCCTTATAGATTACCCCTGTACCTTGTAGCACTCTCTATAAATAGCCTTATAGTTTACCCCTGTACCTTGTAGCACTCTCTATAAATAGCCTTATAGATTACCACTGTACCTTCTAGCTTTCTCTATAAATAGCCTTATAGATTACCACTGTACCTTGTAGCACTCTCTATAAATAGCCTTATAGATACCCCTGTACCTTGTAGCACTCTCTAAGATAGCCTTATAGATTACCACTGTACCTTGTAGCACTCTCTAAGATTGCCTTATAGATTACCCCTGTCCCTTGTAGCACTCTCTAAGGTAGCCTTATAGATTACCACTGTACCTTGTAGCACTCTCTAAGATAGCCTTATAGATTACCCCTGTACCTTGTAGCACTCTCTAAGGTAGCCATATAGATTACGCCTGTACCTTGTTGCACTCTCTATAAATAGTCTTATAGATTACCCCTGTACCTTGTAGCACTCTCTATAAATAGCCTTATAAATTACCCCTGTACCTTGTAGCACTCTCTATAAACAGCCTTATAGATTACCACTGTACCTTGTAGCACTCTCTAAGATAGCCTTATAGATTACCCCTGTACCTTGTAGCACTCTCTAAGGTAGCCATATAGATTACGCCTGTACCTTGTAGCACTCTCTATAAATAGTCTTATAGATTACCCCTGTACCTTGTAGCACTCTCTATAAATAGCCTTATAAATTACCCCTGTACCTTGTAGCACTCTCTATAAACAGCCTTATAGATTACCACTGTACCTTGTAGCACTCTCTATAGAAAGCCTTATAGATTACCCCTGTACCTTGTAGCACTCTCTAAGATAGCCTCATAGGTTACCCCTGTACCTTGTAGCACTGTCTAAGACAGCCTTATAGATTACCCCTGTACCTTGTAGCACTCTCTATAAATAGCCTTATAGTTTACCCCTGTACCTTGTAGCACTCTCTATAAATAGCCTTATAGATTACCACTGTACCTTCTAGCACTCTCTATAAATAGCCTTATAGATTACCACTGTACCTTGTAGCACTCTCTATAAATAGCCTTATAGATACCCCTGTACCTTGTAGCACTCTCTAAGATAGCCTTATAGATTACCCCTGTACCTTGTAGCACTCTCTATAAATAGCCTTATAGATACCCCTGTACCTTGTAGCACTCTCTATAAATAGCCTTTTAGATTACCCCTCTACCTTGTAGCACTCTCTATGATAGCCTTATAGATTACCCCTGTACCTTGTAGCACTCACAAAGACATTCTTATAGATTACCCCTGTACCTTGTAGCACTCTCTAAGACAGCCTTATAGATTACCACTGTACCTTGTAGCACTCTCTAAGACAGCCTTATAGATTACCACTGTACCTTGTAGCACTCTCTATAGATAGCCTTATAGATTACCACTGTACCTTGTAGCACTCTCTATAAATAGCCTTATAGATACCCCTGTACCTTGTAGCACTCTCTAAGACAGTCTTATAGATTACCCCTGTACCTTGTAGCACTCTCTAAGATAGCCTTATAGATTACCACTCTACCTTGTAGCACTCTCTAAGACAGTCTTATAGATTACCACTGTACCTTGTAGCACTCTCTAAGACAGCCTTATAGATTACCACTGTACCTTGTAGCACTCTCTAAGATAGCCTTATAGATTACCCCTGTACCTTGTAGCACTCTCTAAGACAGCCTTATAGATTACCACTGTACCTTGTAGCACTCTCTAAGATAGCCTTATAGATTACCACTGTACCTTGTAGCACTCTCTAAGATAGCCTTATAGATTACCACTGTACCTTGTAGCACTCTTTAAGACAGCCTTATAGATTACCACTGTACCTTGTAGCACTCTCTAAGATAGCCTTATAGATTACCACTGTACCTTGTAGCACTCTCTAAGACAGCCTTATAGATTACCACTGTACCTTGTAGCACTCTCTAAGATAGCCTTATAGATTACCACTGTACCTTGTAGCACTCTCTAAGACAGCTTTATAGATTACCCCTGTACCTTGTAGCACTCTCTAAGACAGCCTTATAGATTACCACTGTACCTTGTAGCACTCTCTAAGACAGCCTTATAGATTACCCCTGTACCTTGTAGCACTCTCTAAGATAGCCTTATAAATTACCACTGTACCTTGTAGCACTCTCTAAGATAGCCTTATAGATTACCCCTGTACCTTGTAGCACTCTCTAAGATAGCCTTATAGATTACCCCTGTACCTTGTAGCACTCTCTAAGATAGCCTTATAAATTACCACTGTACCTTGTAGCACTCTCTAAGATAGCCTTATAGATTACCCCTGTACCTTGTAGCACTCTCTAAGACAGCCTTATAGATTACCCCTGTACCTTGTAGCACTCTCTAAGACAGTCTTATAGATTACCCCTGTACCTTGTAGCACTCTCTGAGACAGCCTTATAGATTACCACTGTACCTTGTAGCACTCTCTAAGATAGCCTTATAGATTACCCCTGTACCTTGTAGCACTCTCTAAGATAGCCTTATAGATTACCCCTGTACCTTGTAGCACTCTCTAAGATAGCCTTATAGATTACCCCTGTACCTTGTAGCACTCTCTAAGATAGCCTTATAGATTACCCCTGTACCTTGTAGCACTCTCTAAGATAGCCTTATAGATTACCACTGTACCTTGTAGCACTCTCTAAGATAGCCTTATAGATTACCACTGTACCTTGTAGCACTCTCTATAAACAGCCTTATAGATTACCACTGTACCTTGTAGCACTCTCTAAGACAGCCTTATAGATTACCCCTGTACCTTGTAGCACTCTCTAAGATAGCCTTATAGATTACCACTGTACCTTGTAGCACTCTCTAAGACAGCCTTATAGATTACCACTGTACCTTGTAGCACTCTCTAAGACAGCCTTATAGATTACCCCTGTACCTTGTAGCACTCTCTAAGACAGCCTTATAGATTACCACTGTACCTTGTAGCACTCTCTAAGACAGCCTTATAGATTACCACTGTACCTTGTAGCACTCTCTGAGATAGCCTATAGATTACCACTGTACCTTGTAGCACTCTCTAAGATAGCCTTATAGATTACCACTGTACCTTGTAGCACTCTCTAAGACAGCCCTTTAGATTATATACCTACTTAGCTGGTATAAATATTAAGCTAATAGATCATGGATGTTGGAGCCCTAGGGGAGTCTATGCTGGATATACCCGAGCCGCGGAGCGGCGAGGGTATATCCAGCATAGACTCCCCGTGGGCTCCAACATCCATGACCTAATAGGTTTATACCACCATTTCCTCCATTTTGTATCAATTTCTTACCTGAAATCCAAAGAATATAGCCAGGCGAAGACATTTTGTAAAAGCAAGCGATACGGCCCGTGGCCGCTCTGCGCGAAGCCATTGTTTTTGTCGGGAGAGGTACCGCCGTGTTCGCACTCACTTTTCGTATGGAATCCAACCATGACAAGTCTTCAAAATAAAACATACATATCCTTAGATAGTCTAGATGATCCCTCCATACGTATTATGTCCAATATATTCAAAATAAAGGAGAATCCATTGATTTTCCCAACGTACGCGAGTCGCTGTCCGGCCATTCCCACCCGCCTCCTTGTTCGGCGAAAGTGTGTCAGTGGCCCGGATGTAGATATAGGTCAAGGAACAAAAACAATGGCTTCGCACAGAGCGAACCGGGCCGCGACTCACGTACGATCGAAAAATCAATGGATTCTTATTTATATCGAAGAAAATGGAGAAAATTAGCACGCATTCCTCGTCTATGGATCGAAAACTTCTTGGGATTTCGATATTATAACATGTCATGGCTGGATTCCATACGAAAAGTGAGTGTGAACATTCGGTACCTCTCCGTTCAAGGTCTTATATATATTCGCATCTGATTTCATCACCGTTCAGTGTAGCGCAATGGCTAAGGCCTTCGCCTACCACCACTACGGCCGGGGTTCAATCCTCATACGAGTTGGGACGATTTTTCACCTTGAAACAATGGCGAGACTAAATTTCTATGTCCGTCAGCGTCTCCCAAAATATTCTAAGTCCAACTTGACCTCGAAAAAGTATATACCAAAAATTCTAAAAATGCACAAGTGTGGTATATGCAGAATATACCACGTATATATCGGATATAAAACCACCGGAAGTGCCGAAATCGTGGTATAACAGCAAATGAAGTGAAGTGAACTATTCTATGCACTCCTCTTGGGGGGGCAGCAGGTACCCATCTGATAGGTCTTATCAGTGATAACCGCTGGTAACGCACTCTTACTCGTTTAAAAATTCACCACAGCACCTTAAGTTGGATTGCCAGCTATTTAAAGAATCGTGTTCAATACACAAAAATTGGGGAGTTTAAATCATCTATTCAGTCAGTTCAGTATGGAGTGCCTCAGGGTTCTGTTCTAGGGCTGTTGTTATTTATCTTATATGTCAATGACATTGGGTCCGTGATCACTGATTGTAAATATATTATGTACGCGGATGATTTAGTATTTTATACTTCCAGTAACAAATCAACCCTAGCCCATAAACGTCTGCAATCTGATATTGATAATGTTTACAAATGGTGTTTAGAAAAGCGTCTAACAGTTAATGTCGAGAAAACAAAAACACTATGGTTTGGTTCTAGGAGGAAGTTACCTAAAATTGTGTTGGGTACTTTCAAAATGGCAGAGACTGATTTGGAAACTGTACATGACTATACTTACCTAGGCCTACACTTGGATAATTACCTAACCAGGGAATTGGCAATGAAAAATGTTTTCCAAAGGGTTAATAACAGGTTGTTCAGATTAGCTAAATTGCGTCATTTACTGACACTTAAAGTTGCAATATTGGTGTATAAAACGACTATACTAAGTTTGTTTGATTACTGCAGCTTTGTTTATGCAGGTTGTAGTAATGAAGATAATCTTGTCAAAGCGCAGAGACTTCAGAATCGAGGTCTAAGAACGTGTTATAGGTATAACAGGGAATATCTCTCTGTTGAGGAACTCCATACAAGGAGCAAGGTTCCATATTTGGATAGAAGACGTGATGAAATGTTATTAGTATTGATGTATAAGTACTCCAGATGTAATGATATGTTGGATCATCACAGAGGTGACAGGGTCACTAGGTCAGATAAAAAAATTAAATTTTTGCTTAAACAACCTAGACTAAGTACATATAAAAGGTCACCCCTATACCGCGGTGCTGAACTGTGGTCGCTATTAGGAACCTGGTATCAACATACTGAAACAAAACTGAAGTTTAAGCAGAGAGTCAGACGTATTGAAAATCTGGGAATACCAAATGATGGTCCTGGAGATGATGGTGACGAGGATGATGATGATGACAACTCCATTGATGAAGTCAGGAGCTTGATATTGACCAGTGACGATGGTTTGGACTCTGATCCTGGAATAGGCTAGGCAAGCATTTAAGCATTGTTGTTACATCTGAGTATTTTGTACTTTTTGGCCTTGCATTGGTTGTAGTGGTACTCTGATTGGTCAAAACAGAATACAGACAGCTTTTGAGAACACGCCTAATACCCCATAGAGTACTAAATTGCGCTCAATGACCTAAATGATCTTTTCCTTGATCATGGGTATTATCACTGGTATTATTACTATTATTATTACTATTATTATCATCAGAAATAACAGCCTTGTGTATGTGTGAATGTTAGTGTGCTGTTTTCTTTCTTACTGTATCCTTACATGATCCTACTACCGTAATCTCCCGCGTATAAGGCGCGTCTTATACGAGGGGTTTTAGTTCTTCCTGGATCCACAAGGGGGACACCAAGAGCTTTATTTTGATATGCTACACTTCCCCCTAACTCAAAAAATAACATAGGGGGGTTCAGGGGGGTGTGGGGGGCCCTAGCTACACATAGCTTTTTGGATTTTGAAAATCCATTCAGTAGAACCAAAGTTATGATTTTTTGATTTTTTTGACAATATTCTTCAACTCTAGGTGCGCCTTATACGCGAGGTGCGCCTTATACGCGAGAGATTACGGTAGTTTTGAGCATAATATATTTGTGTCTAGAATTTTGTACAATGTTAACCCTCCTTTATAGAAGCTTATGTGTTTGGTGTATGTTGTGAGTCGCAATTTCAACAATCCTGTACTTTTCTGCCTTAGCCTGTGTTACTTTTGTTCTTGTTTGTCTGGGCTTGTTTTGTCTATCATTATTTATCATTATTACATATATTTCTCATGATTCATTGTTGTGTCTATAATTGTATGTATTTTTTATAAAATTGATATGGTGAACAATTTGATATGGTATCTATTTAACCGTATGAATATGATTTGTAGCTTTTTTTTCTTGATTGTATGATTGTGTTTGACTTACTGATAGATGTTTGATTGTAATTCCAGTTGTGCTTCATTTACCACGATTCTGTAAATTGTGAGAGGCTCAATAAACTTTGATTTCAATTTTAAAAAAAACCAGCTTCAGCAATGGCTGCGCCCATTGGAAAAACTGCTAACTCGGTATAGAATGTAACCAAAACACCCCACATATTTTGGCTGCCCCCACTGTGACTATAAGGGTGCCATAATGGTGTTGACAACAACACATCAATTAATATAATACTAAGTTAAATATTTTAATATCCCAAAAACTCTCAAGGATAACGATTACATTTATTTTTTATATGTGTTCTTGTTCTGACTATTGCGATAGAACGTGTTGCTTCTACACAAGCTTTTAGTCAATAATTACCCAGGTAGCAAACATGGTGTGGCCCAAGTCTGGGCCATAGCGGGCTCCTGATGTGGGCCACACCGGGTTAACACAGTGGGCGCCCGATGGGTTTTGTCCTCAGCAAATGGTCTGGGCCACACTGGGCTAACCGATTTGGGCACAGATCTGTTTGAAAGTGGGCTCATCGATTTGGGCTCAAAGTGAGTTTGACATGGGTTTTTGGTGTGGCCCAAAGTGGGCTGCCCGATTTGATGAAAAATTAGTGGTTACATGGTAAAAATTCTTTTTGAAAAATTTATCCAATATTTATTCTTTTTTTTTTTTTTTTTTTTTCCAAAAGTCAATGAACAACAAATCCTTGAGCTAATCTCACCCCACCCCCCAATCACCAAAGCAGTAAATGCAATATCTACTTGAGTGGAAAGCCAGAGCAGAACCATCCATTTGAATCAAACTCATTCAGCCAACACAAGGCACTTTGATTCATTAAAGTGACATTCTGGCCTCAATCTCCCCCCACTACTTCCCTATGTAGGAGTAGAGAAGAGAGCCTTCAAGTTCATAATGACTGTACCTCTGCATATCTGCTCTTGTTCCAAGTTCAGTGCAATGGAAATGGTGTTGCCATTCCACTACTACTAAAATGACCTTGATTTGCACTTTTGACTAGAGACATCTAAGTATTTCCAGACTATGAGAAAGTCTGCACATTATTACTTCATATCTGATATAGTAGTCTATTCCAGTTGTCCTATGTCTAAAAGAAATAAGTTTTGTATGGGTAGTAGAATTCTGCCTGGAGTGCTGTGAAACCACTTTGTAGTGAGTCTGCCATGGACTGGCCTACAGGGGCAGGGGATATTTTTGGTTTCTCAATTGCCTCTATATATAGTCCTCTTATACCCGGCCAGGTGTGGGAGCTGTTTGCCCCCACACCACAAATACACCTTGCAAGCCTACTAGTATAAAGAAAGACATGAAGCTGTTATTTCCAAGACTAGTCAGTGTTGCATTTTACATGAAATATCTGGATCCCCACTATGAACCTACCTGTGCATTAATGGTATAGGGAAAGTGTCCTACAGCAGTGGTGGAGGGAGTGGAGGTGGGGGGGGGGGGGCAGGGCAGGCCAGGGTAGGGTGAGAGGAGGCCAGGGCAGGGTAGGATGAGGGCAGGGCAGTGTGAGGGCAGGGCAGGACAGGGCAGGGTGGGGTGAGAGCAGGACAGAGCAGGTGAGGACAGGGGATGGCAGGGCAGGGTGAGAGGAGGGCAGGCCAGGGTAGGATGAGGGCAGGGCAGTGTGAGGGCAGGGCAGGACAGGGCAGGGTGGGGTGAGAGCAGGACAGGGCAGGTGAGGACAGGGGATGGCAGGGCAGGGTGAGAGGAGGACAGGGCAGGGCAGGGTGAGGGCAGGGCAGTGTGAGGGCAGGGTGGGGTGAGAGCAGGACAGGGCAGGTGAGGACAGGGGATGGCAGGGCAGGGTGAGAGGAGGGTAAGGAAGGGCAGGGCAGGGTGAGAGGAGGGCAGGGGATGGCAGGGCAGGGTGAGAGGAGGGCAAGGGAGGGCAGGGCAGGGTGAGAGGAGGGCAGGGGATGGCAGGGCAGGGTGAGAGGAGGGCAAGGGAGGGCAGGACAGGGTGAGAGGAGGGCAAGGGAGGGCAGGGCAGGGTAAGGGAGGGCAGGGGAGGAGAGGACAGGGCAGGGGAGAGCAGGGCGAGAGAAGGTGAGGGGGAAAGGGTAGGGCAGGTTGAGGGGAATGAGGAGGAGATGGAAGGGGTAGGGGATTGGTGGGGAGGGCAAAGAAAAGAGGGAGAGGGAGGGGGAACACTCATCACAGAGTTCAGAACAGTCCAGAATATGAGGCTGCCCTGTCCAAACCCACTCTCACCCCAGACTGAGAAGACTTTATGTAGCTAAGCACCCATCTTGGAATGCCTATTTTGAAAGCATCCTGGGCCCAATGTGGTTGCCCATTTTAAAGCTGACCAGTGCCCAAACCGGTCAGCCCAATGTGGCCCAGACCATATGCTGAGGACAAAACCCATTGGGAGCCCAACGGGCTCAAGTCGGTTTGCCCGATTTGGGCTGCCCTGTGTGGCCCTGACTGGAAACCCAGCATCTGCCGAACCTAAAACCCATGTACTGAATGCTGCCCACTTTGAACCACCTTATCCCTGGTTAAACCAATTTGGCCCCGAGTGGGCTTGCTACATGGGAAACTTGTTCAAATAAATAACTATATGCAAATGTGGTTCTACTTATTGTGGGTATAATCAATCTATAAACTGTGCCTGAATTTTCATAATGGACAAATTTCTTTTCACAAACACTTTTTTTTCTCTCTCACATCCCTCTGATTTTTTATGTATGGGATGTGCCCCTGATTGTTAGGATTAGGCCCCTGCATTTTGACCTTTTGCTGAATACATGGTACCCTCATGGTGGGATCTTTTATACTACACATGGATTCATTTTGATCCTTAAGTAATTTATGTATTATCATGGTGTTAAGCAGTTCTAGAAAATCAATCTTTTTTCGGGGGGGAGGGTACTAACTGTACGAGCAGCCACACACAGTGGATTGTCAATTGCACTGAAATGGGGACAAACCCATTTTTCACCATGGGAAGGGGGTAAATGTGACTAAAGATTGAACGTTTTGGATATTCTTCATTTCCATTAGGTGGGTATGGTCAGAATCTTGCTTGGAAACTATGGTTTTGCCCATGTATCATTAATATTTAAAGCAGCAGACTACAAAATATAAGCTTTTCATAGGGTTTTTCAAACATTTTTTCATAGTGCTCCCACTGGTATGGGGCAAAATAAAGAGAAAATGCATCGGAAATGTATAATTTTTTTATATTTCCACTAACCCCCAATATTTAACATTATATATAATAAATTCAAGAACTATTCCCCTTATCTGCCTGGAGTTTTTGCTAAAAACCTTGTGGTGTAGGTAAAGTGGAACCATATGTGCCTCATTCTTTAATGGTCCAAATAGATCACCCGGGTGATCTATTGGCCTATTGACTTTGAGACACTGCACCACCTCCACCTGGTGTAGTTTAGAACAGTTACCCCCTCACACTCTCCCCCCACAGCAGGGGTGACAGCAGTTTAGCAAGCAGCAGCAGCACATGGCAGTTAGGACAAGAACTTTGATTTTTTTTTCCTTCTCTATTTTTCTCTTAATAAAGTGCCGGGCACTTGTGACAGTCGGCTAAACGGCATTGGCAACTTCGTTTATCCTTTCCCAGAGTTTTGATGAGTCAATAAATGATAGTGGGGAGAAATAAATCATATTTATCAAATGCAAAAATATAATTGGAAAGCCTTAGGTGTCAACTATCAGTCATTAGGTAAAGAAATTTAGATTCATTAACATTATACCTCAGTATTGCCATATTTGAAATTGCAATGTGATTTGGTGTAGTTTTAGAGGAACCATATGTGCCACATAAAGTGATTCCTCCAGTGCATAGTTATGCGAGTTCCTAGAGATGCATTGTCATAAAGATTAACCATTTGTGCACCTATCTACATGTAGATATTACAGTCCCATTATACAACTCAATGGAAATCTATGACAGTTTTTCCATGTCTGGAACCGTACGTGCCACATGAAACCATACGTGCCACAAAATGTATTATGCCTGAAATATCATAAATTAAGAAGTTTTGTTGTTATGACAGATTACTATTATAAAAGGACAATGCCCAGCATCATGCAAAAATGATATCATATGAATCTGTTCACTTGATGGTGGAAAAATTAACTCCCCAAAAATGAGCCTCTTTGGACCAGAATCCCATAGGAACTAATGCTAAATAATGGAATTGACTCTAAAATTGGCAATTTTCGATATTAGTGTTCCCAATTTTCAGGGTAGGTGCCTCAGTGCGCCAGTATTTTGGACACACGATTTCAGAACAATCCAAGCAGTCTAACTTTTACCCCTTAGTGAGCCCTGTGTGACCCCAACTCAGTGCAATTGACCAGATCTATGTTTTCCTCAAGCCTTGTTGATGTATATGGCATACCCTGTAAAAGGAACTGTTAAAATCTACTAAGAGCTTAGGCCTTTCATAAAACTGAACAGGGGACCAGTGTAGTGGTATAGGCTGGTACACTGTTAGCCCGCTCACGTAAATAAGCAGAAGAGGGATTCTTATTCTACTATACAGTACTACCTTGTATAGGCATGAAGGTCTATACTGGATGTATATTTAGCTGTAGCTGTAGCTGTAGGTGGTTTAACTGCCTAATTACAGGGGCAGTTGGTGCTGACCAATAGTTGGGGCTGAGAGTGTACACAAATGTTCAAGGAATTATAAATATATATGAAAGATTTTATCATTTTTTTTTATTTTATCTTTTGTCCGTTCATCAAATTTTGGGGGAAGGGGGAAAAAATTATAAGCAATAGCCTCAGGTATGATGATGCCATATATACTGCCAGAGTCTAGACCCAAAACTGGCTTAACAACATATATTATCTAGTTTCCGTTATGATAGAAAAAGTTATTTCTCATGTCTGAATAACTCAATTAAGCATCTACAAATGTCTTTGTTTGTGACATATGGAAACCGGAAGTAAAGCGTGACCTCAGTTTGACCCCACAATCTGACCAATCAGAGGTCATTTACCATGTACCTAGCTACTTTTTCCATCATTGTTTGTGAAACAAACAACGCTAAATAACTTAGTATAACAAAGACAAATGAAATAAGGGAGTGGTAATTTTTTAACAACAGGGGGGCTCAGTGAAATTTGGCGCATGCGCGGCGAAAATCTTTTCGACCCCCCCCTCCGAGGGGTCTGAAACTTTTCCGTCCCCCCATTTTATTCTATAGTCGCGCGCGGGCTTTTTCGCTGAAAAGGGGCGAAATTTTTATTGTCCCACCAAGAGCGGTCTGAAATTTTTTTGTCCCCCCCAAACCCACCAACCCCCCCCCTTGTTGTTTAAAAATGACCACTCCCTAAAGACAAAAATCAACGACCAAACAGTAGATAATAGTTATGCACTGAAAATTTTGTCGTTATTTTGATCATTGCTTAGGCTAAAATCATCTGTCTTTGTTAGTTATTATGTAACACAACCCTGGCCCACTTTGCACACAGTGTCGTGGGCGCGGCCATTACTCGTGGATTGTGACGTCACAGAAGGGCGAAACATTGGGGCAAGCAAGCCATGTTATTCTAATAACTTGGATTACGGGCATTTCCAGCTATGATTTTGGATGGCCATCAGCAAAAAAATAACAAACCAAAGTAGCCCTATCAACACTATCACTTCCCATCGGCCATCAGCAAAAAACCTGAGCTTTTTGGGAAAATATGTGTAAAATATGAGTGTTTTCTCTCAAAGAGTTGCAGATTATGGAAAGTTTGGTGATAACCTGGACCTTTTTACAACTTTTTTTTTTACTTTAGATCATTAAAAGTAATCCAAGTAAATAGAAAGAAATGGCGAACTTGACGCTGCTGCGTTGGAAGACGTTATACGGTCTGCCCCCCCCCGCACGAGATACACGATACCACCCCTTCTCCAGTCCTGAGGACTTGTGTATGACTTAAAGTTAAACAAAAAAAGGCTTTTTCTATCTATTAAGGGTCTAACCTATGTTCAATTATGTCAAGTCCTCGTGATTTAGCCACAAGTCGCTGGGACTTTGCCACTAGTCCCTGGGACTTATAAATTAGGCTTGCAAGTCCCTGATCCTTAGGGTAGGATGGGGTAAGATGCCCTTTGGGGTAAAAGTCCCTTTACCCCTCACGTCTAGGGTACGGTACTCTAGATCTGTATACGAAAACTGCATGTTTGCCTGAAGCATTGATGTCATGACCTGTCAGTGGTCTCCCTGTGCAACATTTTTTTTTTACATTGTCGTACCTCTAATAATGAAAAGTCTGAGCTGTCAGCCAAGATTTATCTCTCTCTAGGCTCTCTGGTCTCTGCCATCCTGCCTTCCCCTCTTTCTGATTTAGTGGAACCTCAACATCCAGGGACATTATAATTTATAGGTACTTATATGTACGTATAGGTCTTTCTGGAAGCTGGCTTAGAAAGCCACTTTTTCCATCTCATGAATCAAAGTTTATGTAGCTTGACCCAGAAGTGGTTCCCACTCCCAGTTATGTTTTAAAGGGTGATCTACCCAAAGTCTGTCTAGTTTGTTTTTGAATGTGTTCAGATTATCTGACAGTACTATGGTTTTGGGTAAGCTATTCCATGCTTGAACCACACGCCGGGAGAGGCTATTTTTCAATTTATCCAAGTGCCCTCCTTTCATGAAAAGTTTCCGCTGGTTCCCCCTGGTTCTTCCCATGTTTTGGTCTAGAGCTAGAATGTCTTCCTTATTGCAGTTATATTTGTTGAATAATTTATAGACCTCAATCATGTCCCCCCTAAGGCGGCGGAAGGCTAATGTAGGCAGATCTAGCTCGCGCAGGCATTGCTGGTATGTCTTCTCTTTTAGACCTGGTAATAAGTTGAAATCATATTGTGAAAGCTATGATTGTTGCTAAAAGCAACCTTTGGCTTGCCTTAAAATATTGAATTGACATTGACTCAAATGTACATTGTTATCTTCAAATTCAGGGTGCTCAAGCAAGTAATTAGGTCATAAATCAAATAGGGAATACAGATGCCCTCTGAGAAGTGGGACTTGTGCATTCCCTGGCATCATTGAAATAATTTTGACTCTTCATCTGTTTCTTTAACTTGAGCAGAACAACATATTTTAAGTTTCTCTTAGCATTCAGGTTTTTATTTCGCCAGCAATATTTATGTGTAGAGATGCATCAATCAAAGTTGAAATGTAAGTGCTATAATTGTAGTTATAACAAGTGTTTTCAGCAAGGTGTGGCCTGCAAAGACATTGCACCAAAATGGTAAAAATACTTATGGCTTATCGACCTAGTATGAGCTAAAGCAAGGAACGTTTGATAGGTGATTTGTTTGTTATAAACGAAAATTCGTTGTAACAGGATTCGTTGTAAAGGAATTTTACTGTACAAGCCTTCCCAGAGACACTGATAGAAATTGGATTAGCCGTAGTGGCACTAACATTGAGCACTGATGGAAGCATCCTAGTGATTCTATCTACAACTTGAGGAATAGCAGTCCTGTCCAACTGATCAATCCCTTAGAGGTTAACCCCTAGGATAGCTTTATTCCATTACATTTATTACAGATAATTCAAGATTCTTTGGGGAGGTAGAGTTTCTGACACCAATATAAGAATTTGGTGGGAAGAGACCTTTTTCTACTGTGCTTCACTTGTACCACCTCAGTGCAGCTAATGCTAGGCTGAGACCCACCACTCCAGCACCACCACCACCACCACTGTAGGTGGCACCACCTGTGCCACTGGCACACAGCTGAGGCCACCACTTCCTGTACAACTTAGCAATACTCATGTCCCCCTGAAGATGTAACATGGCCGCATTAATGTCATTCAGCAACTCGTGTCTTTTAGGGAGCGCAAATGCAAAGCTCCTCGCCATGCTGTCTGTCGTGAAGCTCCCCAGCAGCTTCAGATCACATGGCTCCTGGTTTATGACATATGCCCCGGTCCGACGTTCTACGATGAAGGCAAAGTCCTTTTGGCGGACCTTCTGTAGTCCCTTTTTGAAGTCATCGATGAAGGGGAAGGGTTCCTGACTTGCCATATGCGCCCACATACGGCGGTAGATGGGGGTCATAGCACCAATAAAGGCCTGTTGGGTGGCACCTGGAGGTAGGAAGGGGAGGTGAAATTAATAAAGGGGGGACATTCAGCAAATCGGACTGAGGCACAGACCTTAAAGGCTCAGACAATATAGTATAACAAAGATATTATCCTACAAAAGGTGGCACTACATGTACATGGGGACTGTGAACACTATAGTATAACAAAGATATTAACCTACAAAAGGTGGCACTACATGTACACGGGGGCCGTGGACACTATAGTATAACAAAGATATTATCCTACAAAAGGTGGCACTACATGTACTTGGGGACTGTGGACACTATAGTATAACAAAGATATTAACCTACAAAAGGTGGCACTACATGTACACGGGGACTGTGGACACTATAGTATAACAAAGATATTATCCTACAAAAGGTGGCACTACATGTACTTGGGGACTGTGGACACTATAGTATAACAAAGATATTATCCTACAAAAGGTGGCACTACATGTACACGGGGACTGTGGACACTATAGTATAACAAAGATATTATCCTACAAAAGGTGGCATTACATGAACATGGGGACTGTGGACACTATAGTATAACAAAGATATTATCCTACAAAAGGTGGCACTACATGTACACGGGGACTGTGGACACTATAGTATAACAAAGATATTATCCTACAAAAGGTGGCATTACATGAACATGGGGACTGTGGACACTATAGTATAACAAAGATATTATCCTACAAAAGGTGGCACTACATGTACACGGGGACTGTGGACACTATAGTATAACAAAGATATTATCCTACAAAAGGTGGCACTTTATGTACATGGGGACTGTGGACACTACAGTATAACAAAGATATTATCCTACAAAAGGTGGCACTACCTGTACATGGGGACTGTGGACACTATAGTATAACAAAGATATTATCCTACAAAAGGTGGCATTACATGAACATGGGGGCCGTGGCACCAATATACACCTGCTCGGTGGCACCTGGAAGTAGCATTAAGGGGAAATTGCAATTTAGCATGACATCCGGCCAATTGGACTGACACACCTTACAGCTAAAGATACTATACTTACACTATATATGAAATCCTCTAAATGTGCCATAGTTGTGGTCCGTCTAGTGAATAAGATAATCCTTACCTCCATTAAATGTGCCATAGTTGACGTCCGTCTGGTTGGTCAGTTCCTCTATGGAGTCAATGTTAATGTCTCTCCGTACAATGGCAGTGAGTGAGACAGACTGGAATGGGTACGCAAAGTCTACTACTGTCCTTCTGTCAGCCGTCTGGGTGAGTGGGGCTGCTGCTATGTCTGCCTCCTGCAATGATAAATAGACACTAATATAATACATCTACATGATAAATATGTTATATACATGTAGACAAAGCCTACTATCGTCCTTCTGTCAGCAGTCTGGGTGAGTGGGGCTGCTGCTATGTCTGCCTCCTGCAATGATAAATAGACACTAATATAATACATCTACATGATAAATATGTTATATACATGTAGACAAAGTCTACTACCGTCCTTCTGTCAGCAGTCTGGGTGAGTGGGGCTGCTGCTATGTCTGCCTCCTGTTATAATAAATATATAACAATCTGATATATTTATACCAATCTGATATATGTGTGGTGGTCGCGAGTCGTCCTCGGGGAACATTCGATGTCTGTTGATGTTCTGCATCAGCGACGTCAAGAGCACTTCTCTTACCTGACGCCTGGCGGTGCTGGAGTCCAGTGCCACGTCACAGCACGGTCACATGGCCCTCGACTCTGGTGTATATAAGGCCGTTTCGCGGCCTTCCTCAGGGTCAGTCCAGCCGTGACAGGACCATCCTGAGAGATGGTTAGTGGCTGCCCGACTACCATGTTCTAAAACATGGTAGTCGGATTGGCTTTTTACTGGACACTAGGAGACTGCTAATCAACTAGTGTCAAGTTTGTTTAGTGGTTAAACACTACTGCTTGTAACTGACATCGAGGACAGCTGGTGCCTATGCATTGTTGACAATAAAGTTTTAACTGGAACCTGATTTAGTTGTTCTTCGTTGTATATCGAAAGATTTGAATAACATCGCGGGGTAGAACACTACACATGTATACCAATCTGATATATATGTATACAGTAGATATGTTATGTACATGTAAACAGAGACCATCACACACAGTTTACAGTCAGCAGCTCAGGTCAGTGTTGCTGCAGCTACACCTGCTTCTTTTAGAAATAAGCCAATATAAGATATAACTTGTTTATAAGGTGCAGCTAACAAATACAGTGTTGCCAAATCAGTCAATTGCTGAATCTGAGCAACCTAGCTTCACTCAAGTTCATTTATGTGAGAAGCTTTGTTGGAAAAAAGCTCCAAACTAAGAATAAAAAGGAAAGAGAGAAAGACGACGGAAGAATTATCTTATCAGAAGTTGATCAAACAAAATGTCCCACATTTATATATACAATTTGTCCAGATGGAAACAGAATGTACACTCACCCCTCTAACTAGTTGTCCTATCATGCCGTTCCACCGCCCACTACTCTCACGCTGGCCGTACCTAAAACAAACACCAATGATTTATCACTTAACTAACTGGTGAGGTTCAATTCCCTCTAGAATTCATATTTTTTTCTACTTCAAATTTCAATCCTGATTTCACACCATACATATCATGCAGTCAATATTTGAGGGGGCTTGACAGGAAACCCCAAACAAGATTTTAAAAATCCACACATTATTTGCTGCTCTTTGAGATCAATTTGTGAGAAAATGTTGCAGTTTATTGTATAAGTATATCCTCTATTTCAAATTTGTGAAAGGGGCAGCCAAACATATAGCTTGTGCTGGTATGCGGGTAGTCTATAATCAGATATACCCCCTACACATAGTTTACCTGTTATCAGGTACCAGGTGTACCTCATACACAAAGTCAACATGTTGAGCGATGGCCTCCAGGAGGTCAACAATGAAGCCTTGGTACAGGTCATTACCGCGCGCTTTGGTCACGTTACTCAGCATCAGGTACGGCTCATGCTGAAACAAGCAGGAGTGTATCATAATATGTGGAATTACCAGCTCTTCATTGGTGCATCATGCCCATAAGTTGGCATGATGCACCAATGAATTACTGATAAGCAGATCAACTCACCAGAATTTCATTAGTGCCTGATCTCCATTGGGCTGCCTGGTGCATGAATGCAGTCTTGCAGTCAACAGGATTGCACTCATGTATCAGGGTAATTGACTGATGGTATGATGCACTCATGTATCAGGGTAATTGACTGATGGTATGATGCATTCACACATCAGGATAATTGACTGATGGTATGATGCACTCATGTATCAGGATAATTGACTGATGGTATGATGCATTCATACATCAGGTTAATTGACTGATGGTATGATGCATTCATGTATCAGGGTAATTGACTGATGGTATGATGCATTCATACATCAGGATAATTGACTGTTGGTATGATGCACTCATGTATCAGGGTAATTGACTGATGGTATGATGTACTCATGTATCAGAGTAATTGACTGATGGTATGATGCATTCATGTATCAGGGTAATTGACTGATGGTATGATGCATTCATGTATCAGGGTAATTGACTGATGGTATGATGCATTCATGTATCAGGGTAATTGACTGATGGTATGATGCATTCATGTATCAGGGTAATTGACTGATGGTATGATGCACTCATGTATCAGGGTAATTGACTGATGGTATGATGCATTCATGTATCAGGGTAATTGACTGATGGTATGATGCACTCATGTATCAGGGTAATTGACTGATGGTATGATGTACTCATGTATCAGAGTAATTGACTGATGGTATGATGCATTCATGTATCAGGGTAATTTACTGATGGTATGATGCACTCATGTATCAGGGTAATTGACTGATGGTATGATGCATTCATGTATCAGGGTAATTGACTGATGGTATGATGCATTCATGTATCAGGGTAATTGACTGATGGTATGATGCACTCATGTATCAGGGTAATTGACTGATGGTATGATGCATTCATGTATCAGGGTAATTGACTGATGGTATGATGCATTCATGTATCAGGATAATTGACTGATGGTATGATGCACTCATGTATCAGGATAATTGACTGATGGTATGATGCATTCATGTATCAGGATAATTGACTGTTGGTATGATGCATTCATGTATCAGGGTAATTGACTGATGGTATGATGCACTCATGTATCAGGGTAATTGACTGATGGTATGATGCATTCATGTATCAGGGTAATTGACTGATGGTATGATGCATTCATACATCAGGATAATTGACTGTTGGTATGATGCACTCATGTATCAGGATAATTGACTGATGGTATGATGCATTCATACATCAGGGTAATTGACTGATGGTATGATGTATTCATGTATCAGGGTAATTGACTGATGGTATGATGCATTCATACATCAGGGTAATTGACTGATGGTATGATGTATTCATGTATCAGGATAACTGACTGATGGTATGATGCACTCATACATCAGGATAACTGACTGATGGTATGATGCACTCATGTATCAGGATAATTGACTGATGGTATGATGCATTCATGTATCAGGGTAATTGACTGATGGTATGATGCACTCATGTATCAGGATAATTGACTGATGGTATGATGCATTCATACATCAGGGTAATTGACTGATGGTATGATGCATTCATGTATCAGGGTAATTGACTGATGGTATGATGTACTCATGTATCAGGATAATTGACTGATGGTATGATGCATTCATGTATCAGGATAATTGACTGATGGTATGATGCACTCATACATCAGGATAATTGACTGATGGTATGATGCATTCATGTATCAGGGTAATTGACTGATGGTATGATGCATTCATGTATCAGGGTAATTGACTGATGGTATGATGCATTCATGTATCAGGGTAATTGACTGATGGTATGATGCATTCATGTATCAGGGTAATTGACTGATGGTATGATGCATTCATACATCAGGCTAATTGACTGATGGTATGATGCATTCATGTATCAGGATAATTGACTGATGGTATGATGCATTCATGTATCAGGATAATTGACTGATGGTATGACGCACTCATACATCAGGATAATTGACTGATGGTATGATGCATTCATACATCAGGGTAATTGACTGATGGTATGATGCATTCATGTATCAGGGTAATTGACTGATGGTATGATGCATTCATACATCAGGATAATTGACTGATGGTATGATGCATTCATGTATCAGGATAATTGACTGATGGTATGATGCACTCATACATCAGGATAATTGACTGATGGTATGATGCATTCATGTATCAGGGTAATTGACTGATGGTATGATGCATTCATGTATCAGGGTAATTGACTGATGGTATGATGCACTCATGTATCAGGGTAATTGACTGATGGTATGATGCATTCATGTATCAGGGTAATTGACTGATGGAATGATGCATTCATGTATCAGGGTAATTGACTGATGGTATGATGCATTCATGTATCAGGGTAATTGACTGATGGTATGATGCATTCATGTATCAGGGTAATTGACTGATGGTATGATGCATTCATACATCAGGATAATTGACTGATGGTATGATGCATTCATGTATCAGGGTAATTGACTGATGGTATGATGCATTCATGTATCAGGGTAACTGACTGATGGTATGATGCACTCATGTATCAGAGTAATTGACTGATGGTATGATGCATTCATAAATCAGGATAATTGACTGATGGTATGATGCACTCATACATCAGGGTAATTGACTGATGGTATGATGCATTCATGTATCAGGATAATAGACTGATGGTATGATGCACTCATGTATCAGGGTAATTGACTGATGGTATGATGCATTCATACATCAGGATAATTGACTGATGGTATGATGCTCTCATGTATCAGGGTAATTGACTGTTGGTATGATGCATTCATGTATCAGGATAATTGACTGATGGTATGATGCATTCATGTATCAGGATAATTGACTGATGGTATGATGCATTCATGTATCAGGATAATTGACTGATGGTATGATGCACTCATGTATCAGGATAATTGACTGATGGTATGATGCATTCATACATCAGGATAATTGACTGATGGTATGATGCATTCATGTATCAGGATAATTGACTGATGGTATGATGCATTCATGTATCAGGATAATTGACTGATGGTATGACGCACTCATACATCAGGATAATTGACTGATGGTATGATGCATTCATGTATCAAGATAATTGACTGATGGTATGATGCATTCATGTATCAGGGTTACTGACTGATGGTATGATGCATTCATACATCAGGATAATTGACTGATGGTATGATGCATTCATGTATCAGGGTAATTGACTGATGGTATGATGCATTCATGTATCAGGGTAATTGACTGATGGTATGATGCATTCATACATCAGGATAATTGACTGATGGTATGATGCATTCATACATCAGGGTAATTGACTGATGGTATGATGCATTCATGTATCAGGGTAATTGACTGTTGGTATGATGCATTCATGTATCAGGATAATTGACTGATGGTATGATGCATTCATGTATCAGGATAATTGACTGATGGTATGATGCATTCATGTATCAGGGTAATTGACTGATGGTATGATGCACTCATGTATCAGAGTAATTGACTGATGGTATGATGCATTCATGTATCAGAGTAATTGACTGATGGTATGATGCACTCATGTATCAGAGTAATTGACTGATGGTATGATGCATTCATGTATCAGAGTAATTGACTGATGGTATGATGCATTCATGTATCAGAGTAATTGACTGTTGGTATGATGCATTCATGTATCAGGGTAATTGACTGATGGTATGATGCATTCATACATCAGGATAATTGACTGATGGTATGATGCATTCATACATCAGGATAATTGACTGTTGGTATGATGCATTCATGTATCAGAGTAATTGACTGATGGTATGATGCATTCATGTATCAGGGTAATTGACTGATGGTATGATGCATTCATACATCAGGATAATTGACTGATGGTATGATGCATTCATGTATCAGGGTAATTGACTGATGGTATGATGCATTCATACATCAGGATAATTGACTGTTGGTATGATGCATTCATGTATCAGGGTAATTGACTGATGGTATGATGCATTCATACATCAGGATAATTGACTGATGGTATGATGCACTCATGTATCAGGGTAATTGACTGATGGTATGATGCATTCATACATCAGGATAATTGACTGATGGTATGATGCACTCATGTATCAGGGTAATTGACTGTTGGTATGATGCATTCATGTATCAGGATAATTGACTGATGGTATGATGCATTCATGTATCAGGATAATTGACTGATGGTATGATGCATTCATGTATCAGGATAAATGACTGATGGTATGATGCACTCATGTATCAGGATAATTGACTGATGGTATGATGCATTCATACATCAGGATAATTGACTGATGGTATGATGCATTCATGTATCAGGATAATTGACTGATGGTATGATGCATTCATGTATCAGGATAATTAACTGATGGTATGACGCACTCATACATCAGGATAATTGACTGATGGTATGATGCATTCATACATCAGGATAATTGAATGATGGTATGATGCATTCATGTATCAAGATAATTGACTGATGGTATGATGCATTCATGTATCAGGGAAACTGGCTGATGGTATGATGCATTCATACATCAGGATAATTGACTGATGGTATGATGCACTCATACATCAGGATAATTGACTGATGGTATGATGCATTCATGTATCAGGGTAATTGACTGATGGTATGATGCATTCATGTATCAGGGTAATTGACTGATGGTATGATGCATTCATGTATCAGGGTAATTGACTGATGGTATGATGCATTCATGTATCAGGGTAATTGACTGATGGTATGATGCATTCATACATCAGGATAATTGACTGATGGTATGATGCATTCATGTATCAGGGTAATTGACTGATGGTATGATGCATTCATGTATCAGGGTAACTGACTGATGGTATGATGCACTCATGTATCAGAGTAATTGACTGATGGTATGATGCATTCATACATCAGGATAATTGACTGATGGTATGATGCATTCATGTATCAGGATAATTGACTGATGGTATGATGCATTCATGTATCAGGGTAATTGACTGATGGTATGATGCATTCATGTATCAGGGTAATTGACTGATGGTATGATGCATTCATACATCAGGATAATTGACTGATGGTATGATGCATTCATGTATCAGGATAATTGACTGATGGTATGATGCATTCATGTATCAGGGTAATTGACTGATGGTATGATGCATTCATGTATCAGGGTAATTGACTGATGGTATGATGCATTCATACATCAGGGTAATTGACTGATGGTATGATGCACTCATGTATCAGAGTAATTGACTGATAGTATGATGCATTCATGTATCAGGGTAATTGACTGATGGTATGATGCATTCATGTATCAGGGTAATTGACTGATGGTATGATGCATTCATGTATCAGGATAATAGACTGATGGTATGATGCACTCATGTATCAGGGTAATTGACTGATGGTATGATGCATTCATACATCAGGATAATTGACTGATGGTATGATGCTCTCATGTATCAGGGTAATTGACTGTTGGTATGATGCATTCATGTATCAGGATAATTGACTGATGGTATGATGCATTCATGTATCAGGATAAGTGACTGATGGTATGATGCATTCATGTATCAGGATAATTGACTGATGGTATGATGCACTCATGTATCAGGATAATTGACTGATGGTATGATGCATTCATACATCAGGATAATTGACTGATGGTATGATGCATTCATGTATCAGGATAATTGACTGATGGTATGATGCATTCATGTATCAGGATAATTGACTGATGGTATGACGCACTCATACATCAGGATAATTGACTGATGGAATGATGCATTCATACATCAGGATAATTGAATGATGGTATGATGCATTCCTGTATCAAGATAATTGACTGATGGTATGATGCATTCTTGTATCAGGGTTACTGACTGATGGTATGATGCATTCATACATCAGGATAATTGACTGATGGTATGATGCATTCATGTATCAGGGTAATTGACTGATGGTATGATGCATTCATGTATCAGGGTAATTGATTGATGGTATGATGCATTCATATATCAGGATAATTGACTGATGGTATGATGCATTCATGTATCAGGGTAATTGACTGATGGTATGATGCATTCATGTATCAGGGTAATTGACTGATGGTATGATGCATTCATGTATCAGGGTTATTGACTGATGGTATGATGCATTCATGTATCAGGGTAATTGATTGATGGTATGATGCATTCATACATCAGGATAATTGACTGATGGTATGATGCATTCATGTATCAGAGTAATTGACTGTTGGTATGATGCATTCATGTATCAGGGTAATTGACTGATGGTATGATGCATTCATACATCAGGATAATTGACTGTTGGTATGATGCATTCATGTATCAGGGTAATTGACTGATGGTATGATGCACTCATGTATCAGAGTAATTGACTGATGGTATGATGCATTCATGTATCAGGGTAATTGACTGATGTTATGATGCATTCATACATCAGGATAATTGACTGTTGGTATGATGCATTCATGTATCAGGGTAAATGACTGATGGTATGATGCATTCATACATCAGGATAATTGACTGATGGTATGATGCACTCATGTATCAGGGTAATTGACTGATGGTATGATGCATTCATACATCAGGATAATTGACTGATGGTATGATGCACTCATGTATCAGGGTAATTGACTGTTGGTATGATGCATTCATGTATCAGGATAATTGACTGATGGTATGATGCATTCATGTATCAGGATAATTGACTGATGGTATGATGCATTCATGTATCAGGATAATTGACTGATGGTATGATGCATTCATGTATCAGGGTAATTGACTGATGGTATGATGCACTCATGTATCAGAGTAATTGACTGATGGTATGATGCATTCATGTATCAGAGTAATTGACTGATGGTATGATGCACTCATGTATCAGAGTAATTGACTGATGGTATGATGCATTCATGTATCAGAGTAATTGACTGATGGTATGATGCATTCATGTATCAGAGTAATTGACTGTTGGTATGATGCATTCATGTATCAGGGTAATTGACTGATGGTATGATGCATTCATACATCAGGATAATTGACTGTTGGTATGATGCATTCATGTATCAGGGTAATTGACTGATGGTATGATCCACTCATGTATCAGAGTAATTGACTGATGGTATGATGCATTCATGTATCAGGGTAATTGACTGATGGTATGATGCATTCATACATCAGGATAATTGACTGTTGGTATGATGCATTCATGTATCAGGGTAATTGACTGATGGTATGATGCATTCATACATCAGGATAATTGACTGATGGTATGATGCACTCATGTATCAGGGTAATTGACTGATGGTATGATGCATTCATACATCAGGATAATTGACTGATGGTATGATGCACTCATGTATCAGGGTAATTGACTGTTGGTATGATGCATTCATGTATCAGGATAATTGACTGATGGTATGATGCATTCATGTATCAGGATAATTGACTGATGGTATGATGCATTCATGTATCAGGATAATTGACTGATGGTATGATGCACTCATGTATCAGGATAATTGACTGATGGTATGATGCATTCATACATCAGGATAATTGACTGATGGTATGATGCATTCATGTATCAGGATAATTGACTGATGGTATGATGCATTCATGTATCAGGATAATTGACTGATGGTATGACGCACTCATACATCAGGATAATTGACTGATGGTATGATGCATTCATACATCAGGATAATTGAATGATGGTATGATGCATTCATGTATCAAGATAATTGACTGATGGTATGATGCATTCATGTATCAGGGAAACTGGCTGATGGTATGATGCATTCATACATCAGGATAATTGACTGATGGTATGATGCACTCATACATCAGGATAATTGACTGATGGTATGATGCATTCATACATCAGGATAATTGACTGATGGTATGATGCATTCATGTATCAGGGTAACTGACTGATGGTATGATGCATTCATACATCAGGATAATTGACTGATGGTATGATGCACTCATACATCAGGATAATTGACTGATGGTATGATGAATTCATACATCAGGATAATTGACTGATGGTATGATGCATTCATGTATCAGGATAATTGACTGATGGTATGATGCATTCATGTATCAGGGTAACTGACTGATGGTATGATGCATTCATACATCAGGATAATTGACTGATGGTATGATGCACTCATGTATCAGGATAATTGACTGATGGTATGATGCATTCATGTATCAGGATAATTGACTGATGGTATGATGCATTCATGTATCAGGATAATTGACTGATGGTATGATGCAATCATGTATCAGGATAATTGACTGATGGTATGATGCATTCATGTATCAGGATAATTGACTGATGGTATGATGCATTCATGTATCAGGGTAATTGACTGATGGTATGATGCACTCATGTATCAGGGTAATTGACTGATGATATGATGCGCTCATGCATCAGGATAACTGACTGATGGTATGATGCATTCATGTATCAGGGTAATTGACTGATGGTATGATGCATTCATACATCAGGATAACTGACTGATGGTATGATGCATTCATGTATCAGGGTAATTGACTGATGGTATGATGCACTCATGTATCAGGGTAATTGACTGATGATATGATGCGCTCATGCATCAGGATAACTGACTGATGGTATGATGCATTCATGTATCAGGGTAATTGACTGATGGTATGATGCATTCATACATCAGGATAACTGACTGATGGTATGATGCATTCATGTATCAGGGTAATTGACTGATGGTATGATGTCAAAATTGACAGTTTAATTTTAAATCATGGTATGCTATATCATATCTGTACATTGATCAAGAGGCACACACATTCCACAAGGCCTTTTCAAATTCTAAAGTAATTTTTGTTTTAAAATATCAAAAATTGTGATGACCACTAACACTATTGCCAAAAATAAAGTGTCCGTCACTTCAAGAATATTCTGTGTCCAAACTGTACATCTAAATCACATAAGGTACAAAATAGATCATATTCTGGATGTGTGAGAGAATGTTCTCTATACTTACAATGATTGATGTCACACGGAACGTCTTGCCATCACTAAAGCCTACAATAAGGATGGTGAAATTATCAATTTATTTCATGGTAGAAAGAACGGATCCATGGGTTTAACACCTCACCTCACCCCCCCCCCCTTTTGAGATCCCCCCTACACACAGAGTCAGTTAACCCTTTAAGGGCCGCTGATGCAGGAGTGCATCATGCCCATTGGTCGTCATGATGCACCAATGAAGTGCTGGTGAGACTGCTCGCCAGCACTTCATGATGCATTATTGCATTAGCGGCCATTAAAGGGTTAATTGTCATAAATGTATCCATAGGGGAATTTAAAGAGTTAATTGTTATTAATGTATCCACAGGGGAATTTAAGATATTTGCGATATTTGAATGAATTGGAAATATACTACACGGCTTTCTGATAAAAGAGAATAAAGCCATGATTTCTTTTTGATTTTTTTCGTCAAATATAACACACAAGAATATTTTCTAGCAAAGCAAACTGTCGCAAGCGATTAGCAATGTACAATAACAGTAAGGACTGAGGAGGAAATGGACATGGCTGAGCAACCCCCCGCCATGATCTACCATTTAACCTTTGACCTCCTGATCCTGGTATGCAGGTAGTCTATGGGTGGGTGGAGGTGAGGAACAAGGAACCTCAGACTCACCTATGAGTATGATGCGGTGATTTTCTATAATGGCTTTAACATTTTAAGGGCCACTGATGCATTAGCGTATTATCGACATCGGCTGTAAAAATTCATGAGTGTAGCTATGGGGAGAAAGTCAGCAAGACTACATGCATGCATCATGCTGATCCTACAGGGATGATACAGCCCTGGACGGGCAGCATGATGCTAACCATCTTTTATCTACACCTTTTTCATGAAGTGCTGGAGCAGACTCACCAGTGCTTCTTTGGAGCATCATACCGACCGATGGGCACAATGCTTCAGTGGCCCCTAAAGGCTTTAATGGTTAAGGATCTCTAACTGTAGCATGAAAACTAATGGGCAGGATGCACTGTAGTATGACAACTAATGGGCAGGATGCACTGTAGTATGACAACTAATGGGCAGGATGCACTGTAGCATGACAACTAATGGGCAGGATGCACTGTAGCATGACAACTAATGGGCAGGATGCACTGTAGTATGACAACTAATGGGCAGGATGCACTGTATCATGGTAACTAATGGGCAGGATGCACTGTACCATGGTAACTAATGGGCAGGATGCACTGTATCATGACAACTAATGGGCAGGATGCACTGTAGTATGACAACTAATGGGCAGGATGCACTGTACCATGAAAACTAATGGGCAGGATGCACTGTACCATGGTAACTAATGGGCAGGATGCACTGTATCATGACAACTAATGGGCAGGATGCACTGTAGTATGACAACTAATGGGCAGGATGCACTGTACCATCGTAACTAATGGGCAGGATGCACTGTACCATGACAACTAATGGGCAGGATGCACTGTATCATGGAAACTAATGGGCAGGATGCACTGTATCATGGTAACTAATGGGCAGGATGCACTGTAGTATGACAACTAATGGGCAGGATGCACTGTAGTATGACAACTAATGGGCAGGATGCACTGTATCATGGTAACTAATGGGCAGGATGCACTGTAGTATGACAACTAATGGGCAGGATGCACTGTATCATGGTAATTAATGGGCAGGATGCACTGTAGTATGACAACTAATGGGCAGGATGCACTGTAGTATGACAACTAATGGGCAGGATGCACTGTAGTATGACAACTAATGGGCAGGATGCACTGTATCATGGTAACTAATGGGCAGGATGCACTGTAGTATGACAACTAATGGGCAGGATGCACTGTAGTATGACAACTAATGGGCAGGATGCACTGTAGTATGACAACTAATGGGCAGGATGCACTGTATCATGGAAACTAATGGGCAGGATGCACTGTATCATGGAAACTAATGGGCAGGATGCACTGTAGTATGACAACTAATGGGCAGGATGCACTGTAGTATGACAACTAATGGGCAGGATGCACTGTATCATGGAAACTAATGGGCAGGATGCACTGTATCATGGATACTAATGGGCAGGATGCACTGTAGTATGACAACTAATGGGCAGGATGCACTGTAGTATGACAACTAATGGGCAGGATGCACTGTATCATGGAAACTAATGGGCAGGATGCACTATATCATGGTAACTAAGGGCAGGATGCACTGTAGTATGACAACTAATGGGCAGGATGCACTGTATCATGGTAACTAATGGGCAGGATGCACTGTAGTATGACAACTAATGGGCAGGAGGCACTGTAGTATGACAACTAATGGGCAGGATGCACTGTAGTATGACAACTAATGGGCAGGATGCACTGTAACATGGAAACTAATGGGCAGGATGCACTGTATCATGGTAACTAAGGGCAGGATGCACTGTAGCATGACAACTAATGGGCAGGATGCACTGTAGCATGACAACTAATGGGCAGGATGCACTGTATCATGGAAACTAATGGGCAGGATGCACTGTACCATGGTAACTAAGGGCAGGATGCACTGTATCATGGTAACTAAGGGCAGGATGCACTGTATCATGATAACTAAGGGCAGGATGCACTGTAGTATGACAGCTAATGGGCAGGATACACTGTAGTATGACAACTAATGGGCAGGATACACTGTAGTATGACAACTAATGGGCAGGATGCACTGTATCATGACAACTAATGGGCAGGATGCACTGTAGTATGATAACTAATGGGTAGGATGCACTGTATCATGGAAACTAATGGACAAGATGCACTGTATCATGACAACTAATGGGCAGGATGCACTGTAGTAGTGTAACTAATGGGCAGGATGCACTGTAGTATGACAACTAATGGGCAGGATGCACTGTGGTATGACAAGTAATGGGCAGGATGCACTGTAGTATGACAACTAATGGGCAAAATACACTGTATCATGGTAACTAATGGGCAGGATGCACTGTAGTATGACAACTAATGGGCAGGATGCACTGTAGTATGACAACTAATGGGCAGGATGCACTGTAGTATGACAACTAATGGGCAGGATGCACTGTATCATGGAAACTAATGGGCAGGATGCACTGTAGTATGACAACTAATGGGCAGGATGCACTGTAGTATGACAACTAATGGGCAGGATGCACTGTAGTATGACAACTAATGGGCAGGATGCACTGTAGTATGACAACTAATGGGCAGGATGCACTGTAGTATGACAACTAATGGGCAGGATGCACTGTAGTATGACAACTAATGGGCAGGATGCACTGTAGTATGACAACTAATGGGCAGGATGCACTGTAGTATGACAACTAATGGGCAGGATGCACTGTAGTATGACAACTAATGGGCAGGATGCACTGTAGTATGACAACTAATGGGCAGGATGCACTGTAGTATGACAACTAATGGACCGGATGCACTGTAGCATGACAACTAATGGGAAGGAAGCACTGTATCATGGAAACTAATGGACAAGATGCACTGTATCATGGTAACTAATGGGCAGGATGCACTGTACCATGACAACTAATGGGCAGGATGCACTATAGTATGATAACTAATGGGCCGGATGCACTGTAGCATGACAACTAATGGGTAGGAAGCACTGTATCATGGAAACTAATGGACAAGATGCACTGTACCATGGTAACTAATGGGCAGGATGCACTGTAGTATGACAACTAATGGGCAGGATGCACTATAGTATGACAACTAATTGGCAGGATGCACTGTATCAAGACAACTAATGGGCAGGATGCACTGTAGCATGACAACTAATGGGCAGGATGCACTGTACCATGACAACTAATGGGCAGGATGCACTATAGTATGACAACTAATGGGCAGGATGCACTGTAGTATGACAACTAATGGGCAGGATGCACTGTAGTATGACAACTAATGGGCAGGATGCACTGTATCATGACAACTAATGGGCAGGATGCACTGTAGTATGACAACTAATGGGCAGGATGCACTGTAGTATGACAACTAATGGGCAGGATGCACTGTAGTATGACAACTAATGGGCAGGATGCACTGTATCATGGAAACTAATGGGCAGGATGCACTGTAGTATGACAACTAATGGGCAGGATGCACTGTAGTATGACAACTAATGGGCAGGATGCACTGTATCATGACAACTAATGGGCAGGATGCACTGTAGTATGTTAACTAATGGGCAGGATGCACTGTATCATGACAACTAATTGGCAGGATGCACTGTAGTATGACAACTAATGGGCAGGATGCACTGTATCATGGTAACTAATGGGCAGGATGCACTGTATCATGGTAACTAATGGGCAGGATGTACTGTAGTATGACAAGTAATGGGCAGGATGCACTGTATCATGGTAATTAATGGGCAGGATGCACTGTATCATGACAACTAATGGGCAGGATGCACTGTAGTATGACAAGTAATGGGCAGGATGCACTGTAGTATGATAACTAATGGGCAGGATGCACTGTATCATGGTAACTAATGGGCAGGATGCACTGTAGTATGACAACTAATGGGCAGGATGCACTGTAGTATGACAACTAATGGGCAGGATGCACCTTAGTATGACAACTAATGGGCAGGATGCACTGTAGTATGACAACTAATGGGCAGGATGCACTGTAGTATGACAACTAATGGGCAGGATGTACTGCAGTATGACAAGTAATGGGCAGGATGTACTGTATCATGACAACTAATGGGCAGGATGCACTGTAGTATGACAACTAATGGGCAGGATGCACTGTAGTATGACAACTAATGGGCAGGATGCACTGTAGTATGACAACTAATGGGCAGGATGCACTGTATCATGACAACTAATGGGCAGGATGCACTGTAGTATGACAACTAATGGGCAGGATGCACTGTAGCATGACAACTAATGGGCAGGATGCACTGTATCATGACAACTAATGGGCAGGATGCACTGTAGTATGACAACTAATGGGCAGGATGCACTGTAGTATGACAACTAATGGGCAGGATGCACTGATCCACTAGTAGCTTTTCAAAGGTTAATGGCCACTTGATGTAGTTTACATGTAAGGAGTAGGTAGGGCTAATCCTGACATAAGTAGTGTGTAATCAGGGTATTATATCAGAGGCGTAGGAAGCAAATCTTCATTTAGGGGGGGGCCCAACATGACCACCTTAAATTGTCAGCTCAAGCATGATGACGCCTATACACACCTGTATAGAATTTTTACAGAAAGATAATTTTGGTGAATTTTAGATCTGATTTGAAGCTCACGCCCTCATTTTCTGTATCCCATTTCCACATTAATCCAATTTGAGATGAAGGTTTTAGCTTCTCATCCAATTTATTATGAATTCCTGGCAAATTTTTGGGGGGCCCAGACATACTCAGGGCCCACCTTCTTTATGATTGGGGGGCCCAGGACCCCCGCCCCACTTTTCCTATGCCCCTGTATATTCAATATGGTTCAGGTAGATGAGATCACCACCTCTAGCTAGTATACAGGTGCCAGGTGGTCTGTGTGTGAGATATGGGTACCCCTATAATACATTTAGTGTACTGGTACCTGGTCATAAAGGACACTCACCCTGGTCATTACTGTAACAGCAATAAATTACCTTATATACACACACTGACTCTACTGTAGACTTGTCTATCTATACATTATACCTATCTACATGTGTGCCCCTTATCCTCTAAGGGTAGCATGTGGCCTCAAAAGCCACTACATCATCTGTGAATTATGGGCTAACCTCTCTATATCTCCTCTTTCCTTTCCCCTCTGTGTGTCTGGTGCACACATATGCATAGGCACAGACCCATCGATATTGTGTAATGTACTTTTCTCACCATGGATAAAACCTGAGTCGTCTAATGTAATAAACATCCATTACTCAGTCACCCACCTATGAATTACACATACCACACTGCCACCTAGGATCATGACGGAGAACCAGCCTATGTAGTTCCATGATCAATAAAAGCATCGATGTGCTTACTCATTTCAATCCCTCTGGCCATATTTGCCGCCAGTGCTAGTTTGAACGCTGCTTTCAGTGCTTAGGATTGATATGATTAACGGTGGTGCTGATTCAAGACCAGTTTTAGACCATGGTGGTTGATTTGAGACCCTGTTCAAGATGGCACATACATACTCTCATTATGGTATATGGTTGCGTCCTTGAAGGGGCATGGCTGTTTAAAACAATCGGCTTTGTGTATGACAATTTGGACGTAATGGAGTAAGTGAGGAAACGGAAGTACAATTACCTCCTAGAAATGACTTCTTATTTTGAGGCTCGTGAAGGGAATGTAAATATGCAATGTAAGGCCAACAGTTATTGTTTGTGCTTGCAGTTAGGCCAAAAGAATATATCTTTAGTTTGTATGTGAATAAAGATTCCTACTCAGATATTGTGGCCCCTTCTATATCCTAATTAATGAAGCGTTAGGTCATCAATACAACATGACCATTAGCTCATGCTGGAGGAGTGCAGTTAACAGCGTTAAGGGCCACTAGGGCATCAATGCAACATGACCATTAGCTCATGATGGTGGAGTGCAGTTAACAGCGTTAAGGACCACTAGGGCATCAATACAACATGACCATTAGCTCATGATGGAGGGGTGCAGTTAACAGCGTTAAGGACCACTAGGGCATCAATACAACATGACCATTAGCTCATGCTGGAGGAGTGCAGTTAACAGCGTTAAGGACCACTAGGGCATCAATACAACATGACCATTAGCTCATGCTGGAGGAGTGCAGTTAACAGCGTTAAGGACCACTAGGGCATCAATACAACATGACCATTAGCTCATGCTGGAGGAGTGCAGTTAACAGCGTTAAGGGCCACTTGGGCATCAATACAACATGACCATTAGCTCATGATGGAGGAGTGCAGTTAACAGCGTTAAGGGTCACTAGGGCATCAATACAACATGACCATTAGCTCATGATGGAGGAGTGCAGTTAACAGTGTTAAGGACCACTAGGGCATCAATACAACATGACCATTAGCTCATGCTGGAGGAGTGCAGTTAACAGCGTTAAGGACCACTAGGGCATCAATACAACATGACCATTAGCTCATGATGGAGGAGTGCAGTTAACAGCGTTAAGGGCCACTTGGGCATCAATACAACATGACCATTAGCTCATGATGGAGGAGTGCAGTTAACAGTGTTAAGGGTCACTAGGGCATCAATACAACATGACCATTAGCTCATGCTGGAGGAGTGCAGTTAACAGTGTTAAGGGCCACTTGGGCATCAATACAACATGACCATTAGCTCATGATGGACGAGTGCAGTTAACAGTGTTAAGGACCACTTGGGCATCAATACAACATGACCATTAGCTCATGATGGTGGAGTGCAGTTAACAGCGTTAAGGGCCACTAGGGCATCAATACAACATGACCATTAGCTCATGATGGAGGAGTGCAGTTAACAGCGTTAAGGACCACTAGGGCATCAATACAACATGACCATTAGCTCATGCTGGAGGAGTGCAGTTAACAGTGTTAAGGGTCACTAGGGCATCAATACAACATGACCATTAGCTCATGATGGTGGAGTGCAGTTAACAGCGTTAAGGGCCACTAGGGCATCAATACAACATGACCATTAGCTCATGATGGAGGAGTGCAGTTAACAGTGTTAAGGGTCACTAGGGCATCAATACAACATGACCATTAGCTCATGCTGGAGGAGTGCAGTTAACAGTGTTAAGGGTCACTAGGGCATCAATACAACATGATGCAGAAATGCATCCCTGGTGAGTAAAATGCCTAGGCTGCATTCTGACCATACAGGCTTGATACACTCCTGGAGGGTTGGCATGATGCACTAATGAAGTGCTGGCAAGCAGACTAATTAGCACCTCAACAATGCCAGCAAATAAGTATCACATACTTTTGCATTAGTGGCCCTTAAATGGATAATATAGCAAAGTCTGGTTTGTAGATAATATAGCAAAGTCTGGTTTGTAGATAGCAAAGTCTGGTTTGTAGATAATATAGCAAAGTCTGGTTTGTAGATAATATAGCAAAGTCTGGTTTGTAGATAATATAGCAAAGTCTGGTTTGTAGATAATATAGCAAAGTCTGGTTTGTAGATAATATAGCAAAGTCTGGTTAGATTGTGAAGCTGTTAAGGACTATGTAATGCTTGGATGCACGGAGGCCATTTCCTCCATTGCAACATTTTTGTTTCAAATTTCTGCCCAAAATTCATTTCTTTCATGTGCTGCCCTAACTGTCTAATGAATGGTTATGTACTATACCCTGTAGTCCTCATATAGATGAGGAATTATAGTGAATAAGATATGAATGGATTTTACTAATTATAAGGGATGGAGGTCCAAGGGGTGGAACGAAACACTTCTTGCAAAAAATACTTTTAAGTTTTTAAGCGTTGTTCTTACCTTTATTCAAGGTGAGTGCAGAGGTAAGCATAGTGAGGGTGAGTGTCCAGGTTGTCATGGTGATGTGTGTGTCCTGGGTGTAAGATGGATACAAACTAACCCCCACACACATATGGACCATTTACCTCCTGACATAAAGCATGGGGTCCTTTGTACCCACTTAGACACCTATATTGTGTCCAACACTACCTCAGCTCACAACTGCAATCTGTCTGAGTGGCATTGTTTTATGAGTGCTGGAAATTAGACCTTTGCTCTGCCTAATTCAACTCATGGTGAGCACTATATGTACACAGCAATGGATGGGGGACTGAGACGAGTATTAAGGTGCTTATGTTTTATCTCTACAGCAATGTAGAGAGCCATTGTCAACTTCAAACATCTCAACAACTCAACTCAAATTAACTTGACCTATGGATCAAATCTCTAATTTGGAGCAATACAAGGATATATGAGAGCTTGCTGAACCACCCTAACATTATACTAAAGAAATAGTAAATCACCGTGAGAATGCATTGAAATCTATGATTAAAGAAATACAGAATATCCTTAATCACTGTGCAGTGAATGTGAATTCCTTCCCTGGTACAGTGTAGAATTATGAAATCAATTATATTTTGGACATTAACATTGTCCAAAAACAATGAGGGAAGGGATTTCTGAGATTCTGAAAGTTTATGTGTAGAAATAAAATCTTCATTCAAATGTTAACATTCCCCTTGTTAAAAGCTCAATGAAAAAAAAATTCATTTTCTTCTTTTTTTTTCTTAAACTAGAGAAGTTTCATTACAGAACAACATTATTTATTGATCTCTGCATTTGGGCAAATCATGTTGAATAAAACAGAAATGACGGCCCCTCCGACACTTGTCTTCCCCCCAGGTGGTATCATGTTTGGTCCAAATGAATCCCAATAATGAATATCATCTTTGACATGATTAGCCATTGTTGTGGCAATGTCAAAGGAATGTACCACCTCAATGCCGAGTTTCTGCATGTTATGATTGACCCAATCATTTGTACTTTCAACAACCAACTTAGTCATGTAACGGAAACAGCGCCCAATAAATGGTGTTGGGTAAATCTCTACCCAAATAATCCTTGGTGGCTTTGGAAGGTCTTGGAACTTCTTGAACATGGTGAAAATGTCACTCATGGTTGCAATGAATGTTACAATGTCCAGTTCTACAAAGTCATGTGCACCTACATTCACTATAATAATGTCTGCATGTTTAGAACCACTGAGGAAAGCTTGATATGTCAGAAGAAGGTTACGAAGAAGGTGAACTGAATGTGATGTTGATACATAATATTCAAAGTTTTTCAATCCATATGTCTTTGCTATTGAATCCTGTCGTCTGTTCATATGTGAGTCACCAAACATTAATACTTTCTTTTCTCTGAGACATTTTAATGAAGGTCTTGGTATGATGAATGAAAAGTGACATCTTGATGTTGCCCAATGGTAAGCTGACTGTGGTGCACCGGGCACAGTTTTCAGCCAGAACCCTTTATCATGATCTGTGCCATTTGTACATTTCACATTTGCACTTGTTTTCAATGTTAGCTGTGGCTGTGTATAGTGAAAGTCATCATGTGTGTACACTTTCAATTCCTTGAGGTTGTTCTTTTTACAACTGAACAGTAACGGTGATATACTGTGGTACATTGCTTTTATACTAATCTGGAATTTGTTTTCCAGAATTGGACATGCAATATGATAAGTATGATTCCTGAAGTAATCTACCAGTTCACATGCACTGACAGTCCGATCTGTTTTGATTACACCAAAGATATCATTCCTTCTCCAACTCTCATCAGTTGTGAGCAGAATCTCAGCTACAAATATGTCAATATTCCCCATGTTATATTGGGCTTTGAACTTGTATTGATACTCTCTGTGTGGATTATAGTCACACTTTCTGACTTTTGGAAGGCTGACTATTTTTAATGTGTTTCCAGTTAGCAGTCGCTCAAGATCCATTGTTTTCATCATCTTTTCCCCTCTTCTACGCAATTCAGGCCCATCCACATATGGTGTCATTCTTGCCCCAAAGAAACCAGGATAATCCAGGAACATGTGAGTTTTGTATTTGTACAGAGTGGAGAGATTATATATGTCTGTAGGGAAGGTTTGATTATAGATACGTGATAAAACTTCTCGCAGCCAGCAAAGTTGTGGATGCCTATGGCAGTCTTCATAGACTTTGCTCTTATGTCTCTGTACCATGGGAGCAGAGGATAGTGCTACTGAGTGGTTATCAGTACTTTGACCAAACCACCTCTTCTGAAGCTTCGTTAGGTGAGCATAACTGACGCAGTCTTTACTTAGAGTCAGATACAGCAACATGCAACATAGCAACACAAGAATGAGCAACAAAACATTTGCCCTGGCAAGAGCCATTTTCTTTGGCAATGTCTTTCCCAAGACGTACTACAATATTACCTGGCAAGTGAGAATGGTTTATTTAGTTCTGAGGTTGAGTAGACAATGCGTCTTTGACGGACTAGCTTTCACAGCATAATTCCAGGCAATGTTGCATACATATACAATGAAACCAAAAAAAGCAAGAGAATACTTTGATAACAGGCATGTGTACTTCCTGGAGGCAGTATAGCAATGTTGCTCACATGTAGTGTACTGTATTAGAAAAGCCCTGATAATTGAGATATCGATCCAAAATCAGTCCAATATCAGTCATCAAAGGAAATAATATAAGCAGCCATAGCATAGTTTCTGTGGTAACAGAAGAGACTACTAGCTACATCCAGTGTTCATTATTGTGTATGTCTGGTTTACTGCAGAGTATCCACACCTCACCTGTAACAGAGAAGCACATCGTTAATTTATCCGTACCATGTACAGTGTAGTATTAACATATATTTAAGCTCTATGCTAACCTGGATGTTTTATTGAGAATGGGAAATTTTGACATAAATCCAAGATGGCCACTGGTTACCCATAATTCCTAGCTGCTAATTACCCATAATGCTCAGTGAATTTCCCATGATCATCTAGTGCATATATATATATATATATATATATATATATATATATATATATATATATATATATATATAAACCATTGTCTCTCCAGTAATTGTCAGTTTAGCATGGGTCTGATGATGGCTATTGCTGCCGAAATATTATCCATATAAGCTATCTCTCACTCAAAACTCCATGGAAGTTTGGTTATTGGATATCTCCCTAACACATTATTATTTGGTGTCAAACCTTATAGTAGGGGCTGTTATGGATCACAGGGGAACTTGTTGGACAAAATTTGCATACAGGTTCATTTTTAGCCCCTCTTTGAAACTGGATGGGGAGACATTTTGAAATTCTATTGGAACACCCTAAAATCTAAGATGGCTGCCACATAGGCCAAATTTCCAATGAAAACCCCTTATTTTGCCCTCAAAAACTCAATTTATCCATGAATATGGCTGTGCAATGGCTACAATTAAAGGTCTTTCTAAGGAAAATCATTCCCAATGGGAAATATTTATTTTTAGGTTGTGTGGTTACCATGGTAATACAGAATTCATATACATGGGGACAGAATTCTGATAAAAACCCCTTATTTTGCCCTCAAATTATCCTTAAATATCGTCATGTAAGGGCTCAAAATCAATGTATCTGTGAGGGAAATCAAAAACAAAGGGAAATATTGATTTTTGGATGTTGTGGTTACCATGGCAACAGAAAATTCATGTACCAAAGGACAACTTTTCAATAAAAGCTCCTTATTTTACCATTGAAATCTCATTTTATCCATGGATATTCTCGTGTATTGGTTTAAAATGTAGGTCTTTGAAAGGAAAATCATACACAATGGGAAACAATAAAAACCCTTATTTTGCCAGTGAAATCCCAATTTATCCATGAACATGGTCATGTAGTGGCTCAAAATGAAGGTCCTTGTAAAATCATACACATAGGGAAATATTGATTTTCAGGTTGTGTGGTTACCATGGCAACATAGAATTCATGTACCTGGGGCCAGATTTCTGATAGAAAACCCTTATTTTGCCCTTAAAATCTCAATTTATCCATAAATATCACCATGTAATGGCCCAAACGAAGGTCTCGGTGAGGGAAATCATAAATAAAGGGATTTTTGGATAATGTGGTTACCATGGCAACAGAGAATTCATGCACCAGGGAAAAACTTTTCAATAAAATCCGCTTATTTTTCCAGTGAAATCTCAATTTATCCATGAACATGGTCGTGTAATGGCTCATAATGAAGGTCTTAGAGGAGGAAATTGTACATAATTGTAAATATATTGATTTTTGGTTAAGTGGTTACCATGGTAACAAAGAATACATGTCCCTGAGGCCAAATTCACAATAAAAGCCCCTTATTTTGCCATTAAGACCCCTTATTTAGTTTCAAAATCTTGATAACTCAATGGATATGCTCATGCAATGTTATAAGGTATATTGATTTTCAGAGGTTATGGTTACCAAGGCATAGCTTGTGCCAGGTTTTCAATTAAAAAGAAAATCCTTAATTTGCCCTTTAGATCTCAATTTATCAGATAAAAACAGTCATAATATTATAATGTCTCAAAAAAGGGACAGCTGTCATGAATAGCAAATATTGAGCAGGCTTAGGAAAAGGGAATATAATGCCAACAGTGGACGGGGGGAAAATGTTGGCCATATCTCCACTATTAAACCTGAATGTGGAGGAGTCTGAGCCACTGTTGGACAACTCTCCACTGTTGGACACTGGGGACCTGGGCCACTGTTGGACAACTCTCCACTGTTGGACACTGGCCACCCAGTGAGTGGTTGCCATAGTGATGGCTGATAAGAGATTAATGCAGGTGTTGGATCATCCTCTAACAGTAGGGGTAATGCAGGTGGGGAGGTGGGGGAGGGGGTATGGAGTCTACCGAAAATGCATGATTTGAAATTATTATGATGGAGTAAATTACAGCATACAACCTTGTTTTGAATGTTTTCATACATATGCCTAGATAATTCCTTATCTTGTCATCAAATTTTCCTGATGACGTTTGCAAAAACCATGTGCAATTAGAAATATATTGCAGGAGGGAATCTATATAACTTGAATCTGATTTCCCATGGAAAGTCTTTTGTATTTGAAATCACCATTATTTGATAAGCATCATCAAGTTATGGCTCAAAATATAGGTATTTGGTTCAAGAGAAATCATTTAAAGTAAGAAATATTGATTTTTGTGTTTTATAGTTACTATTTTTATAGATACACTACATGTATCATACATGACTCCTACACACCTGTAGATACAATACATGTATCATACATGACTCCTACACACCTGTAGATACACTACATGTATCATACATGACACCTACACACCTGTAGATACACTACATGTATCGTACATTACACCTACACACCTGTAGATACAATACATATATCATACATACCACCTACACACCTGTAGATACACTACATGTATCATACATGACACCTACACACCTGTAGATACACTACATGTATCGTACATTACACCTACACACCTGTAGATACAATACATATATCATACATGGCACCTACACACCTGTAGATACAATACATGTATCATACATGGCACCTACACACCTGTAGATATACTACATGTATCATACATGGCACCTACACACCTGTAGATACAATACATGTATCATACACGACACCTACACACATGTAGATACACTACATGTATCATACATGACTCCTACACACCTGTAGATACAATACATGTATCGTACATGGCACCTACACACCTGCAGATACAATACATGTATTGTACATGGCACCTACACACCTGTAGATACAATACATGTATCGTACATGGCACCTACACACCTGTAGATACAGTATGTGTATCATACATGGCAACTACACACCTGTAGATACAATACATGTATCGTACATGGCACCTACACACCTGTAGATACAATACATGTATCGTACATGGCACCTACACACCTGTAGATACAAAACATGCATCATACTTAGCACCTACACACCTGTAGATACAATACATGTATCATACATGGCACCTACACACCTGTAGATACACTACATGTATCATACATGGCACCTCACACCTGTAGATATACTACATGTATCGTACATGGCACCTACACGCCTGTAGATACACTACATGTATCATACATGACACCTACACACCTGTAGATACAATACATGTATCATACATGGCACCTCACACCTGTAGATATACTACATGTATCATACATGGCACCTACACACCTGTAGATACACTACATGTATCATACATGACACCTACACACCTGTAGATACAATATATGTATCGTACATGGTACCTACACACCTAAAGATACAACACATGTATCATACATGGCACCTACACACCTGTAGATACAATACATGTATCATACATGGCACCTACACACCTGTAGATACACTACATGTATCATACATGGCACCTACACACCTGTAGATACACTACATGTATCATACATGACACCTACAGACCTGTAGATAAAATACATGTATCGTACATGGCACCTACACACCTATAGATACAATACATGTATCGTACATGGCACCTACACACCTGTAGATACAATACATGTATCATATATGACACCTACACACCTGTAGATACACTACATGTATCATACATGACACCTACACACCTGTAGATGCACTACATGTATCATACATGACACCTACACACCTGTAGATACAATACATGTATCGTACATGGCACCTACACACCTGTAGATACAATACATGTATCGTACATGGCACCTACACACCTGTAGATACAATACATGTATCGTACATGGCACCTACACACCTGTAGATACAATACACATATAGTACATGGCATCTACACACACCTGTAGATACAATACATGTATCGTAAATGGCACCTACACACCTGTAGATACACTACATGTATCATACATTACACCTACACACCTGTAGATACACTACATGTATCGTACATGGCACCTACACGCCTGTAGATACAATACATGTATCATACATGGCACCTACACACCTGTAGATACAACACATGTATAGTACATAACACCTACACACCTGTAGATACAATACATGTATCATACATTACACCTACACACCTGTAGATACACTGCATGTATCATACATTACACCTACACACCTGTAGATACAATACATGTATCATACATGACACCTACACACCTGTAGATACAATACATGTATCATACATTACACCTACACACCTGTAGATACACTACATGTATCATACATAACACCTACACACCTGTAGATACAATACATATATCGTACATGGCACCTACACACCTGTAGATATACTACATGTATCATACATGGCACCTACACACCTGTAGATATACTACATGTATCATACATGGCACCTACACACCTATAGATACACTACATGTATCATACATGGCACCTACACACCTGTAGATACACTACATGTATCATACATTACACCTACACACCTGTAGATACACTACATGTATCATACATGACACCTACACACCTGTAGATACAAAACATGTATAATACATAGCACCTACACACCTGTAGATACACTACATGTATCATACATGCCACCTACACACCTGTAGATACACTACATGTATCATACACGACACCTACACACCTGCAGATACAATACATGTATCATACATGACACCTACACACCTGTAGATATACTACATATATCATACATGGCACCTACACACCTATAGATACACTACATGTATCATACATGGCACCTACACACCTGTAGATACACTACATGTATCATACACGACACCTACACACCTGTAGATACACTACATGTATCATACATGGCACCTACACACCTGCAGATACAAAACATGTATCATACATTGCACCTACACACCTGCAGATACAATACATGTATCATACACGACACCTACACACCTGTAGATACACTACATGTATCATACATGACTCCTACACACCTGCAGATACAATACATTTATTTCATGTTGATACGCCCGAGATATTGACAGCCCATAGCTCTAGCACTTGATCGGCCGTATCGCACACCCCCCGTGCGATAACCCGCGAAAATATCACACGCCGAGGTCACGTGACTACTTAGTGACGTCATAGCTCCAAGATGGCGATGTAAACAATGCGCACGGGGAGTAATTCTGGTAAATTCTATTGTAATTCAGCTGTTTTAGATCAAAATTACATGAAATAAATGCAAAGGCACACTCGTTGGAGGAATGTCGGGGGGTTATCGCACTTGCCGATCAGGTGCCGCATCGCACTCCGCCCTGCGGGCGTCGTGCGATACGGCACCTGATCGGCGCGTGCGATAACCCCCCGACATTCCTCCAACTCGTGAACCTTTGCTTATGTATCATATACTACACCTACACACCTGTAGATACACTACATGTATCATACATGACTCCTACACACCTGTAGAAACAATACATGTATCATACATAACACCTACACACCTGTAGATACAATACATATATCGTACATGGCACCTACACACCTGTAGATATACTACATGTATCATACATGGCACCTACACACCTGTAGATATACTACATGTATCATACATGGCACCTACACACCTATAGATACACTACATGTATCATACATGGCACCTACACACCTGTAGATACACTACATGTATCATACATTACACCTACACACCTGTAGATACACTACATGTATCATACATGACACCTACACACCTGTAGATACAAAACATGTATAATACATAGCACCTACACACCTGTAGATACACTACATGTATCATACATGCCACCTACACACCTGTAGATACACTACATGTATCATACACGACACCTACACACCTGCAGATACAATACATGTATCATACATGACACCTACACACCTGTAGATATACTACATATATCATACATGGCACCTACACACCTATAGATACACTACATGTATCATACATGGCACCTACACACCTGTAGATACACTACATGTATCATACACGACACCTACACACCTGTAGATACACTACATGTATCATACATGGCACCTACACACCTGCAGATACAAAACATGTATCATACATTGCACCTACACACCTGCAGATACAATACATGTATCATACACGACACCTACACACCTGTAGATACACTACATGTATCATACATGACTCCTACACACCTGCAGATACAATACATTTATTTCATGTTGATACGCCCGAGATATTGACAGCCCATAGCTCTAGCACTTGATCGGCCGGATCGCACACCCCCCGTGCGATAACCCGCGAAAATATCACACGCCGAGGTCACGTGACTACTTAGTGACGTCATAGCTCCAAGATGGCGATGTAAACAATGCGCACGGGGAGTAATTCTGGTAAATTCTATTGTAATTCAGCTGTTTTAGATCAAAATTACATGAAATAAATGCAAAGGCACACTCGTTGGAGGAATGTCGGGGGGTTATCGCACTTGCCGATCAGGTGCCGCATCGCACTCCGCCCTGCGGGCGTCGTGCGATACGGCACCTGATCGGCGCGTGCGATAACCCCCCGACATTCCTCCAACTCGTGAACCTTTGCTTATGTATCATATACTACACCTACACACCTGTAGATACACTACATGTATCATACATGACTCCTACACACCTGTAGAAACAATACATGTATCATACATGACACCTACACACTTGTAGATATACTACATGTATCATACGTAGCACCTACACACCTGTAGACACAATACATATATCATACATGACACCTACACACCTGTAGATACAAAACATGCATCATACGTAGCACCTACACACCTGTGGATACAATACATGTATCATACATGGCACCTACACACCTGCAGATACAATACATGTATCATACAAAGCACCTACACACCTGTAGATACAATACATGTATCATACATGACACCTACACACCTGTAGATACAATACATGTATCATACATGCCACCTACACACCTGTAGATACAAAACATGTATCATACTTAGCACCTACACACCTGTGGACACAATACATGTATCATACATGGCACCTACACACCTGCAGATACAATACATGTATCATACATAGCACCTACACACCTGTAGATACAATACATGTATCATACATGGCACCTACACACCTGTAGATACAATACATGTATCATACATGACACCTACACACCTGTAGATACAATACATGTATCATACATGACACCTACACACCTGTAGATACAATACATGTATCATACATGGCACCTACACACCTGTAGATACAATACATGTATCATACATGGCACCTACACATGTAGATACAATACATGTATCATACATGACACCTACACACCTGTAGATACAATACATGTATCATACATGACACCTACACACCTGTAGATACAATACATGTATCATACATGGTACCTACACACCTGTAGATACAATACATGTATCATACATGGCACCTACACACCTGTACATACAATATATGTATAGTACATGGCACCTACACACCTGCAGATACAATACATGTATCATACATTACACCTACACACCTGTAGATACAATACATGTATCATACATGGCACCTACTCACCTGCAGATACAATACATGTATCGTATATGACACCTACACACCTGTAGATACAATACATGTATCATACATGGCACCTACACACCTGTAGATACAATACATGTATCGTACATGACACCTACAGACCTGTAGATACAATACATGTATCGTACATGACACCTACACACCTGTAGATACAATACATGTATCGTACATGACACCTACACACCTGTAGATACAATACATGTATCGTACATGGCACCTACACACCTGGAGATACAATACTTATATCATACATGACACCTACACACCTGTACATACAATATATGTATCATACATGACATCTACACACCTGTAGATACAATATATGTATCGTACATGGTACCTACACACCTAAAGATACAACACATGTATCGTACATGGCACCTACACACCTGTAGATACACTACATGTATCATACATGGCACCTACACAGCTGTAGATACACTACATGTATCATACATGGTACCTACACACCTGTAGATATACTACATGTATAATACACAACACCATCACACCTGTAGATATACTACATGTATCATACATGGCACCTACACACCTGTAGATATACTACATGTATCATACATACCACCTACACACCTGTACATACACTACATGTATCATACATGGCACCTACACACCTGTAGATACACTACATGTATAATACACGACACCTACACACCTGTAGATACAATACATGTATCATACATGGCACCTACACACCTGTAGATATACTACATGTATCATACATGGCACCTACACACCTGTAGATATACTACATGTATCATACATGGCACCTACACACCTGTAGATACAATACATGTATCGTACATGGCACCTACACACCTGTAGATACAATACACGTATCGTACATGGCATCTACACACACCTGTAGATACAATACATGTATCGTAAATGGCACCTACACACCTGTAGATACACTACATGTATCATACATTACACCTAAACACCTGTAGATACACTACATGTATCGTACATGGCACCTACACGCCTGTAGATACAATACATGTATCATACATGGCACCTACACACCTGTAGATACAACACATGTATAGTACATAACACCTACACACCTGTAGATACAATACATATATCGTACATGGCACCTACACACCTGTAGATATACTACATGTATCATACATGGCACCTACACACCTGTAGATATACTACATGTATCATACATACCACCTACACACCTGTACATACACTACATGTATCATACATGGCACCTACACACCTGTAGATACACTACATGTATAATACACGACACCTACACACCTGTAGATACACTACATGTATCATACATGACACCTACACACCTGTAGATATACTACATGTATCATACATGGCACCTACACACCTGTAGATATACTACATGTATCATACATGGCACCTACACACCTGTAGATATACTACATGTATCATACATGGCACCTACACACCTGTAGATACACTACATGTATTATACATGGCACCTCACACCTATAGATACACTACATGTATTATACATGGCACCTCACACCTGTAGATATACTACATGTATCGTACATGGCACCTACACACCTGTAGATACACTACATGTATCGTACAGAACACCTACACACCTGTAGATACAATACATGTATCATACATTACACCTACACACCTGTAGATACACTGCATTTATCATACATTACACCTACACACCTGTAGATACACTGCATGTATCATACATAACACCTACACACCTGTAGATACAATACATATATCGTACATGGCACCTACACACCTGTAGATATACTACATGTATCATACATGGCACCTACACACCTGTAGATATACTACATGTATCATACATGGCACCTACACACCTATAGATACACTACATGTATCATACATGGCACCTACACACCTGTAGATACACTACATGTATCATACATGGCACCTACTCACCTGTAGATACACTACATGTATCATACATAGCACCTACACACCTGTAGATACAATACATATATCGTACATGGCACCTACACACCTGTAGATACACTACATGTATCATACATGGCACCTACACACTTGTACATACACTACATGTATCATACATTACACCTACACACCTGTAGATACAATACATGTATCATACATGACACATACACACCTGTAGATACAATACATGTATCATACATGCCACCTACACACCTGTAGATACACTACATGTATCATACATTACACCTACACACCTGTAGATACAATACATGTATCATACTTAGCACCTACACACCTGTAGATACACTACATGTATCATACATGACACCTACACACCTGTAGATACAAAACATGTATAATACATAGCACCTACACACCTGTAGATACACTACATGTATCATATATGACACCTACACACCTGTAGATACACTACATGTATCATACATGCCACCTACACACCTGCAGATACAAAACATGTATCATACATGGCACCTACACACCTGCAGATACAATACATGTATCATACACGACACCTACACACCTGTAGATACAATACATGTATCGTACATGGCACCTACACACCTGCAGATTCAATACATGTATCATACATAGCACCTACACACCTGTAGATACACTACATGTATCATACATGGCACCTACACACCTGTAGATATACTACATGTATCATACATGGCACCTACACACCTGTAGATATACTACATGTATCATACTTAGCACCTACACACCTGTGGACACAATACATGTATCATACATGGCACCTACACACCTGCAGATACAATACATGTATCATACATAGCACCTACACACCTGTAGATACACTACATGTATCATACACGACACCTACACACCTATAGATACACTACATGTATCATACATGACACCTACACACCTGTAGATACAATACATGTATCATACATGACACCTACACACCTGTAGATACACTACATGTATCGTACATGACACCTACACACCTTTAGATACAATACATGTATCATACATGACACCTACACACCTGTAGATACACTACATGTATCATACATGGCACCTACACACCTGTAGATACAATACGTGTATCATACATGGCACCTACACACCTGTAGATACAATACATGTATCATACATGACACCTACACACCTGTAGATACCATTAGTTACCATGATACAGTGTATCCTGCTAATTAGTTGTCATGCTACAGTACATCCTGCCCATTAGTTGTCATACTACAGTGCATCCTGCCCATTAGTTGTCATGATACAGTGCATCCTGCCCATTAGTTAACATACTACAGTGCATCCTGCCCATTAGTTTTCATACTACAGTGCATCCTGCCCATTAGTTGTCATACTACAGTGCATCCTGCCCATTAGTTGTCATGATACAGTGCATCCTGCCCATTAGTTGTCATGGTACAGTGCATCCTGCCCTTAGTTACCATGATACAGTGCATCCTACCCATTAGTTATCATACTACAGTGCATCCTGCCCATTAGTTGTCATGATACAGTGCATCCTGCCCATTAGTTGTCATACTACAGTGTATCCTGCCCATTAGTTGTCATACTACAGTGTATCCTGCCCATTAGCTGTCATACTACAGTGCATCCTGCCCTTAGTTACCATGATACAGTGCATCCTGCCCTTAGTTACCATGATACAGTGCATCCTGCCCTTAGTTACCATGGTACAGTGCATCCTGCCCATTAGTTTCCATGATACAGTGCATCCTTCCCATTAGTTGTCATGCTACAGTGCATCCTGCCCATTAGTTGTCATGCTACAGTGCATCCTGCCCTTAGTTACCATGATACAGTGCATCATGCCCATTAGTTTCCATGTTACAGTGCATCCTGCCCATTAGTTGTCATACTACAGTGCATCCTGCCCATTAGTTGTCATAATACAGTGCATCCTGCCCATTAGTTGTCATACTACAGTGCATCCTGCCCTTAGTTACCATGATACAGTGCATCCTGCCCATTAGTTTCCATGATACAGTGCATCCTGCGCATTAGTTGTCATGATACAGTGCATCCTGCCCATTAGTTGTCATACTACAGTGCATCCTGCCCATTAGTTGTCATACTACAGTGCATCCTGCCCATTAGTTGTCATACTACAGTGCATCCTGCCCATTAATTACCATGATACAGTGCATCCTGCCCATTAGTTGTCATACTACAGTGCATCCTGCCCATTAGTTACCATACTACAGTGCATCCTGCCCATTAGTTACCATGATACAGTGCATCCTGCCCATTAGTTGTCATACTACAGTGCATCCTGCCCATTAGTTGTCATGCTACAGTGCATCCTGCCCATTAGTTGTCATGCTACAGTGCATCCTGCCCATTAGTTACCATACTATGGTGCATCCTGCCCATTAGTTGTCATGCTACAGTGCATCCTGCCCATTAGTTGTCATACTACAGTGCATCCTGCCCATTAGTTACCATGATACAGTGCATCCTGCCCATTAGTTGTCATACTACAGTGCATCCTGCCCATTAGTTGTCATACTACAGTGCATCCTGCCCATTAGTTACCATGATACAGTGTATCCTGCTAATTAGTTGTCATGCTACAGTACATCCTGCCCATTAGTTGTCATACTACAGTGCATCCTGCCCATTAGTTGTCATACTACAGTGCATCCTGCCCATTAGTTGTCATGATACAGTGCATCCTGCCCATTAGTTGTCATACTACAGTGCATCCTGCCCATTAGTTGTCATACTATAGTGCATCCTGCCCATTAGTTGTCATGGTACAGTGCATCCTGCCCATTAGTTACCATGATACAGTGCATCTTGTCCATTAGTTTCCATGATACAGTGCTTCCTACCCATTAGTTGTCATGCTACAGTGCATCCGGCCCATTAGTTATCATACTACAGTGCATCCTGCCCATTAGTTGTCTTGATACAGTGCTTCCTTCCCATTAGTTGTCATGCTACAGTGCATCCGGTCCATTAGTTGTCATACTACAGTGCATCCTGCCCATTAGTTGTCATACTACAGTGCATCCTGCCCATTAGTTGTCATACTACAGTGCATCCTGCCCATTAGTTGTCATACTACAGTGCATCCTGCCCATTAGTTGTCATACTACAGTGCATCCTGCCCATTAGTTACCATGATACAGTGTATTTTGCCCATTAGTTGTCATACTACAGTGCATCCTGCCCATTAGTTGTCATGATACAGTGCATCCTGCCCTTAGTTACCATGATACAGTGCATCCTGCCCTTAGTTACCATGATACAGTGCGTCCTGCCCTTAGTTACCATGGTACAGTGCATCCTGCCCATTAGTTTCCATGATACAGTGCATCCTGCCCATTAGTTGTCATGCTACAGTGCATCCTGCCCATTAGTTGTCATGCTACAGTGCATCCTGCCCTTAGTTACCATGATACAGTGCATCATGCCCATTAGTTTCCATGTTACAGTGCATCCTGCCCATTAGTTGTCATACTACAGTGCATCCTGCCCATTAGTTGTCATACTACAGTGCATCCTGCCCATTAGTTGTCATACTACAGTGCATCCTGCCCTTAGTTACCATGATACAGTGCATCCTGCCATCACACCTTTAGATACACTACATGTATCATACATGACACCTACACACCTGTAGATACACTGCATGTATCGTACATTACACCTACACACCTGTAGATACAATACATATATCGTACATGGCACCTACACACCTGTAGAATTACTACATGTATCATACATGGCACCTACACACCTGTAGATATACTACATGTATCATACATACCACCTACACACCTGTACATACACTACATGTATAATACACGACACCTACACACCTGTAGATACACTACATGTATCATACATGACACCTTCACACCTGTAGATATACTACATGTATCATACATGGCACCTACACACCTGTAGATATACTACATGTATCATACATGGCACCTACACACCTGTAGATACACTACATGTATTATACATGGCACCTCACACCTGTAGATATACTACATGTATCGTAAATGGCACCTACACACCTGTAGATACACTACATGTATCATACATGACACCTACACACCTGTAGATACAATACATGTATCATACATGGCACCTACACACCTGTAGATACAATACGTGTATCATACATGGCACCTACACACCTGTAGATACAATACATGTATCATACATGACACCTACACACCTGTAGATACAATACATGTATCATACATGACACCTACACACCTGTAGATACAATACATGTATCATACATGGCACCTACACACCTGTAGATACAATACATGTATCATATATGGCACCTACACACCTGTACATACAATATATGTATAGTACATGGCACCTACACACCTGCAGATACAATACATGTATCATACATTACACCTACACACCTGTAGATACAATACATGTATCGTACATGACACCTACACACCTGTAGATACAATACATGTATCGTACATGGCACCTACACACCTGGAGATACAATACTTATATCATACATGACACCTACACACCTGTACATACAATATATGTATCATACATGACACCTACACACCTGTAGATACAATATATGTATCGTACATGGTACCTACACACCTAAAGATACAACACATGTATCGTACATGGCACCTACACACCTGTAGATACACTACATGTATCATACATGGCACCTACACACCTGTAGATACACTACATGTATAATACACGACACCTACACACCTGTAGATGCACTACATGTATCATACATGACACCTACACACCTGTAGATACACTGCATGTATAATACACGACACCATCACACCTGTAGATACACTACATGTATCATACATGACACCTACACACCTGTAGATACACTGCATGTATCGTACATTACACCTACACACCTGTAGATACAATACATATATCGTACATGGCACCTACACACCTGTAGATATACTACATGTATCATACATGGCACCTACACACCTGTAGATATACTACATGTATCATACATACCACCTACACACCTGTACATACACTACATGTATCATACATGGCACCTACACACCTGTAGATACACTACATGTATAATACACGACACCTACACACCTGTAGATACACTACATGTATCATACATGACACCTACACACCTGTAGATACAATACATATATCGTACATGGCACCTACACACCTGTAGATATACAACATGTATCATACATGGCACCTACACACCTGTAGATATACTACATGTATCATACATGGCACCTACACACCTGTAGATACACTACATGTATTATACATGGCACCTCACACCTGTAGATATACTACATGTATCGTACATGGCACCTACACACCTGTAGATACACTACATGTATCATACATGACACCAACACACCTGTAGATACAATACATGTATCATACTTAGCACCTACACACCTGTAGATACAATACATGTATCATACATGGCACCTACAAACCTGTAGATACAAAACATGCATCATACTTAGCACCTACACACCTGTAGATACAATACATGTATCATACATGACACCTACACACCTGTAGATACAATACATGTATCATACATGACACCTACGCACCTGTAGATACAATACATGTATCATACATGACACCTACACACCTGTAGATATACTACATGTATCATACATGACACCTACACACCTGTAGATACAATACATGTATCACACATGACTCCTACACACCTGCAGATACAATACATGTATCATATATGACTCCTACACACCTGTAGATACAATACATGTATCATACATGACACCTACACACTTGTAGATACAAAACATGCATCATGTATGATACATGCAGTATCATACATGGCACCTACACACCTGTAGATACACTACATGTATCATACATTACACCTACACACCTGTAGATACACTGCATGTATCATACATTACACCTACACACCTGTAGATACAATACATATATCGTACATGGCACCTACACACCTGTAGATATACAACATGTATCATATATGGCACCTACACACCTGTAATACACTACATGTATCATACATGACACCTACACACCTGTAGATACAATATATATATATATATATATATCATACATGGCACCTACACACCTGTAGATACAATATGTGTATCATACATGACACCTACACACCTGTAGATACAATACATGTATTGTACTTGACACATACACACCTGTAGATATACTACATGTATCATACATGGCACCTACATACCTGTAGATACAATACATATATCGTACATGGCACCTACACACCTGTAGATACAATATATGTATCATACATGACTCCTACACACCTGCAGATACAATACGTGTATCATACATGGCACCTACACACCTGTAGATACAATACGTGTATCATACATGACACCTACACACCTATAGATACAATACGTGTATCATACATGGCACCTACACACCTGTAGATACAATACGTGTATCATACATGACACCTACACACCTGCAGATACAATACATGTATCATACATAGCACCTACACACCTGTAGATACACTACATGTATCATACATGCCACCTACACACCTGTAGATACAAAACATGTATCATACTTAGCACCTACACACCTGTGGATACAATACATGTATCATACATGGCACCTACACACCTGCAGATACAATACATGTATCATACATAGCACCTACACACCTGTAGATATACAACGTGTACCATATGTGGCACCTACACACCTGTAGATATACAACATGTATCGTTCATAACAGGATCATTTAGTGCATAAACACTTGAGATTGATGTAATGAATGATCAATTATGGTCAAGTGGTTCAAAGTATCTAAAATAAATCTTACCTCCACTATAAATTACGTTCCTGCTGTTATAATCCTTCATGCAGCATACTTCACATTAAATCACTTGTAGATATGATACATGTATGTGTAGTACATAACACATACACCTAGTTTACCTGTAGGTCATCACAATGTCCTTATCTTATCCTTATCTTATCCTTATCTATATTATCAAGTGCCCTTCCCTTCCTGTACCTATGTTACCATGTACCTACATGGCCCTTCCCTTCCTGTACCTATGTTACCATGTACCTACATGGCCCTATCCTACATGTAGCTATGTTACCATGTACCTACATGGCCCTATCATACATGTAGCTATGTTACCATGTACCTACATGGCGCTATCCTACATGTAGCTATGTTACCATGTACCTACATGGCCCTATCCTACATGTAGCTATGTTACCATGTACCTAAATGGCCCTATCCTACATGTAGCTATGTTACCATGTACCTTCATGTAGCTATATTACCATGTACCTACATGGCCCTATCCTACATGTAGCTATATTACCATGTACCTACATGGCCCTATCATACATGTAGCTATGTTACCATGTACCTACATGGCGCTATCCTACATGTAGCTATGTTACCATGTACCTACATGGCCCTATCCTACATGTAGCTATGTTACCATGTACCTAAATGGCCCTATCCTACATGTAGCTATGTTACCATGTACCTTCATGTAGCTATATTACCATGTACCTACATGGCCCTATCCTACATGTAGCTATATTACCATGTACCTACATGGCCCTATCATACATGTAGCTATGTTACCATGTACCTACATGGCCCTATCCTACATGTAGCTATATTACCATGTACCTACATGGCCCTATCCTACATGTAGCTATGTTACCATGTACCTACATGGCCCTTCCCTTCCTGTACCTATGTTACCATGTACCTACATGGCCCTATCCTACATGTAGCTATATTACCACGTACCTACATGGCCCTATTATACATGTAGCTATGTTACCATGTACCTACATGGTCCTATCCTACATGTAGCTATGTTATCATGTACCTAAATGGCCCTATTCTACATGTAGCTATGTTACCATGTACCTACATGACCCTATCCTACATGTAGCTGTTATCATGTACCTACATGGCCCTCTCATACATGTAGCTATGTTACCATGTACCTACATGGCCCTATCATACATGTAGTTATGTTACCATGTACCTACATGGCCCTATCCAACATGTAGCTATGTTATCATGTACCTACATGACCCTATCCAACATGTAGCTATGTTACCATGTACCTACATGGCCCTTCCCTTCCTGTACCTATGTTACCATGTACCTACATGGCCCTATCCAACATGTAGCTATGTTATCATTTACCTACATGACCCTATCCAACATGTAGCTATGTTACCATGTACCTACATGACCCTTTCCTTCCTGTAACTATGTTACCATGTACTTACATGGCCCTATCATACATGTAGCTATGTTACCATGTACCTACATGGCCCTATCCTACATGTAGCTATGTTACCATGTACCTACATGGCCCTATCCAACATGTAGCTATGTTACCATGTACCTACATGGCCCTATCCTATATGTAGCTATGTTACCATGTACCTACATGGCCCTATCCTACATGCAGCTATGTTACCATGTACCTACATGGTCCTATCCTACATGCAGCTATGTTACCATGTACCTACATGGCCCTATCCTACATGTAGCTGTGTTATCATGTACCTACATGGCCCTATCCTACATGCAGCTATGTTATCGGTATCGAACAGTAGTTATACTCACTGTTCAGGGTATTGGTCCTGTAGGGCCACCCACCTGTTTCCAACCAGAGTGACCCAGTTCTACCTGTCAGCTCACTCTCCACTCACCTGCACAGGCACAGTACTTGCGCAGGCCCAAGTGGCTACCTTCTTCCTCACTAGGATCAATATGTACCTACTGAACCAAATTACATTAATCATTAAAAAAAAAATCAGTAGGGAGTTAGAAGTAAATTTAGTATTTCTATATTATAGTTCCGTAAGAGTGCTCCACATCCATGCCATATATTCATTGCAATATACATTGTATTATCACTGGAAGGGTTTTATGCTGCCCTTGGTTGCTTACAACCTAATTTTACCCATATAATTTCAGTTCATAATTCCCAAAATTAAATATATCAATGTGAATGTTTGTCATGATTTAATTCTGATATCTAAAATAGAAAAAAAGGTATTAGCTCAGTTCATCGTGGGTCAAGGAGGACAAAACTGCTCTTGTTACAATGTTATAAAACGTTTGTCACTGGAGGAAAATGTTTATCAAGACACTCAAATGCATGTTTCCCCAGAGCCCCTACAATATTCCTTCACTCCTCGCTAAACGTTTTTAAATGTTTTGCATTGAAGAAAAATATTCTCCATTACACTTTAAAACATTTTGGCATTCATTCACTACACGAATGCACCAGACACAATGTTCTTCAATACACTGTAATACCTTTTGGCAACAGCCCTTAAAAATGCTGCCCCTCTCCCACAATCTAGCAAAACGTTTTGAACTGAGGGTAAATGTTTTTAAATACACTCTAATAAATTTTGGTATATGATCAATTGAAGAAGACTATTGCCAGGACGTTTTAATGTGTACTGAAAAATATTTTATTCTGTTGGATCAAACTCAGTATGGGGACAGCTAAGACCTGATAAAACATTTTTGATTAAAGATGCAATTAAGTCATTAATTGGGATAAAAAATGATTGAGTCACATATTTTGAGCTGTCCTACAATATTTAGAGTCTTTCTCTATGTAATCTGACCATTAACATTAGTAGGAACTGGATGAATCATTATGTAACATTCCAATGGATATGACATGTCTGGCCATGTCTTAGAACAATTAGCTAATTACCAGATTACAGAGCTAATTAACATGTATAAGTAATAAAGTAACAATAACATTTCTCTGTGAAATATAGAGAGCACATGTAACATTTTGACATCTGAAATGTTCAGATCCCTACAAATCTTATCAAAGGAAATATCTAATGTCAAAATTGGATAATATGGAAAAATCTCTGGCATTTGAGAGCCTGTTACCTCCAGAATACTGGTAATTTGGAGGTCCCTTTTTACTACCTACATTGGTTCACTTTGGAGCTCCACTGACAGAAAGTACTGGTATTTTGGAGGGACTTTTTTACTACCCACATTAGAACGTTTTGGAGCTCCACTGACAGAAAGTACTGGTATTTTGGAGGGACCTTTTTACTACCCACATTAGAACATTTTGGAGCTCCACTGACAGAAAGTACTGGTATTTTGGAGGGCCCTTTTTACTACCCACATTAGAACATTTTGGCACTGCTAAGGATATATAAATCCCTTTGTGTATGATTTGCCTCACAGCTAATTGTCAGAAAATGGCACAAGGCAGTGGTTGACGCGAAGGTGTAGGCGATACAATCGGCTTCCATCCGGTGTCTTCTAACTGTATTTTTACCATACTTACCATACTGATACATAAACACCCAAGGATTAATTATAGGCAGTTATTTTCCTACAAAATAACAATGTCTGAACGCCAAAATAGATCTGGCTCTAGAGGTTCTAAAATGGATGATAAGGCCAAACCCAACAGCTTGCCATCGGCTGAAAATCCCACAGGTAATGTTGAGAACGCCCTCTTAAAGGCAATGGAGGAATTAAAAACTTCTAATAGGAATATGATTCAGAAATTTGAATCGCTTCAAACTTCCTTCACTGTTAATTCTACAAAAATGAACGAGCACATTGAAAAAAGTTGATCAGTTCATGGGCGATAATAAGGACGAGTTGACAGCTATCAAGGACCGACTTGACAAGGCTGAGAGGGATATTGTCAATGCAAAATTGGACCGTAAGAAGCATGAGCTTGAAAATGCGAGACTTTTATATAAAATGGACCAGAATAAGTATATACTAAGACAGGTCGATGAAGCACGGAGGAGGAAAAATATCATAATTGAGGGAGTTCCCAAAGAAAACGCAGACCCGCCAATCAAAATTATTGTTGACATACTAGTTGACATTGGTGCTGTGAAGCTAGGTGAATACTTGGGCATTGACAGTGCTTATAGGGTAGGCAAGAAAAAGGCCAATAGTAAGAGGGATAGAAACATCTTCATACGTTTCAGAAATATAGAGCATAAATTTAACCTATTCAAAAACATTGCTCAGATGAGAAATGTAACAAGGACATAGGTAAATTACCTCAAGGAATAAATCTGGAGGCTGCTAAATTGGTTACCGTTAAAGATGGCATAGCATTCCAATCACACCATGCCTTCTTATCTAATCTATACCCATGTAAAATCCTATACGACGATGTGTACTGGCATTCAGCAGAGCAGCTATTTTGGTATAAAGTAGCATGATACAATGATGATGACGAGCAAGCTGAGTTGATAAAATTGTGTCTTGATGGATACGAGGCGAAAAGGCTGTCACATGTAATTACCATTACCAAGAAAGATAATTCTGCAAAGAAGTATCTGATAATGAAGGAAGTGGTTGACTTGAAATTTGGTCAAGATGAGACATTAGAGTGGCGACTGACAGACATACAAGGCTATATATGGGTCAGGTCGTCAGAAAGTGTAATATTTTGCCCTTGAGGGCCCTTAAAAATTAATTTTCTAACTTCTTTATATAATCCTAACAAATTTGTGAAGGGACATCCCCTCAGTTCAGAAAAACAAAAAATACCGACTTACGACATCCGGTTTCATTTTTATTGCTTGTTTTGTGTCATGTAACGTCCAGTACCAAAATAATGAAATATGGAGGTAATTAAAGTTGCTGTCAGTAATATAGAATGTCCCATTATGCATAGCAAACGCATGCAATAGCAAGGCCAATATGTCTATTATTGACTTCAATTACGAAATAGAACAAAATTTGAGTTATGCATGCACAGTAGACTGCCTCTTACATGATGATAAAAGTACCGGACGTTACGTAACGTCCGGTACTTTTATCAGAATTATTTCACATAAGCTGTTCTCACATGGAGACAGATGCTGATAGACACACAATTTTTTCACCAAAGTAGGGGATAATAGGTCCCTTTATATAGGTAATAACAAAAATGTTGAAGCTTTAATTTTTCCATGTAATATAACTGATTTAGATTTAGGTACCGGATGTTACAAATTACAGATTTCCATTTTCAAAGACACATGATGAAAAATTCTCATTCAGTAACATGTCCAAACCTCATGGAAATGATACCTATAATCATATTCAATATAAAAAATAACTTTGGGATACTCCAGATGTTCTTTATTCAATACAGGACACTTGTATAAAATACAAAAAGTAAAAAAAAGAACAAATTTGGCCATTTTTTCACTTTGGCAGGCTACAAGTCTGCGGGTTTTTGATGCATGACCACAAATCAATATCTTTCTGATAGCCCTAAGTATCCTCTATCAAATGAGTCTATGTAAGACAAGATTGGTTCACAACTTCGTTCTCCAGAGCCATAAGAGTCCAAAATGCCCCCCAAACACAAAATCAACTGCTTTCTGGCGACCTGACCCATATACGAGGCTACTACTAAAAAAGGCTGGGGGAGTAACTGTACTATTGCACAGGCTGACCAAATCTCACAGGAAAATGTAAAAGACAATGAAATGGGTGAGATGCTAATGAACCTTAGGGATGAGTATCTGAAACCCTGATTTAATGTGTGTGGCCTAACCCCCTGACGTACAGTGAACAGCTGATCAACCCAACATGGGTCAAATCAATTATTAACCTATGGCGCTCTGAGAGGTCTGGCCGCTGTTTACTCGGCTTTGCAAACATCTATATTTGGATGTGGCCTAGTGGTGTTAGGTATTTACACTATATGCTGACTATACAAGTGGATATCAATTACATGCTATTTTTCTATTATGGTATGGGTGGTATATATTTCTTTTTTGCTAATCATTATATAGTTACAGGATTCTTATGAAATTTCTGTAATCATGTATGTAGACCGACTGTATTTGTTTATACTTTAGTCGATGCTAACACCTTGATGCGACCTCAAATGGAGTTCTTACTCAAAGTGGGTGGCACAAGATGCCTATACCCACATGACTCTCTTATATTTTTCTTTATTTTAAATATGGATATGGTAACCGCGGGCACTCTAAAATTGATACTCTGAGAGTAAATATGATGGATATGCATGATGCAGTTTTGGGCATATCTGAGAGTTGGCTTGAGGAAGGCATGCTGAGCGGCCCTGTTCTCATTGATGGTTATAATTTTGAAAGGCTCGACAGGGATTGGGGAGAAAAATCATGTGGCCGTGTTGCTGTTTATATTAGTAATGATCTATCTGGATGGTGATAAAGCGGTATTTATAGACACATTACATCAATTGATTGACCAAGCTCAACTACCAAGTAAAGACTTGATGATCATGGGAAATATTGATATTGATATTCTTAATCCTAGAATGGTTTCTACTAAGCGCATGAAAATTTGTTTAAATATTCTGGGTTTAAAACAGGTCATCTCTGACTATACACGCAGTAATCAAGAATCAAATACATGTATTGATTGGGTTATTACCAATACGTCAAAACAATACAAGAGCATTGTAAGAAAGTGGAATATTGGTGATCATTGTGTTGTAGGAATTACTCTAACTGGTCATTACTACTCAAAGGAAAAAGTAAATTTTGTTGGTAGATCTTATAAGAGATATAATGCAGAGGTATTTAAAGTCTGTTTGAGAGTAGCCGATTGGGGTCCCTATGACTTGTGCGAGTGTGTGAATGAAAGATGGAACTTTATTTTGAATACCTTACTAAAAAGCCTTGATGATATGTGCCCTATGAAACAGTTCATTGTTAAAAAGGAAATAGCTCCATGGGTAACTGATCATATATTGGAAATTATTAGGGATAAAGACAATGCGCTAAAAACAGCTATTTCATCAAAAAGACATGAGCATTGGGAAATTGCCAAAAAGATATGTAATAATGTGATTTATACGTAAGGCAAAAGCTATATATATTAAGGCCTGTCTAGCTGAACATGAAGGTGATAGTAAGAAATTTTGGAGAGAGATTAATGGGCTTATTAAAGGTGATGGTAACAAGATTAAGTTTCAACTCAAGGACATGGATTCAGGCATTATGGTACCGGATCTGGAAATACTGGACTATGTCAACAATTTTTTCTTGGAGATCAATCCCAAACTTGCAAATGTTATAGATGATGAATGGACTTATGATGGACCAGTAATTGAGTCTGATTTAATAGACATTAGTACAAATGTAGAGGAAGTAGTCAGTTTGATAAAAGCGATGGATATTTATAAACAAATCCTCCTGCATTGACAATATTTCATCTACAGTCTTAAAGGATGTGTTACTAGCCATTCCTGATAAAATTGTTGCCCTGTTTAATATGTCGTTGAGGATGGGAATCGTCCCCCCACAATGGAAGATTGGTACAATTATACCACTACAAAAGGAAGGAGACAAACTGAATGTATCTAATTTGAGACCTGTTACACTATTACCAGTAGTTGGGAAACTACTTGAAAAGATTGTTAATAAGAAATTAATGGAGTATGGCTAAGAAATTATTTGTGCAACAGAAAGCAAAGATCATTTGTCAATGGGTTAATGTCTGGGGAAGGTGAGGTTTGCTGTGGAGTCCCACAGGGTTCCATATTGGGTCCTACACTTTTTCTAATTTATATTAATGATCTGGCAAATGTTTTAAAAAAATGGTACAGTTTATTTATTTGCAGATGACACAGTAGTTTCTGTTCAGGGTAATGATAAAGACCTGATGACTGAACAGCTTGGGGCTGATCTGGAAGCTCTCCAGGGTTGGTTTAAAAGATACCGACTAACCCTTAATGCCAAAAAAACTAACTATATGATTTTTGGATTAAGACCATGGCTCAAACGAATTGACAATCATGTACTGAGGTTTGGTAACACACAAATTGACATAGCTTCAGATATTTGGGAGTGTATCTTGACTCAGTGCTAAACTTTAACAAACATGCTAAAGAAATGTCTCGTAAAATGTTACACAAGGTATGTATGCTGTCTAAGCTAAGAGCACATCTTAATAATGATTCTCTACTGAAAATATATATTAAGCCATGGTACTCCCTTATGCTAATTATGGTGACATACTCTACGATGTGGCAGGTAAACATATTCTTGATAAAATACAAATAATTCAAAACAAAGCACTAAGAATAGCTCTGGGTGTGCATAGCAGATATTCTACTAGTGAGACACATCAAGAATCCATGATCTCTTCTTTAGGCCCACATAGAGAAATGCATTTGGGGAATTTTATGTACAAACAACAAACAAATGAACTATTGATCAATAATCATCCAATATTTACTAGGGGACATGATGCAGTTGTATTTTTAACAATAAAACGCAAATATGAAGCAAGTCGTAAAAGTGTTCTGTATAGAGGTGCTAAGGCATGGAATGCCCTACCAGCTTCTCAGTGAAACATTACTACTTATAATGACTTCAAATATCAGCAGAAAACTATGCTGTGTAGAAACCTATATGTATAAATTATTATAATTTGTCCTGTTTGCTCTTTGGATGATACTATACAGCCTATACATTCAAAGGTAATTTTGTCTAATGTTGTTGGCAGCTGATCTTTGGTGAGTGGTGCCCACCCCCAGTTTGATATATCCATATTGTTTGCGATTGTATCTTATACACTGTTGAGGTTGTGAGCATATCAATTATGTTATTATGATTTCTGTATATTAAGTGTTTCACACACTAATCAGACTACTTATGTTCTATGATTTTGTACTAGAGAGTGTGTTATTTCATGTATATATACTTTTGGTTAAATCATATCACTTGAAATACAGTATTAATTGCTGGTTGCAAGATCATTCGTCAAGCTGAATAAGCTTTTTCTCTGTAACCAGGATAAAATAATTTTTGCCATTTACCCATACTCAAAAAAAAGAAACCTTCATTGGCCCTGGATGTCAATGTTTCCCATTGTGTATGATTCTCCTTTCAAAAGACCTAGGTTTTGAGCCCTTTTATGGCAATGTCCATGGAACATCGAGATTTCAATGGCAAAGTAAGGGTTTTTTATTGAAAATTTCTACCCTGGTACATGAATCATCTGTTGCCATGGTAACCCCATTATCTGAAAATCAATATTTCCCTTTGTTCATGATTTCCCTCAACTTCGTTTTGAGCCACTACATGACCCTATTTGTGGATTTGTGGATGAATTGAGATTTTGAGGGCAAAATAGGGGGTTCTTATGAGAAATTTGGCCCCAGGTACATGAATTCTTTGCTGCCATGGTAACCACATGACCTTAAAATCAACATTTCCCTATGTGTATGATTTTCCTTCCAAGGAACTTAATTTTGAGCAATCACATGACCATGTTCATTGATAGATTGAGATTACAATGGCAAAATAAGGGGTTTTATTGCCCAAGGAGCATAAATTCCATGTTGCTATGGTAACACAGGACCTGAAAGTCAATGTTTCCCATTGTAAATAACTTTTTCTTTCAAAGACCTATGTTTTGAACCTTTACACGACAATATCCATGGATAAATTGAGATTTCAATGGTAAAATAAGGAGCTTTCATTGAAAATTTGTCCTTTGGTACATAATATCTCCCATTGCCATGGTAACCACAGCATCCAAAATCAAGATTCCCTTTGTTTATGATTTCCGTCACAGATACCTTTATTTTGAGCCCTTACACGATGATATATATGGATAAATTGAGATTTTGAGGGCAAAATAAGTTTTTTTTATTAATCAGAAATCTGGCCCCAGGTACATGAATTCTATGTTGCCATGGTAACCACACAACCTGAAAATCAATATTTTCCATTGGATATGATTTTTGAGGGCAAAATAAGGGGTTTTCATTGGAAATTTAGCCTATGTGGCAGCCATCTTGGAATTTAGGGTGTTCCAATGGAATTTCGCAATGTCTACCCATCCAGTTTTAAAGAGGGGCTAAAAATGAACCTGTATGTAAATTTTCAGAGTTTTGTCCAGCAAGTTCCCTTAGAGTCTGAAATTGTCTTTAACAGCCTCTACTATTAAGAGAAGTCCATTGATCACATAAATGGAACCACAATCATACATCATGTATGATTGAATCCCTGGTGAGCCTGGACAAACCCAAGAAAATAATAGTTACATTAGTAGTGCCCAATGTGGGTGGTGGCATGACTGAGCCACTATCATTGAGGGTCCTCATAACCACTGGGAACACAGTATTTACTTTTTTTCAGACACTTATAACAACCAGAATAGTTTGAATAGCTTCGTACACACTGACAGGTATATCGCAACCTGAATCAATGGAAAATAGAATATCAAAACATTATGCACTATTACTGTATAAAGAGTTAAACATGAGAACTGACTTACCCTATGGTGGATAAAGGATAAGTTCAGACTGGGTGATGTGTGATCCTATCTCACTGTTAATCCCTCACAGTGAGTTAAACATGAGAACTGACTTACGCTATGGTGGATAAACGATAAGTTCAGACTGGGTGATGTGTGATCCTATCTCACTGTTAATCCCTCACAGTGAGTTAAACATGAGAACTGACTTACCCTATGGTGGATAAACGATAAGTTCAGACTGGGTGATGTGTGATCCTATCTCACTGTTAATCCCTCACAGTGAGTTAAACATGAGAACTGACTTACCCCAGGGTGGATAAACGATAAGTTCAGACTGGGTGATGTGTGATCCTATCTCACTGTTAATCCCTCACAGTGAGTTAAACATGAGAACTGACTTACCCCAGGGTGGATAAACGATAAGTTCAGACTGAGTGATGTGTGATCCTATCTCACTGTTAATCCCTCACAGTGAGTTAAACATGAGAACTGACTTACCCCAGGGTGGATAAAGGATAAGTTCAGACTGGGTGATGTGTGATCCTATCTCACTGTTAATCCCTCACACTGACTTAAACATGAGAACTGACTTACGCTATGGTGGATAAAGGATAACTTCAGACTGAGTGATGTGTGATCTCCCTCTTATTGTCCTGACACTGCAATGAGGTAGTTTCCCCTTGGTACAGATATTGATATACAGACAAACATGTGTCTAAGGGAGTGGTCAGTATTTATCAATGGGTGGGGGGGTGGTGGTGGTGAGGTGAAAATTCTTTTTTACGCCCCCTTGACAGCAGTCAAATTTCTTTCAGTTTATTTCAAGCTGTATAAGGCAACACTGATGTTTGATTTTCAGCAGCTCTATAGTGATTCAATGTAATCATAAAATGCCATAAAGTGCACCCTGACTTTTTCGTCTTCCGCTACATGGCACAAACAGGCCTTGTCCTGGTGAGACTTATATACAGGATTTTACGGTGGGGGTGAGAGCAGACCATCTGGTCATGTTTCTGTGTCAAGAGTGGGACTAGAGATTTTGAGAGCTACTTAACTGGACAGTCAATAATAGTTCAATAATACACAACTGGTGCAGTATCTAAGATTGGGGGGAGGGTCATATGCACATGTTGAATATGATAGCTTGGCTCATTTATGACAAAGAGGAAATATCTAACTACATAACACTGAAAACCTTGGCTCACTGTAAGGTCAATACTGCTGATGACTTTGCCAGCAGTGAGGAAGCTGGCCCAGGGCTCCATAGGTTTACCCTTAGTGGATGGGGGTGGGGTGTCACTGCTGACATCTGGTGTACAAATCCTATACCAGTACTACACAAGGACCTCTCTCATGATTGGTTCACACATGACGGGTTCCCCTGACATCTTTCTTGCATGTGTCAATGCTGAACACCTGACCAATTTATCAATTTAGGAATGAGGAGGGAAACAGAAGAAAATGCATGTGAGTCTTTTATCCTAAGGGACAATCAGGACCATTGTTATAATAGGTCAAACCTCACTTGTGAGTCATCCTAAGGGACAATCAGGACCATTGTTATAATAGGTCAAACCTCACTTGTGAGTCATCCTAAGGGACAATCAGGACCATTGTTATAATAGGTCAAACCTCACTTGTGAGTCATCCTAAGGGACAATCAGGATCATAGTTATAATAGGTCAAACCTCACTTGTGAGTCATCCTAAGGGACAATCAGGACCATTGTTATAATAGGTCAAAACTCACTTGTGCGTAAATCCTTCTTTAGTGTAAAAAGAAGTAACCCTTGCATATAGAATCTTGTTTAATGTAAAAAAAAAAAAAAAAATAGGATAAAGCTTTATTTCCTCGAATGACGTAAACATCCCTTTTAAATGTTCTTTTTGAACAATCTTTCCCAAAACATTAACACCATAATCTACTCAATAAGTCCCTCCCCCTAATCAGCACCAATGGTGATTCAAACTGCATGTTGGCTAATAATAATCCATGACAGTTTGCCAGCTTGGCTGATACAAATGATGCTTTGGGGGTCTAGATGGGGGGTCCCCATGTCACATGTCGATTTTAAGAAAAGGCAATGTCACATGTCATTAAATTTCTATTTTCCCTTGTCCTTGTCACTAAGCTTCATGTCACATGTCGATTTTAAGATAAGGCCATGTCTCATGTCACTAAATTTTTACTCCTTCATGTCCTTGTCACTAAGCTCCATGTCACATGTCGAATTTAAGAAATGGCCATGTCACCCTGTCGAATTTAGGGGTCCAGACCCATTGCTTTAGCCCTGACCCGGTATATACAGGCATACAGTTATGACAGGCCACTCCACCAAACATACTAACCTGATACATGCAGTATTGCCGTGGATACTGATAAAGTCCCACTACAATGGTTCCCCCTATAGCAGTAAATAGAGGGAAGGGTAGGGGGGGCACTCCTCTAATATCATGTATGGACAAAAGTGCAAACATGGAATGTTTATCAATTTGAATATGATTACAGTGAGTTTTGTATGGATAATGGGGAATTATGTTACTCAGGTTTCACTTGATAATCATTTTCTCAACATTTCCTAGATAATAAAGGATGCAGGCTTCAATTGAAATATATGTGTACAGGAACAGGATGATATTTATATGTGTATGCATTACAAAGGAATATAGGAGTTACCCCCACCCCTATCAAACATGTATACAATAACACACACACACACCCACACACACACACACACACACACAATGTAGCATACACAAATAATGCTAATCAATAACCGTGAAAGGATTAAACTCTATCAGATGTTCCTATATACATGTATAGCATTAGCAGCTGGAGATTAAACCTATGAGGTCAAAGGCAAATTGATTACGGCACAACACAGGTCTGCAATTTGTGATCCTGAGAATAGCGTAGGATTATTCATGTACAAAGTGGATTGATATTCTATCTTTCTCTATCCACTTTGTCCAGGAGGAAATATAGGCCAGAGGAGACAGGGCTATTTAGATCCAGCTCCTAGGACTTAAAAAAATATTTTTCTGGCACAATATATTTTTCAGGTTGTGCCCAGTGGGCATAATTGCTAAACCAAAGTTGTGCATAGAGTCAATGGATGATGGACACATCTTTGATTTGTATTTTGTTTTCTTGTTCCAAACGGGTTGTTATGCCCTGATAATTTGGAAGACTTTCACAAAAAGTATTAAGACTGTGACTATCCAGAGGAGCAATGAGATGGTGATTAGAATTGCATGAAGGTATGCCAACTGTAGGAGTATCCTGAGTGGTTTATTCTATCATTGTAAAAAAATGTCATCAAAATAACGATGAAATCCTTGTCCCAAAGTTTCCAGAGATCCGTTGTAATTTTTACAGAGATGCCTTGTACCACTGTACTGCAACCTGGGGCTTCTTGTAAGAGCTTCACTGGTTCACTGGAATAGTGAAGATATCTGTGCGAATTATTTTGGGATTTAAGACCCTGTTTATTTTGAGTATTTTTCATCTGATCCGATTGTAAACAACAAAAGCACATCATGGAGGAACTGTGTTAGGTAAATAGGATCTTGGTCATTTTCCCTGTGGAAAATATAGGACTTCTGCAGTCTTTTCTAAGGAAAAAAGGACTTAATAGGACTGCTATTTTTTCCCAGAAACCATAAATCACCTCTGTCAGTTTCTAGATGGAATTAGGCAACTCTCATTTCCAAAAGGAGGATATATCATAATTGCAGGTAAATGGAAATAGGATAAAAAAAACACCAAAAAACAGGAGAGGTGAGAGTTTACAATTAGATTTGTAAGAGATTATTGGTAGGTCAAGATGTTCCCTGTAGGAGGACGGTGGACATTTAGGGGTGTCCTTGTGGGACTACAAGTACTACTAATATTCATCATCCTACACCTCACTATCACAGGTCCTGAAGTCACCACTAGGTGGCAGCAAAGTGCCACCAGGGGGTCCCACTGGGGGCAGCGTTTCACGTCCATGGCCGCCAACCACTCATACAACCTCATAGAGAAGTTATCCAACATACCGGAGCACTCCTACCAGCTCTTACAGAAACTGTCCCACTTACCCAATATGTTTGACAGTGAGGAACATGTCCCTATCTACATGCAGTACAGGGTCAGTGTTGGAGATGACCATGTGTCGCCAGAGCTGAAGGGTGGGAACCCACTACTGAAGATGCGCACCTACCCAAAGATGCAGAGGAACAAGACATGTAACAAGTGTGCACCTTATGTGTATAACACTGTGTTAAAGCCAAGGAGCTGTGAGGCACAAGGAGACATTAAAGTTAGTATATCCCATTGTCGGGGCTCTGATTTCTTTTTCTTTCTTTGTTTTTATATGATTAAGGTGGGTTGTTACCATTAAAAGTGAACCATTGGGCAGGTACCTACACATATAGGCTATTTTCATCAGAATGAGATAATTTTTGGTATGCACATACATATATAAGCCCAAAAGACCCACAAAAATTGTGTATTTTATGACACTTTGAATTTTTGGCATATTCACATTTCTTTCACCACTCTCTGGTTTTCTTTTGTGCCTAATAATTATAACCCTCACTTAACCTAGACAATGTTGTAAATTTGATAGGCTGATCACAATGGCCAAGGGTATATAATGAAACAATTTTATGCCACGAATGTATGCATATACCCATCATACAGTGCTTTGAATATGGATTTTTGTTAATTTATCTTTTTAATTTACCTTTTTGCTTCAAATGGCAAAAACTACAAAATTACTTTTATTAAAAGGCAAATTATCTGAACAATATTTTAAAAAGTTTAAGAAAAATCTAGTGGTTGAAAATATGAATTTTATTTATTTTTTATTATGAAATAATAGTAAACTTACTCACTCTTTTAGGAAAAATGAGAAGTTTACCCAGAATGCAATGTAATCGAGTTACAAACAATAAATCTTGATCAATAAGGATATCAGAATGTTTCTCATGTAGGGAAAAATATTCTCGAATGTGAGACTAATTTCTAGGTGAAGATTAAAATACTTTCATCCTTCAAAATTCAATGTAAAAAAAGGAACTTGGGGTCCCACACTTTTCTATTCACAATCTTATTCTGTATGATTTGAGGTAGACCTGGCAAAGCAATGAAGGAATTCTAGGGACTTTGATTCAATTGCTGCAACCCACCTTAAAGAAGCTTCACTAAGGGAGTGGTCATTTTTTAAAAACAGAGTGTTTGGGTATGAGGGGAGCAACAGTTATTTGACCACATGACTGGTGTGTATTTCCAAGTAGATATTTACTAATAGGTAATATTTTCACATAAATAAAGTTAAGATATGATCTCAAAGTTGTACTCAAGTATACTCCCTATTATTTTCTATGTGCCTGCTATAGTTTTTGGATATTATCTTTAAGGTTCTCATCATGATAACTTCTATACCCAGGGCAAGTCACCAGAGGGACATTATCAGGAGAACATGGCTGAGTGTGACTAAGAACAACACAAGGTCTGTGCGCTACTTGTGGATGTTAGGGGCCGGCTGGCCATCCGAGGACATGCAGGCGATGAAAAAAGAAAATAACATGTTTGGAGACATCCTTTTGGATGATTTTGTGGACAGCTACTTTAATTTGTCACTCAAGGTGATGGGTGGATTCAGGTTTGCAACGACATCATGTCAGAGGGCAGAGTTCATCATGCGCAGTGCTGATGATAATTCTGTCAACATTCCCAACATCCTGAACCTTCTGATGCTGCAGGTAAATGGCACTCAAGACGCAATGTTTGGGCCATGTAGGAAAGAGACTCCTGTGGTACGGGACAAGATTTACAAGTTTGCTGTTACAGGGAACAAGTATCTCCCAGACACTTACCCACCTTATTGTATTGGGACCACTTTTATGATGTCTTATAAGACCATGAAGAGGATATATAAAGCAGCACAGAATGTGCCTTGGTTTGCCATGGAGGATGTCTACTTTGGCCTAGTGTGTAAACTGAATGGTATCAAAACAGTCGAGTATAAAGACTTTGTGATGGAAGTACCTAAGTATGACAGGACGGCTAAGAAATGTGTTGTGAGTAGTACATGGAGGGCCGTCCATAATGTCAGCCCCATGGATATGGTGGCACTATGGGAACTGTGTCTTCAGAATAAGACTGTTCCCTCATGACATCCATTATTAAGGATATGATGGCACTATGGGAACTGTATCCTCCTTTATGATGCATGGATGACCCAGCACTTGTGCCGTGTATCGTTGGCGCGTGCCTTTAGGCAACACAGAGCATAACCTGTGTTGCACACAGATAAGGTCAAATCCTTCATAACAACCAAAATATATAAAGATTAAAAAAAGAGGAAAAAAGTGCTTCCATGCAACACATACAGATTTATTACATTTAATAACTACATCACATCCTTCCCATTTACTACCTTGTGACCTGAGCCAACCAATCAGGGACCCAGTATGGTCCAAAAGGTGGCATCATTACTTCAGTGTAATTAAGATAAAATAGATGAATTCCTTTCAATGGCCGATGAAACCAGAAAGCAGACACTGTATTGCACATTGATCCTTCCATGACACTGATGAGATCCCATTGGTCAGGGATCTAGGCAGCTTGCAACTAATGATCCACCAAGTCAGATTATAACTTGCTGATCTTACATCATTCAAATACAAAATGGTTTGGTAAAAAAAAAAGAGAATTGGATTAGAGATTAAACATGGCTTCTGCAGCCAATAGCTGCATATTGGATGGTAAAATCCTTTAGTTGCAGGACTTTTACTGTCCTATTACAGCAACACATTCAATAATTCATTAGCTTTTTCCATTTTTCTCATTTTGTGTGACAGAGTTTTCCCTTCTTGTCCCTTCTCTTATCCTCAATAGTTGACTGAAGTACTCTGCAGCACATGTGTAGTAATCTGTGCGTTTTGTCATGATGATATGTCGTACAAGTCCCTCTGTGATTTGACGAAACTCCCGCTTCCTTTCTGACACTGACCTTGCATCATCACCACCATGGCTTGCCATTTTTGGATCTGAAAATACAAAAAAGTAATTCATTATCATTTTTCATGATTTTTTTTTTATCATTGAAAAAGGGACAAACTGACACTGAAAAGCACAGAAGAAATCTTGTCAGATCAGTGTCAGTTGGTTATGTGATAAAACGCACCCCTTAAAGGGACATATAAAAGTTGTATATTCCCGTTCAAGTACTCATGATCTGCCAACAATATCTTTTAATTACTCTGTTGATGTATCCTGATGTCAGAAAAGCAAATAAATCAGTACTTTATAGACCTAGATTTTGATTAATGGAATTCTGAAGAAAGGACACAATAGACTATAGTTCACATGTTTTATTCTTTTGAGAAAATTACCAACAATATTGAAACAAACCTTCTTCAAGATTTAGAGGAGATCATGGGGAACAAGATCAAACAATAAAAACAGGCAGTCATAGGAGAAATAAGTGGTCTCTACTGTACTAATACTAATCTTATTAGGGAGGTGATCACCATATGGGAAACACTCTGTTTGGTGCTACCACCTAGTGTTGGAAATTCACAATGCTGCCAATACTTACAGACAGATATTGCGAAACATTGCTTAGAAATTGCACAACACCCATGAAGAAATATCAGATGAGAATTGCGCAATTTCATTATGAAATACAATAATGACTGATGAAATAAACAGAGAGAACTGCACGACAGTGGGGAACAAATGTTGGCTGTTTCCCTCTAAGGACGGAGCCCGAGGTGGGAGCCCCCAGGGCATAGTCCAAGGGGGAAAGAGGCTACATTTGGGGACCATGGGAGTGCAGTTGTCTCTGTTTATTTCATACATTAAAATAAAACACAACTCGTTCATTTTCATTGCAGGTTACTTTTATTAGACACAATATTTACATATGAACCCAGTTTTCTCATTACCGGGATGTGCACAGATACAACAGAGGTATTTGTTGTGTGTAAATTTACTTGCTTGATACCAGCTTTGTCGTGTGAGACTAGTTTTCCACATGTTGTGGAAACAAAAACTGCTTAGTTTAGTGATGTTAGCTATAGCATGTTGCAATGCAACAGGCAGAGTCCATAGCAACGCCCTTCCAATGGGCAAAGTGCAAAAAGACAAGCTCTGATACTTCTATAATAACAATTCCTGACGATTCTGGGACTCACTTTGAACTGTCACAATTTATTAAGAATATCAGTGAGGATCCCGCTCTAGGACACAGCTTCTTAGAACAACTAAAATTGCTGCATGGCAATAACATCTTTTCTTGCGACACCCCCACCAGTCCGCCTAAAACCGATGTTACCACTGCCACTGTCAGTAACCAAATCACTGCTGTATCAGTGAAAACTAGTCCAACAGTCACATTAAAACCAGATAATTTTAGATCTGTATCTCTCTCTCCCCAGGTAAACCAGGCTGCCCCCACCCGCAGCACTGACCAAACCAACGCCCAGCGCCGCCTCAACATGAGTAAAGGCGCTGAGAAGGTCTGGCGCCAGGCGAGAAACTCCGCTCTATTGCACACACAATGCATAGAATGGGCCATGTGGTTGGAAAGCATCACTCAAGCCAACATCTACACCCCATGGGCGCTAGGTGAGGCTCCGTTGCCCAACTACCTGAATGATCAATGCACTCTGGCCCTAAACCAGGAAGTGGGTACGATCATGAGACAAGCTGCCGGCAACATCCAATTAGCTATGGCGGAACAGCTCCGCCGTCAGGCCAAAACCGACGGGGACACCCGCAACACCCTATTGGACACCGTCGACAAATTGCTCCTCCAGGAGGGATCCTCTTACGGACCCAGAGCCAGGAGGAAATTACAGGATTTTGTGGAGAAAGAGCGGGTCAAACTTAAGCAGCAACTACAACGCCAACGCACATTCATGCTTGACCGCCAACCTTCCTCCTACCAGTTAGCCAATGGTACATTCCAACGGGGTCCTGATACCCCCAGCCACCCCCCTGGCAGCCCCTGCACAAGCTGCCCCATCAACCTCCACTGGCAACACCACCAAAAATCCCCCCTCCCCTAGGTTCTCCACCAGCAATGTGGCATGGCCTAGGGCTGGATGCTCAAGTTGGGATGAGGCGGCCTTGGGTGAATGGCTAGACCCTTCTGGCCCCGAAGCCAATGCTACCCCTAAACCCAACACCAACCCCCCTAAGGGTAAGGGAAAATCGAAGGGTAAAGGTATAAACAAAAGGAGCAACAACCACTCCCCCTCTGCCCCCCCCCCCCGTGCTAAAGAGAGACGGGCCTGTTCCGCCTCCCCCTCAGCACCCCTGAATTTTCAGGCCCCCCGCTCTGCCCCAGGCCCCAATGCCCAGGCCCAGAACAGGGGTTGGCAACAAGCTCCTGCCTGCCACCACCAGGGAAGGAGGAACTAGCAAGACCAGAACCAGGGCGAGAAAAGCCCGCTGACCATGGCTGACCTGAGATGTGTTATCAGGGAGGCACTCATGTAAAGTATAACTCTCCTACCATAAACCATGTCACTGATAGCCCTTCATTTCCCCCGTTAAAGGACATCATTGACTGTGGTTTCAAACCAAATGTTGATCAATCGTTGATACCTGTTACCAATGTTATTGACACTACATTATCTGTCATGAACCACTCCATGAATAATTCTTGTGTGGACCCAGTTGTTAACTTTAAGAATAAAATTTGTGACATTTCAGAAATGCATTCAACCAATGTTGTGAATTTGTCCGGGCCACTCTCTAACCCCAAGTGAGAAATCATTGTTGGAGAGGGGTCTCAATTTTTGCCCCACCCCAGGTGAACCCAACATGGGTGACCTACACAGGGACTTGGATGAATTCCATTGCAGGTTAAAAATCAAAGCGTTCTTTGACCCACATAATTCAGACATACGACCAACATGGTATGACCCTGAAGACACTCCTGCTATTGATAACCCCAAATCCAACAATGAAAACCCACTTTTGGTTGCCATTGAAAGATCCAAGGTCATCAAACAAGATAGTAAGTGGCAGCCCCCTGCCACCCCTGTACCACTAAAGGCATTTATTTTGGCCAACAAGACCGATGTGAACAAACTAATTGTCAAATCACCCTCTAACCAAAATATCCTAAAATCAGAAAAAAAACTCCTTAAAACGTTTAATGAAAAATCGCAAGATTGTAATTAAATCAACTGATAAAGGGGGATCCATAGTCATCCAAGATAGGTGTGAGTACGTGACTGAAGGCTTCCGACAACTTTCAGACAAAAAATACTACAAAGAAGTCCCCATAGACTTAACCAAAACACATAATGACTATATAAATAATCATAATGATAGGCTACTCAAGCTTAAAGAAATGACATACAGCTTCACTGTGGACCAAGAAACACAAAGGTAAGACACCACCCCCAGGCAGACCCATAGTCTCAGCAAATGGTTGCCCCACTGAAAAAAAAATCTCTTGTTTGGTGGACCATTATTTAAGACTTTTCTACCTCAGACAAAATCTTACTTACGAGACACTACTGACCTACTTATAAAACCACAAACTCTAGGACCACTACCTAAAGATTGTATTCTAGGTACCTTAGACGTGACCTCACTGTACACAAATATCCCTAATGAGGAGGGGGCTATGTCCATTTACAAGCACCTCTACTACAATAGGATCCCCAAGGAAGGAGAAATGTCTAATGAGGCTAAAAATATACCCTACTATATATCGTCTTAACAAAAAACAATTCCGACTTCAATGGTAAACATTACCTACAAGTAGGGGGTACAGCAATGGGGACCAGAGTAGCACCCATTTATGCAAATCTCTTTATGGTCCATTTAGAGGAAACTAAGGTCTAAACCTATAAACTTCAACCATTACTTTGGCTGAGGTTCATAGATGATATCTTTTTCATTTGGCCCTACGACCAGAAAGAACTGGATGAATTCACTCTCTACCTGAACAGGATCCATGACTCCATAAAATTCACAGTGGTAACTTCTACCGCCAGGGTGGATTTTTTTGACTGCTCCATTCTGTTAGACAGTGAGGGGAAGATCACGACCGATCTTTATACCAAACCCACTGACAGCTGCTCATACCTACACTTCAGGTCTTCCCACACAAGCATAAAAGGTATCCCCTATGGTCAATTCCTTAGAATTAGATGAATATGACGATAAGTTCTTAGAACACTGTATCCAGAGAGGCAAACATTTTGTCAGACGTGGATACCCAGCAGCTTTTATTGCTGAATGCTTTCACAAGGCCAGTCAAAGGGATCATCATTCCCTCTTAAAGCTCAAATCCATCAAAACCAAAATTGAGAATGAACCAGCCTACCTGGTATCTACCTACAATCCTGGTTTTAATGGACTACACAAGCTGGCCCAAAGGAATTGGGACCTGCTAGGCAGATCCTGCAGTACTCGCCAAATCCACCTGGGAGGTTTTAAGATGTCACATAGATGTCCAAATAGCCTAAAGGACCTACTTATAAAAGCGAAATTGGACCCAGAGGAGCCCTTAAACCCAGCCCCAAACCCAATAAAAACAGGTGTTTGTCCTGGCCTAAATACAACTATTGTCCCCAGCTGAACAAAAGTGGCAAAATAAAGTGCATAGTCACTGGCAGGACCTATACTAGTAAACACAATGTGTGCTGCTCCAGTACGAATCTATTTTACTGTATCACCTGTAAGATCTGTGGCATGCAGTATGTCGGCCAGACAGAAAATGCCATAAAAACCCACTTCTGTGACCACTATGGAAAAATCAGAAGAAAGGAAGTCCGCCGTAGTGAGGTATCTTGCCACATGAATTCTTGCTCTAAAAGAGGTAAACACACCAAACACAGGGACATGACCATCACTGTGGTGGACTTTATCCATGCCCACCCAAAAGCTGAGAAGGCCAAACATCTCCGGAATTTGATTGAGTATAATTGGATCCAAAGGCTACACACAAATGCCCCCCAAGGCATGAATGTGAGCGACCCTTTAATCCATTGATGACACACCAGGGTACCGGAGGGGGTGATTGAGTGATTGCCACGTACACCTAACCGTTTTTTCCTGTATAGGAATATAGTCTCATGACCCTCCACCACCCATTAATATAGTGCTATTGCCACTCTGTTTATGGTACCTAACCATAATATGGATTATTGAAAATTAATCTTTTTAATTTTCTAAGTCATAATTTATTTTTTACTGGTCACATGACCCCTTGATAAATTATTTATGCACTAAAAGATTTTTATTGGCACCCAAATCACTGTATTTTGAAGCCATAATTCTCCATCCATCTGTCCCACTGACAGGGGTACCGCCACAATTATTTTTAAATTTTTAGATCTACTCTAAAAGTGGTTAAATAATTTTATTTCAATGCAGTCTGAAGATCCCCATAGGTCAAACCGCCAGTTACTCATATTAACACATTGTTGTTAGAGTACTTAATTCCACGGCAACCATCCCAACATGGCAACCAATGAATTGTCCCGAAAACTAGAGTAGCTCAGAGCAGCTCCTGATTGGTCAATCTAGGTCACATGTCAAGCACTATAAAAGGGCACAACTTTTTGAAAGCCCTCTTTGCAGCGGTAACTGCCACATCAGTAGAGACCCTGTACTAACCAGTTTTAGGAATAGCAAATACTTGTAGTTGACAGTTACACTGACATAATACCCCTACAATGGGATTACACTGGATGGTAATAGCAAACTTTCTGACACTTCCTAAAGTGTACCTTGTGTAGTGCCTAGATTCAGTGTGTAACTGATATATACACCTATGCACCAATCATGTGATATTAGGTTCACACTTTTCACTCGACAATAGTGCAAGCAATTTCTGTACGCATCCCAGAAAGCTGAAGAGAAATATCTGTACATCTTAACACTAGTTAAACAGTGGTTAACAGTGTCTGGTTCAGCTCCTCTAAAATAACCTATTTTTTCTGCAGGTATTATTTCCCAAAATGAATTTTCTGAACATCCAGAGGTAGTAGAAGTTACATCGTTGTCAGGCGTTACAGCAGAAGCTTTGCTATACAGAGCAACACTTTGTAAAACTGGATGCATGTAACAGTTTGTTGTTTTTTTTGGGTGATACAGTTCACTTTTGCGTTAACCTGGATGTACATGTTCATAAAATGTTCACAAATTTTGGATAGATGTTCACTTTTTTTGCGTAAAATGTTCATTTTATTATACTATATGCTACTTTAACACATGTATCTATGGGGGGAAAAGTTGGTTTTTTACACAAAATGTTTATTTTCATTGAACAAAATATTCAAAATAAACCACTTTTTTATTTGGAAAATGTACAACTTTAAGTAAAGTGAGATAAACTAGAGGGAGACAACACAAGTAACTTTTATAAAGGGAGAGAGGTAAGGTACTGACACCGTCTTCGCACACCTGTCTTTTTATGTACTGATAACTTAACCCTTGTTTCGTTTGAGTGTAGGTAGTAACACTGTGGTTGACTATTTTAAAACCTTTGTTAACTACCATGACAACATTTTCACTGTCCAGTACCTTTTTAAACCCTTCACTTGTTAAAGTGTTTCATTTCTTGAAGTACACCTATTAACTCATTTTAATGGGCACTTTCTCTCCAGTGCCTACATAACATTTGGAGTTTAAGGCAGTCATTTCATCACCTTCCCACTCTACTTTGAACAACCCGGGGCGTCTTTTATCAAACACCAGACAGCTCTGGCAGCAGGGTTGAGGTAATCATAAGTTGTTCAATAACTCAGTTTAAACGTAGGTTTCTCTGTGGTGAGAATTGTCACAAGATTCAGAGGGCAACCATTTGTGGCGTTCTCTAAAGAAAGCCTCACGTTTTTCAGGTATAACGACATCTTCTAAGTTCTCTGCACTCAAAGCAAAGTAAAAACTGTCAGTGTTCATTTTACACATTTCAAAGTCTTTCTCGACTATGTATTCAAGGAGAAAGTCCTAATAGAAGGACAACATTTTAAGTTTGGCATATTGGTACACCATGAAACCTATTTGAACCGGGAGGTCATAGGTGATGGTGATGAGTAAACATGACAGTTCTATTGTGTTGTGACTTATGTCTTGCACGTCTTGAACTGACCAGTGCAAGGCTAAACATCTTGCCTTAGAGGGGGACACATACTTTGTTTGAACAAAGTTTTGCTTGTTGCATATGGTTTTACCATATGACCCATTTCCTTGCAGCTTGTAGAGATCTGAGAGAATTTTACAGTCCACGTTTTCATCACACTTCCTTCTAGCTCTGGTCACTTCTTCCATAAAGGGTAAAAAAGTGTTTTCTGGTGTGTATTCTACAAGGAGGTGCACAGTGGTTACTACTAAACCTTTCTCAAGGTACCACTTTAAGAGACGAGTTCCCAACAAAATTGCCTCAGCGTGGTAACTACCTATCAGTTGACGTTGGGGTTGTTTAAGCTTACCTGTGGCTTCCAAGAAAAGCCTTATGAGATCACCTATATCCTGTCTTCCTACTAGGCAGTTTTTATATATAGGTGTCATTTCCCTGAATTTGTCTTTCAAGTGATCAGGTGTTTCTATGTCTACTTTGATAAGTCCAAAAGTTGTTCCATTTAGAACCCCTCTTAGTATTTCATCCTGACCTTTTCTACCTTGACAGGACATTCTTTTCACTTCTCATTGACTTTTTGTTTTTTGACAAGAGTCATTTGTTTTATCTTTCATCCACATACACTCATACTGTTCCACTACCTCATACCCCAACGTTTTCAAGTAGAGGGAAATTAAGGCAGTATTTTTGGCTTTTTCTTCTAACCATTCTCTTCCTTGTGGTTTTTTTTTAAACTGACTTTGTAAGGTGACACACATGACCATGCCAGTAGCACCCATGAAACTGATATATTTTCTTTTGAGCTGGGAAAAATCTGTCCACTTTTATTTTCCTTGAACCTAAGCTGACCTCCCCGTAACTGTATTGATGTAAAATGTTTACTTTGTTAAAGCTTTGCAACGTAACCATTCTGTGGCTGAGTAGCTAATTTGTTGACTACACTCTGCTTAAAAATTGTCTACTTTCCTACGCACAACATAAAAACCTGTGCAGTGTGCTTCTCCCATACACTTCAGGTACAAGCTGTTTGCGTCTACCCCTGGATTCCTATTTAAAGGACATCATCAAAAGTCAGGTCATCACCAAAACTACCAATAACGCACTTACTCCACACATTGAAACATTTGACTTCACCTTCGAAGCCAGCAACTTGTACACAGACCTGTCTGAGACGGAGTTGTACCTGGAACTGGAAGCTGTGGCAGCCAATGGAACTACTCACCTGACGAACGATATAGAAGCAGTACCAGTGAACAACTTGGCACATGCTCTGTTTGCCTCCTGTCAACTACTCAGAGGGGAGAAGGTGACAGGCAACAATGAAGACTATGGGCTCAAGGCATACATTGTGGACACTTTGTGTTCAAACAAAGAAGACAAAGAAACTCACCTGAAAGGATGTCAAAAGTACATGAAAGACACCAGTGGGCACATGGAAGATTGAGGGGCTGACAATACAGGATGGACAGCTCGAAGAACAGAGTTTTCCTCACGCAACAAGCACGCCTTAGTGATGATGGCGCACCTGGATCTAATCAAACAGTGCAAGGTGCTGCCTGCTCACTGTGAGATCAAGTTCATCTTTGAAAAGAACCAGCCCAACTTCTAAATGATGCAAGCAGCCAATCTGAACTACTGGATCAAAATCACCAAAGCTGAAATGTCCCTTCTCCAGAAGAGTGTTGACAACGAGGTGGCAGAAACTCATGCTATAAGCGTGAGGAGTCCTGAGATGGGTCCATTCAACTATCACATAGCAAGGTGTAAAGTCACAAAGCACACACTGGACGGTGGTTCACAAGACTACAGTTGGACTCAACCAGACAATACTCAAATCCCCACAGAATAGTCCTGTGTATGATAAAGAAAACAGCAGCTGCTGGGACTAAAACAGAAAATCCCTTCAACTGCAAACACTTCAACGTGAAGGAAATTTGCGTGAGGTATGACGACCAAAAGTTTGAGTTGACCTCGAGACCGGCAACTGTGTGAGAGCCTACAGTCAAATGTTCAAAGACAGCAGACTTTTGGCTCTGGGTCAAGACTGTGGAATAAGCTTTAAGGACGGGTATTCTTTCTTCATTTTTAACCTCACACCAGACAGAGCACCTGAAGACAGTTGTATCAACCTCATCAAGCAAGGCAAGTTGGGCATTTCCCTCAGGTTTGCAGCTCCAACTACTCATGCCATATCTGCAGTCCTGTGCTCCTTCTATGACAACAACATCCAACTTACAGCCGACTGTCTTCTTGTCACAGACTACCACATGAACTAAGAGAATGACGACTTCAGACATAACTGCAGTACTTCCAACCATCCGCACACCAGGCATTTCTACTTTTGCCAGTAACCAATGTCCTAAAACACCAACTCCCTTCACATGTTTCGTTAGTAATACTCACCCAAGTTCTAAACTGGGAAAACACAGGGTAGCACTTTACGTTCTACCCAAAAGGAATGTGTACTACTTAGACCCTTATGGTTTACCTCCTTTAACTATATATCATGAGAGGTTTATGCTAAAGTCACCAGATGGTCGTGGGATGTTCAACAGACAACAAGTCCAGAACTTCTAAGCTAAAACGTGTGGAGCACACTGCATTTACTTTCTCATAGAAACATGTCACACCAAGGACCCACACCACACAGTGGAAACATTTTCTCAGGTACTGGACAAGATAGTAAGCAAGTGGTTGAGGTGACGAGACAAGAAAAGCCTATGGAAGTTGAAATGAGTCCAGAAGAGGTTGCAGTCTGCACAGATATAAGTAACCTATTGGTAAGGGGAGAAGTGAAACGTGAATTGGACATGATAGACAGGCTTCAAAGCACAGCAGATGTGATAGACAAAGTTCTGTCCATGATGGGAGAGTTATTGGACAAAGTAGCTGCCCTCTAGGAAAGTTGCATAGGAAGAACTGCCCTGAAGGATTTAATAGAGAGAATGCGAGCATTAGAGGATCGTAGCCAACGTCTGCCCCCAGCTAAGACTGGGTGCAGTTGGTACTGCAACAAGAATTCATTTTCCATATAGTTACCATGTACTCTGCTTATAAACACCATGTAATCAAAAAACTATACACACCATGTACTCTACTTGAAGTGTCAATAAAACAAGATAGATTTAAAAGTAACATGTTGGGTCTTTATTACATGGAAATTCCCATCTATTGTGTAATTCATTAGGAATATTTCATCAGCAATTGCACAATACCCATTTGCTATTTCATCATGGGTATTGTGCAATTACTAAGGAATGTTTTGCAATACCTTTTCGTAAGTAGGTCAAACCAAAGGATTGCACAATATTCTTAATTTATGCAACTAGGTCATAACGTACCCACAACATATAATGCGGCTCTCTGATTGGTAAAAAAAAACTAGGTCATAAAACAGTGATGTCACTTCCTGTCAAATCCTGGCCTCTGATTGGTTAAAACTAGGTTGCTTCCGGTCTGCAAGTGTGTCATGACCTAATAAGTAGCTAAATCATTGCGATGAGTTTGCATGCATATACTACTCTGGCACAGGTGTTGGTATTACTGGGATTGATAAAATGTATTACTGGCACCTCTAGCTTTACCTATTGTAAAGTCATTTTATGAGGCACCTGTGTCATAACTACCATAAATAGGGTCTGCCAATCTATTTTTACATCTGGACTGAGATAAAGGTAGCCCAAATCTTTTTAAAAATAGTTGCTAATGCCATCCAAATGTATCAATAGTTGTTCAATATTATGGAAACTGCCAATTTCAAAAGCCTTCTTCCTACAACTGATTTCATAAGAACCATGCAAGAAACAATAAGGACAATGATCAATTTGAGATGCATTAGTCAGCCTGCATATATAAAATGCCCATAGTCTAAATTATGGCTCTCATACAGAATCAATTGCACACCGACCTGCTCATAGCTGCATTTATTCAAAAAAACCAAGCATATTCTTGGTTTTTACTGTAGGAATATAGTGATGAGGGATGTGGTTGGACAGGGATGTTTTCTTATCATGCAAATATTGTGTTATAAAGGCATGGTAGTCCGATAGATGCACAGCTCGTCTAAAAGGTCTGCTCTGCAATTATTTTGGAAGTGGTGAATCTATAATCTGATAATGCAGGGCAGCTCTATCTTCGGACACCTTATTATAACAGAAGTAAGACCACTTAGAAGGGGTGGGGTGGGAATCTATTCCCAAATAAAGACCTTGGGGTAACCCAGTCTTTATTTGGTAATAGATGCACACCCATTCCCCTTTTACATGCCTTATTCCTTAAGTACCCTATATCTACAGAACAAAACAAGAATGTATAAGAAGAACCTTGATAATCTATGAAATATGTACATTCCAGTGACAATTTGAGAGAAAACATGTATTAAATATGTACACTAAAACAATGTCAACTACACAGCAGAATGATAGGGTGAAATTAATACACTGCAAAAATGTTATTTAGGTTTTAAACGTGTTTAGGTCTAAACATGTTTAAAACCTAAACATATAGGTCAGTTAGGTGTCTCATCGACCACTCATTTAGGAATTAAACACTTTTAATCTAAACACATAAACATTATTGCTAAACATGTTTAGATGTTTAGCATTTGAACACATTAAATAGCAGGTGTTTAGATTAAAACATAAATATGTTTAGATACTCAGTTGTCAAATACACACCAGGTTGCAGCACTACCCTTGAATGGATCTTCTGTACACAATCATAATCGATTATGCTGACAAATGTCTCCAAGGACCATGTTGATAATGGTTTCATGTCATAGTATGTCATGGGAATAGAAACAGCAATAAAGAATTGACTAAACCCACATAACATTACCATCATTGGTTCAAAATAATCAATAGATTCCATGTTAGACACCTACTTCATGGTATTTTGTAAAGGATAAAGCAATCTTCTTCATGCCAACATGTTGTAGCCGGGAGGCGTGGTGCAGTCGGTAGCGCGTCCGCTCACAGGCCATAAGGTCGTGGGTTCGTGGCACAGTGGTGGTTCCAAACGTCGCCATAAGGTGTCGGTTGAGTTCCTCCCTGCTCTGGCTAGGCTGTGCTGGAAAGTCTCTCGGCGGTCATGGCAGACAAATGACTTAAAACAGGCCTGTCCATCTCTCACTATGCCTATGTAGTGACGGATGTTAAAGAACCATTGCCTCGGTAAAAGTGTAGGGGCGTGCTTTCTATCTTCCCATAGATGCGGTCACCATCATCCCCCCCTCCCCATTAGACTAGGGTCCGGGCAAGCAACGCCACAAGGGTAATCTCACTTCAGTGTGGATACAACCCGCGGGACCTCTCACCCTTGAGTGTCGGCCGCAAGGAAGGCACGAGGTGAGAAAAAATTCGAGCCAGCAGCCAACATGTTGTACTTTCTCAAGTCTCTCATTCATTCTAATGCAGTGTATATATACCTGTTGCTGACATCTTTGGAGACTTTATAGATACCTTCTCATGAAAGTGGAAAAAAAAGATAATTCATCATTCTCTTAAGCATACATTTGTAAACCCTCAGGTTCCATCTAATTAATTAGACATCTTAACACAAAATTTTGTATCAGAAAAATTTGAACCTAAACACCTAGACATCTAAACACTTAAGCTAAGCACATTGTTTGGATAAACATGTTTAGGAATCTAATTTGTTTACAAAAATGTTGCAAGAATATGTTTAAAATTGTGTTTAGGATCTAAACACCATTTTTGCAGTGTACCAACGACTGAGCAGATCTGTTGTTATTACTGGCACCCCCTATCAAATCCACCATTATTGACATTAATTTCAAAATGACTGTTTTGAAGGGCAAATGGTATTGGAAATATCCCTAAAGTTGTTCTGAGATTCAATTTGAGTGGGGTAAACAGTGGCATTAAGTTGAGCACACAGTTAGGAAAAGCCATAAAAGCTCATTTCTGCTGGTTGGTGAATCAGCAACTGCAAAATCAATGGGAAATATCAGGACATACAAACCTGATTTTCTCACTATTCTGCACATAGGCTGGGGGGAGAAAGGTCTAAAGAAGGGTCTCAAAGTGAGAAAATATCTAAAAAGCATATAGCTAAATCCGCTGCACAATGCTACGGTGCCAGTAATACCTCCCATGCCAGTAATACCCATGGCTACTCTATTTTGTACAGGCCCTAAGTGGCACTGTTGCCATCTAGACTGAATATCGTTAAGGTGTAAAAAGGTGTATATTATATACTTGGAAGGGTGTGACCTCTCTCATATCTGTAGTCAATATTTTGCATAAAAAGTTAAGCCACAAATATGGGAGGGGGAGGTCACCCCCTTTCCAAATCCTGGATCTCAGACTAAATCAGGTCTATCATCCTAGATGAGTTCAGTATATTGTTGAGTATCTACATGGTACAAGTAATTGTCTTCATGTATCGGTTTGACTGGTTTGATACAATCCCAAATGTCCTACAATGTATACCAGCCAGCCCCAAGCCAAGTGTTAAATGTGGACTGTATGGCTAGACTTACCAAGTACAATGATACTGCCAACATTCTAGGTTTTATGTGTATAGCTGTAGCTAAAATTAAACTATCAAAGCTATAGGTTCTCTACATATGTATACAGTATAGCGAGGTTTCTAGTTTATGTGCATGTGTGTTCAGGACAGTTCTGATCTCTGAATATCGCGATGGTACTCATTTGCGTACCAGCAGTCATGTGAGATCAGAAGTTGCTGATATCAGCATGCATGTTGTGTTCCTGGGAAGCAGTCTGATCCAGATTGCATGCTATATAACCAAGCCCCTAGCCAAGTGCTAAATCTTTACCATGTTTGTAAACACCATCTTACCTGTAGCCACCGCAGGTAAATCGTCCACTGAGACTCTGAGACTGCTGCCACTGTTTAACATGAACCAGATACACAGCAGTAGGCGATATTAACCACTCCACTCATCCACCCTCCCTGTCTGCCTCCTTTCCAGCTGGTCCCAGGGGAAATTAGATCTCACCAGCTTCCCTTTCCATGCCAGGACCAGGTACACCAGGTAGATTGATTCCTGGTGGAGTCACCAGCTGAGCACTGCTGGTCTCTGGGGTTTATATTCACTTAGGCCAAGAAATAGTAAATGCATGATTCACATAACTTGAACTCTGGGGTTTACATTGACTTAGGCTGAAACACAGTAAATGTGTGCTTCACATAATATTGACTCCTTACTTGAGCTCTGGGAGTTTTTTCCACTTAGGCCAAAACATATAGTAAATATGCTCTTCACATAACCCGTTACTAGAGCTCTTCAAATTACATGGACATGCCACCTGCTCTGTGAGGCTTCAATTCACTTAGGCCAAGACAGGGTTAATGTGTGCCTTATGGAATGGTCAGTTTTTAACAACAGGGGATGGATTTGTTAGATTCTGTGCATGCATGGTGAAATTTTATCCGTCCCCCCCTCAGAGGGGTCTGTAAATTTTTCTGTCCCCCCATTGTATTCTTTATTGGTGTGCAGGCTTTTTTGCTCAAACGGGGCGAAACTTTTTTTCCCCCTCTCAGGGGGGTCTGTAAAGTTTTCTGTCCCCCCATTGTATTCTTTATTGGTGCGCAGGCTTTTTTGCTCAAATGGGGCGAAAACTTTTTTGTCCCCCCCCCCCCTAAGAGGGGTCTGAATTTTTTTTGTCTTCCCAAACCCACCAACTCCACCCCTGACCTGAGCTCTGGGGCTTATATTGACGTAGGCCAAGACATGGTTAAAGTATGTTGCACATAACTTTGACTCTAGTTACATGAACTCTGAGTTTATTTTTAGACAGAGTAGATGTGTGTCTGACAAACCATGGGGTTGATTCACAATTCAACAATCAATAGTAAACAAAACAAAAAGCAATGTCTTTATAATTTAGAAATTTAGTGACTTTTACCATTTTTTAAAATATGACCACCACCTCTTTAGGCCATTTCTAGCCCATAAACAGTCCCCAATTTTGGCAACTCTTAAGGTGGTCTAAATGATTTGGTGACTTGAAACCACCAGACTAGATCTTGGGCTGGCTAAGCATGGCCTTATAATTCCCATGTACCACTTTAGGCCTGACTATAGCAATCATAAACACACACTAAGGCTGCAGTGTACACGTACACAGCTTAAGCATGGAGGGGGGGGGGGTCAGGGCTGCATTTGTTGACCATAAAGGAGCTTAACCCTTTAGGGGCTCATAATACAATAACGTATCATGCCCTTTGGTTGTCATTGGCAGGTTACTCACCAGGGCACTATGCAGACCCCCCCCAGACCTGGCAGCACTTCATTGGTGCATCATGACAACCACTTCTCCATTAGCAACCCTTAAAGGGTTAATCCTGGGGGCACTATTCAGGCTGTAGAGTATTATGTAAGACATGTGGGAACAGGGATATATTGGCAGCAAGGCTTCAAGGCACCAGTAGCACTGCCTCACACAACATGTGACCATACACCGTCAGCCCAGCGCACCAGTTTTACAGTGGATTGTTTATTATGCGGGTCTGCAGGGGTAGTTCATGTTAGTACAATCCTATTGCCCTGATTGGAGTTGTACTGTATGTACTACACCGGTTTGTGCTGCGTATTTACAATTTGGACTGAGAGTGTATTGTTGTGTATAAGCACCAGTCTTGTATAAACACCAGTCTTGTATAAGCACCAGTCTTGTATAAACACCAGTCTTGTATAAACACCAGTCTTGTATAAACACCAGTCTTTGTATAAGCACCAGTCTTGTATAAACACCAGTTTTGTATAAGCACCAGTCTTGTATAAACACCAGTCTTTGTATAAACACCAGTCTTGTATAAACACCAGTCTTGTATAAGCACCAGTCTTGTATAAGCACCAGTCTTGTATAAACACCAGTCTTGTACAAGCACCAGTCTTGATTAAACACCAGTCTTGTATAAACACCAGTTTTGTATAAGCACCAGTCTTGTATAAACACCAGTCTTGTTTAAACACCAGTCTTGTATAAACACCAGTCTTGTACAAGCACCAGTCTTGTATAAACACCAGTCTTGTATAAACACCAGTTTTGTATAAGCACCAGTCTTGTATAAACACCAGTCTTGTTTAAACACCAGTCTTGTATAAGCACCAGTCTTTGTATAAACACCCGTCTTTGTATAAGCACCAGTCTTGTATAAACACCAGTCTTTGTATAAACACCAGTCTTGTTTAAACACCAGTCTTGTTTAAACACCAGTCTTGTATAAACACCAGTCTTGTATAAACACCAGTCTTGTATAAACACCAGTCTTGTATAAACACCCGTCTTGTTTAAACACCAGTCTTGTATAAGCACCAGTCTTTGTATAAACACCCGTCTTGTATAAGCACCAGTCTTTGTATAAACACCAGTCTTGTATAAACACCCGTCTTTGTATAAGCACCAGTATTGTATAAGCACCAGTCTTGTATAAACACCAGTCTTGTTTAAACACCAGTCTTGTATAAGCACCAGTCTTGTATAAACACCAGTCTTTGTATAAACACCAGTCTTTGTATAAACACCAGTCTTTGTATAAACACCAGTCTTGTATAAGCACCAGTCTTGTATAAGCACCAGTCTTGTATAAACACCAGTCTTTGTATAAACACCAGTCTTGTATAAACACCCGTCTTTGTATAAACACCAGTCTTTGTATAAACACCAGTCTTGTATAAGCACCAGTCTTGTATAAGCACCAGTCTTGTATAAGCACCAGTCTTGTATAAACACCAGTCTTTGTATAAACACCAGTCTTGTATAAACACCCGTCTTTGTATAAACACCAGTCTTTGTATAAACACCAGTCTTGTATAAGCACCAGTCTTGTATAAACACCAGTCTTGTATAAACACCCGTCTTTGTATAAACACCAGTCTTTGTATAAACACCAGTCTTTTATAAACACCAGTCTTTTATAAACACCAGTCTTTTATAAACACCAGTCTTTTATAAACACCAGTCTTTTATAAACACCAGTCTTTTATAAACACCAGTCTTTTATAAACACCAGTCTTTTATAAACACCAGTCTTTTATAAACACCAGGGGTAGAGGTCTTCAAATATATCTTGGGCTTCCTGAATTACTTCTTAAGCAGTAGAAGTAGATCTTAAATGAGCACCTGTCTTGTTTGAGGGCTGGGGGTAGGAGAAATTAGCTTTCGAAATCGCTTTAAGGTAATTGTGGTTAATGCCTGAATATATAGCAATATTTCATGAACAAAATTAAAGGGTCAAAGTGTGATGATTGGAGACCATACTAATATAGGTGTAGCTTTAAAGGTGAACAGTAACAAGATCCACTATGACTTTATAAAGGAGACACGTGATATGGCCTACCTGGTTAAACTGAGTATGCTTTATCTTAGTACCCTTTAATCATCCCACATGCTTGTAGATTTCAATAGCTTTGTGTTGTAAGTGCTTTATATTGTGCTTTATATTGATTTTAATACTCTGTTGTTACCCCAGTGCTTATTTGAGACGGGCATTGGTTTTAGACTCCGGTGTGTAAATGAGTCATTATCTCACGATTCTGGCTTAGACTGTGCCTTTTTAGTCATAACCCAGTTCTGTTATCGGGGTTTAACCACATTCTCAGACCTTTATTTCTAGTCCAAGAATGGCTTGGTTAGAATCTGGACATGTTAATAAATTGGAAAAGTATACAAAAGTATACAAAGTCAACCTCGCCATACATTTCCAGTTAAAACCGTTCAGGGCTCTATGGGAATTGTATCCCGGCCACTGTGGCAATAGACAGACGTTCTGTCCACTACTCCACTCAGTAGAAGCCAATGTATATGATGGATTTGAATAAGTTGTCCGACATACCTGGGGCTTTGCACACCTTGTTAGTATAGAATCCAATGGTGCCATGTCGAGTTATTAACAGGGAAACATCCTAAGGTATTCTAGATGAACACGCCATGCCAAAGGACTCCATAACATTCAAAATAAATAAGAAACCAATGATTTTTCCATCATAAGCGAGTCACGGTCAGCCATCCCTTGCATGGCGTGTACTTGACCCAGTTCTTCAGCTGAAATTATGTCAGGTTACATCCGAGCACCTCTCCGCTTCGTAAACAAGAAGAAATGGCCTGTGGCGATGGATCGCTATGTAAATTCATTGGATTCTCATTTAATTTGAATATAATGGAGCCAAAATTTATGTGAATAGCAAGTAGGGATCGTATATTTGTTGGTGGTAGGAGTACAGGAGCTGACATGCTTGGATTCAATATGAAAAATGGGTGGAAAGTCAGGCACCCGCCGAGGAAGAAAATTAACATGGCCACTCGGTTTACCCAGGTAGGCCCCCCCGCTGCGTGGTCGGGGTTATTCCCAGCAAACCCCACCTCGTCCTGGGTTAAACATAGATTAATAGCTTAATAACGTATGTGTAAAGTATCAGCTTACCTGTATGCACTGCCTAATTGGTGCTGTGTGTGATGTGGTGGGGAGGGTTTTCTGTGAAATATTGCCTACCAACTGCAGTGCTGATCCAGGAGACCTGTGGCTGTTGATTTGTGTTTTTTTTATTGGCATGGGTGTCCAAATGGAAGCAATGCAACGCTTGACTTTACATAGGAAGAACATAGACCCCTGCTTAGGGAATTGTCAAGTATTAATTTGTGATTTTAATGATATTTCAGAGAAAATATGCCCTTGCTCAGGTAGAAAATGAACAGTATAGGAAAATTTGAATTGGGGATGCTGTTTATAACCAAAGCCAGAAGAGTTAGAGTGTCGAAAATACCCTTGCAAGCTGCCCACACATATATGTGAAACAACCCCTCCCTGGGTACATATCACCAAAGTGACAGTGCCCCCCCATGCTTGTATAGGTGATGCCAGGTGTGTTACCACTGTGGGGGTATTAAATCAATACACCTCCCCCACCTACGGAGTCACCTGTCCAGACTTGTTTTAATAGAATGAGTTACAGAACCTTAGCCCCTGCTACCAGTGGCTACCTCACAGGGTGGTTAGCTGTGTGCAAACATTACCTACACATGGTTGGGTAGCTTTACCATGATGGAAATCCCTCAAAAATTTGATTTTAGGAGATAGCTCTATAGCACTTTGTTAGATGAATGTAAAGACTCCTGGACATTTCATGTGTTTCTTTAGCTGTTTAGTAAATGAATTACATGATAGAATATGTAGAATAATACGAATGTAATATATAATGATTAGACTTGAACTCGTTGGCTTCAGGGGGTGATAGAAGCATGAGCCGGAGGCGAATGCTTCTAGCAAACCCTGCATATATAACATGGTTTCCACCATTAATTCTAAATATTTACCTTTACAATTGATAGAATCCATTGTTTTCTATTGCTAGTCGACGAGACGGCCCTCCGCCATCTTGGTTTCATGTTAACGTATGGTTAAGCTGGTGACCTGCTGCAACTCACATTTTCGTAGACCTACTACCGTGAGTACGTTGAGACAGAGCTGTGCCAGTCTATAGCCTAATCCATTCTGTACACACCAGGCGGTGGCACCTGTAGTGTTGACAGAATGGCGAAGACGCACGGCCAGTCGCTCGCTTTGAAAGTTTACTATTTTTTTATGTTAAATTCAGCCTTAATATCAAGCAATCTACCTGACAGGGAGTTAGAATAAGGTTTTAACTATGTTATGTACAAAGCATTTCGTCAGATTTGGTACATAAGCTTCAAAAATGGAGGATTTACTTTTGTGTCAACTCGTTGTCAAGGTATGTCCAGTCCGCTGTCAATTTTGGATTCTTGTTTCGCTACACTGCTAATGCATTCATGTATCATGCCTGTCATGATACATAAATACACTGCTAATGCATTCATGTATCATGCCTGTCATGATACATAAATACACTGCTAATGCATTCATGTATCATGCCTGTCATGATACATAAAAACACTGTTAATGCATTCATGTATCATGCCTGTCATGATACATAAAAACACTGCTAATGCATTCATGTATCATGCCTGTCATGATACATAAATACACTGCTAATGCATTCATGTATCATGCCTGTCATGATACATAAATACACTGCTAATGCATTCATGTATCATGCCTGTCATGGTACATAAATACACTGTTAATGCATTCATGTATCATGCCTGTCATGATGCATTCAGCACTGCTAATTCATTCATTTATCATGCCTGTCATGAATCATTAATACACTCAGCCACGTTCATGTATATAAGCCACACTCATGTATATAAGCCATACTCATGTATATAAGCCACACTCATGTATAAGCCACACTCATGTATATAAGCCACACTCATGTACAGGCCACACTCATGTATATAAGTGACACTCATGTATATAAGCCACACTCATGTATATGCCACACTCATGTACAAGCCACACTCATGTATATAAGTCACACTCATGTATATAAGCCACACTCATGTATGAGCCACACACATGTATAAGCCACACTCATGTATAAGCCATACTCACATAAAGGCCGCACCCATGTATAAGCCACACTCATGTATAAGACACACTCACATATAAGCCACATCCATGTATAAGCCACACTCATGTACAAGCCACACTCATGTATATAAGCCATACTCATGTATATAAGCCACATTCATGTATAAGCCACACCCATGTATAAGCCACACTCATGTATTAGCCACACTCATGTATAAGCCACACCCATGTATAAGCCACACTCATGTATTAGCCACACTCATGTATAAGCCACACCCATGTATAAGCCACACCCATGTATAAGCCACACTCATGTATAAGCCACACTCATGTATAAGCCACACACATGTATATAAGCCACACTCATGTATATAAGCCACATTCATGTATAAGCCATACTCATGTATAAGCCACACTCATGTATATAAGACACACTCATGTATATAAGCCACACCCATATATATATAAGCCACACTCATGTATATAAGCCACACTCATGTATAAGCCACACTCATGTATATAAACCACACTCATGTATAAGCCACACCCATGTATAAGCCACACTCATGTATAAGCCACACCCATGTATAAGCCACACCCATGTATAAGCCACACCCATGTATAAGCCACACTCATATATAAGCCACACTCATGTATAAGCCACACTCACGTATACACCACACCCATGTATAAGCCACACCCATGTATAAGCCACACCCATGTATAAGCCACAACCATGTATAAGCCACACCCATGTATAAGCCACACCCATGTATAAGCCACACTCATGTATAAGCCACACTCATGTATAAGCCACACACATGTATATAAGCCACACTCATGTATATAAGCCACACTCATGTATAAGCCACACTCATGTATAAGCCACACTCATGTATATAAACCACACTCATGTATAAGCCATACTCATGTATAAGCCACACTCATGTATATAAACCACACTCATGTATAAGCCACACTCATGTATAAGCCACACACATGTATAAGCCACACTCATGTATAAGCCACACTCATGTATAAGCCACACACATGTATATAAGCCACACTCATGTATATAAGCCACACTCATGTATAAGCCACACTCATGTATAAGCCACACTCACGTATACACCACACTCATGTATAAGCCATACTCATGTACAAGCCACACTCATGTATATAAACCACACTCATGTATAAGCCACACTCATGTATAAGCCACACACATGTATAAGCTGCATTGATGTATAATCTGCAACCTCATTTCAGGACAAAGATAAAAGCCGTACCTGAGGCATGAAAAGGTTCCTGTTCCTGACTGTGGTCTATTATGGTAAAACCCACAGGTATAAGCAGCACCCTGACTATAGGATATTTCTAAAACGAGCACCACAGGTGTGATGTGGTCAAAAAGCCACAGCTTACACACAAGGTGTTATGGTGTCAGGATTGGCTATATTAGCTGCGGCTTACACACAGGGTGTTATGGTGTCAGGATTGGCTAATTAGCTGCAGCTTACACACAGGGTTTTATGGTGTCAGGATTGGCTATATTAGCTGCAGCTTACACACAGGGTTTTATGGTGTCAGGATTGGCTATATTAGCTGCAGCTTACACACAGGTTGTTATGGTGTCAGCATTGGCTATATTAGCTGCAGCTTACACACAGGGTTTTATGGTGTCAGGATTGGCTAAATTAGCTGCAGCTTACACACAGGGTTTTATGGTGTATGGATTGGCTATATTAGCTGCAGCTTACACACAGGGTTTTATGGTGTCAGGATTGGCTATATTAGCCGCAGCTTACACACAGGGTGTTATGGTGTCAGGATTGGCTAAATAGCTGCAGCTTACACACAGGGTGTTATGGTGTCAGGATTGGCTATATTAGCTGCAGCTTACACATGTAATGGTTCGTATTGACTTATATGTTGGGTGGCTCTTTGGCTCGCTTACCACTAGATGTACCAACACAACACGAGTAGTTCGGGTTGGGCAAAGCCCCAGAAACCCCTACCTCTCGGGTAGGACTTTATTTAATCTCTCTGATGACAAAGTATTAGCGTCTGGACTGGACCATGTCCAGTCCCCTTCTGCCGCTCGTCCGGCTCCTTAGTAGGAGCTGGACGCGAGGCATGGTGCTGCCCCCTCTTGTACCAACGAGGTATCGCAAAGCGACACCTAGCTAGCATAGAAGGAACAAGCACCACACGAACACGTCTCTCGGATGAACGGCACTAATATATATACAATGATGCCGGCCCCTACACCACCCCCACTAGACTTTACCTAGGGTTGGGTGTAATTAACAAGTAACTATTGTTGACTTTATACAGTGGTGTTATAAATAAATAGGTAAGTCTATATATACACAGTTCGTATTAAATATAGAACATTTAAGGGGCATTATAAGTTATATGTACACAATAAGGCATCATCGTATATAACCCGAAGTGTTTATAAATAATAACAAAAATAGGAAGTGGCCCCTTATGGACCATCGACCTATGGTGATAATGTTACACGCGTGTTATTATTAAACATGAGACGCGACGAAGAATATTCGATGTGTAGTAAGGTGATATTAATAAATTTTTACAATGTTTTTACCGACCCGAGGTGGGGTAAATAACCCGAAAAAATTTTGACTTTTACTTACAAGAATATAATATACGATATAAAAATAGATTTATACAAAATATGAAATATAGGTGTCCTACCAGGGTAGCAGGATCACCCTTACAATATACCGGACTTCCGGCGAACCTGGAACGACTGGTTTCTGCAGCTCCACCCGGCGACATATGTGTGGTGGCAAACCACGTTGCTGTTATGATGTGCCCTGATGAAGATGGGAAGATGGAGACCCGGTTAGATGTTGTAGTCCTTTGGGTGTTCGGGTTAGCGTCCATCCTCGCTGCAGGTTACGATCCAGGTATCAGGAGTCCAGCGTAAGGAACAGTGCCTCTGGCATACTAAATGCATTTACCCTCGGGTACAAGGAGACACCAACAGATGGACACTCAAAGATCTTCAGGATCTGTGTCCATCTTCTCAGCCGGCTCCACTGAGGCAGATGGAGCCGAGCTGCTACAGCTGCTCGTAGAGAGCGCCGCTGAAGCCTCGCTGGGAGTCTCGCTCCCCAAGCTCAAGGCCCTCATCACTGCGGACGGACTGTCCATTGCCTCGGATGCTGGTGCAGCAACCGTGGCAGTTGGGACAGCCCGGTTCCAAGTGGGGGGCGGGAGCAAGAGAGCTGCCGGAATCGGCGGAGCAGCCGGGACCGGTGGAGTGGCCAGAACCGGTGGAGTAGCCGGGGCTGGCGGGGCATCCGGGGGTATCTCTGGTACGAAGATGAGAGACGACGGTAAGCCGTCCCACTCCTCCAGATGTTTCCCGAATGCCAGGAAAAACTTGAGGTCAGCCTCCTTAAATCGATGGATATATCTGGAGTTTTCAGCTTCGTGAAACTCTTTAAGCTTTTCGGCTTCCTTCTGTTTCCGCCGGCAGGACTCGAGGGCCTCCTCGACCTTCTTCCTTTCCAGCTCCCTGATTTTCTCTTCCTCCCGCCTCTGGATCTCGTAGACCAGATTGACGGTGGCTTCAGTCATCACACGCCAGTAGTCAACAGACTTCTGGCGGTGCAATGCCTGCCATTCTGCCATCAGGTCATTCTGGATCTGAACCGTTCGGACATCGCGGTGGTCGACGAACGTATTCGGATCCTGGAGACCTGACAGGGTACCGGAGATTAGTTCCATTAGGGGTACCCGAGGACCCGTCGGTGGAACTATCACTGGTGGTGGCGCTGGGGCCTCCACTGAGACAGGCGGGGTGCCTGTTGGAGGAGCAGACGGGCCCTCCACCGTGATGCCTCCTCGGCCTCGGCCACCACCCGGGGAGCCTCGAGTGGACTCCAGCCCACCGCGGCCCCTACCACGAGCTTTGGCCCGGCCCAAGGAGGTAAGGACCTGCGACTCGGGTCCAGCCGGTCCCATTGAAGGGAACTTCGCCGCGTACTCACTGTACGTGGGGCGCTTGCCGGAGGATCCCTCTCCAGCCCACCAAGTAGAATACCCGGATGGGGGAGCGAACAGTTCGCCCCCATCATCCAGGCCGCCAGAGGCTTCGCCCGGGCGTTGTTCCGCGGGTGCAGGTGTGGAGGTGGCTGGAGTCGCCGGTGCGGTCGCCTGGCTACCCGACCTGCGGGCCTGGTTGCCAGGCATCTCTAGAGCCGAGACCTGTTGTCCCGACTCGCGACGATCAGCTGGGTTGGCTGGTCTTGGCTGGTCCTTGCCACCCGAAGGGCTCACGGACCGGTCTGCTCGGGTCCTCTTGGAAGCAGTAGTCGTGACTGTGCCTCCGTTTGGACCTTTAGAGCGGGCTTTGGCCTTCTCTCGCTTGTCGTCTCCTCGCCACTTTTTCACCTTCAGGTGCACCTCACTGGGCATCCCGAATTTTGTGGACGAGGAGTTCGTCTGGAAGTAAGTCAGCAAGTTGCCGCTCTTCCACGAGCAGAATCCGGTCTCGAATGCCTGCTCTTTCACTTCCTTGATGCTCAGCGCGGACCAATTAGCAAGGAGCTCGCTGAAGCACTTGATGGCTCGTTTCCTGGTCTTCTCCAGGCCGATGCCATGGGCCTTCTGCAAATGCAGAGCCATGTCTCGGCGCCGGTGAGTGCTGAACGAGCCATCACAATGTTTACTCGGGCGGTCCCCGAGCACACACATCATCACAGGCTTGTGATGCATATGATACTCGACGATGTGTCGAGCGAAGCGGGGCTTCGTCTCGAACATCTTCTCACCCGTGAGAGCCAGCTGGCAAGACTCAAACGGGCACCTTCGGCGGTTGCCGGTTGGTCCCCATTGGGTCATTGCCCACTGGACTTTCGTCCGGGCCTCGTAGCTGTAGATCGAGCCTAATTTGGACTTGAGCTGGTCAATCCAAATCAGGTAGAACTTGCCTACTGGCGTATCCGAGGGGCCGGACTTCATCCACTCCTCGTCATCGCTGTCACCGTCCTTATTGATGGCGCTCGGACACATATAGTGGACTGTGTCGTAAGCACAGTCCGCGAAGCAGCGGGGAGTCCGTTCCTTGAACCCCTCGGCTGCATTCTTCCACATCCACTTCTGATTGTCGTCCTTGGGAACATCCGTGGTCATTTCTTCCCACGTTGTCACGGACTCCAAATCAGATTTGGCAGACTCGGGCAGCTCTGGATCGCTTTCGCTTTCCTCGCTGTCCGTGTATATGTCAGCTCCCCTACGGCTGGCTCGGCTGGAGGTGGTAGTACCAGTCGGAGCCTTGGTAGGGGACTTCGTCTTTGCACCCGACGTGCTGGCTGCAGAAGATGCAGTAACCGAGGTGGCTACCGTGGTGGTTGTAGTGGTGGGAGCGGGCGTCTTCGGTTTGCCCTTACCCCTCGGCTTGGTGGGGGGCGTGGGCTCTGCCGGAGACGCTTTCGCTCCATTCTTCTTCTTCCGGCGCACAACCTTAGTCGGTTGGGCCGGAACTTCGGGACTGGAATCCGACTCGCGTCGGCTCCTGTCCCCTGTCCGAGGGCTCCTCCTTCCGCTGACCGGGGAGTCAGAGTCGGAAGAGATCTCAGCTTTTCGTTGGGCCTGCTGCTTGCGATGGGCCCGGCGAGCTGCGGTGAGCTCCTTCTGCTGCTTGGCAAGCTCGGTTCGCTTTGCCTCCACAGCAGCCTGCTGGCGCGAGATGTCCTCTTCCGAGATCTCGCCAGGTGCCTCCGGGATGTCGGCAGCTGGGTCGGTCTCGGTCGTGGACCTCTCGACGGCGATGCGGACATCCTCAGCCTCCAGATCGCTCTCAGTGAGAGGACCCTTGGGCGCAGGTTTACGGGTCAATCGCTTGACCCGGTCGGTTTCCACCGACGACAAGGTTACTGTGGAGTCTGTATCCATGTCGGATTCGGACTCCCTTAACTCTGTGGCCTTCTGGATGATGCCCGCAGAGATCAAGACGGCTCGAGCTAAATTCTCGTTAGTCGCCATATTCTCCGCCAACTTTAGGTAGTTGCGGAGCCAAGAAACTGGCATGTTGTCAGCCAGCTCGTCACTACACGAGTCCATTACCATAGTTTTAAGTTCATCTGGTATGGGCTCGGGCACGCCCTGCTCCACCGCCATGGGCCCGCATCCGAACATGGAGGCGTGCATAGGGATGTACGTACCCCAGGAGGTATACACGATACCTTCCTGGCGATCAACGTGTGCTAGACGTCTGATCTGAGTCCTGAATCCCGGAGGATACATTGGAATGTCCAGGACATCCACTTTGCTACCCGAAGCGGCTGTTGTAGACGGGCGCTCCGGGCGTGGCGGGGGTGGAGGTGGCATCCTCTCCCGGTCGGTTGCCTCGGCCATAGCCGAGAGCGTCCGGGCGGCCTCCTCTGTCGAAGAATCCATAGATTCCTCGACCCGAGACGGGACCTTCGGGTCCTCGTCTTGTTCCAACGGAATGTTGGCTGTTTGACGCGCAGCGTCAATCGTTCCCTGTGCCATGGCACCGGGTTCGACTTCCAAAATTAATTGGCAAGTTTTGTTGGACTCCTCCCGAAGGATTCGTCCAACAGAGAGGCTTTTGGGTTAGCTAGGCTAACACGACAGCTACAGGCTGTATAACCGCCGACAAATAACTAGAGCAAAAACGGGTGGCGTCTAACCACCACGAGTCCGCTCTAGTTATGACCAGTATGACGTCAGACCTCTCGTCTCGCGAGATCCCGCCATGGCTATCCGGTGACCTAGTTCCGCGCTTTCCCGCCACACCAGCAGCGCCACCTAGGGAACTAGATCCGAACCAACATTCGACTCGACATGTGAGACGCGGCCTACTACCCGAGTGCTATCATCTGGAGCTTGGCGGTGTATACAACGCTTCAAAGCGAATGTACCGGTTAATCCGACCGCCACTCACGGGATACAGCCACCCGGGGAGGGCGCGTTCGACATCTCTGGCCGTGGAACGTATGTTGCCTGCCTATGGCGGACAACACGCAGCAGCTCGTTGTGTACTGAGTTAGGTTACAGCAGACCTCAACCGGGGGCTGCGTCTAACGCCTTCGGTTAGCATTTTATTTTTCCCGGCTTTACGTACGGCCTTTTCTGGATCTCGCTTAGTCAGAGCGGGACCCTTCCCATACGTAATGCCTTCACTCAGCGAGACTTTCTTCCATTTCTTACGATTAGGTCGTTTCCTGGCCTTCGTCTTCTTTTTTACTATAACCTCGTCTCCCGGCGTCTTTCTCGGCCGGCCTCTAGGGCGCTTCGTCGGTACTACCACGCTCGGTCCGCTAGGGACAGATACAGGTGGTTTGTAGCCGAACTCCCTCTCCGCCTCTTCGCGCCCCTTCCAGGGCCGAAGTTTTCCGACATTTGTCTTCCATTTCCTACCCGTCAGGCAGTCCTCTATCATCACCGTGGACTCGGAGATGACACGAACGATTTTAAACGGACCTTCCCAAGGCGTTACGAGCTTCAGCTTATCCAGCGGCTCGTAGTACCTTAGTACTTTGTCCCCAACATTAAAACGAATTCGTTTAGCATTGGTGTCATAGCCCACCTTCTGCCACTTCGCACTCTTCAGCAGTTCTTTCCGAACGGCCTCGTATGCCTGTTTGAACCGGTCCCTTAATGACTCTACAAACAGCACCGTGCAGGGCGCCTCCGGGTCTATTCCAACCACTCCATACACTAAGTCGGCGGGAATTATGATGTCCTCGCCGAACACTAGCATGTTTGGGGTGCAGTTAGTTGATGAATGGACAGTGTTGTTGTAGGCATGTACTACAAACTCGCACTGTTCATCCCAGTCATCCTGGTGGGTATTAACCAGGGGCTTTAGTACTTGTATGAGGGTTCTATTGAAGCGCTCTACCTGCCCATCCGACTGTGGTCGGTACGGGTTTGTTCGGGTCTTACAAATGGCTAGGTAATGGCACATTTCCTGCCAAAGTTCTGACTCGAACTCCCTTCCCTGGTCACTGTGCATCATAAGGGGAACACCCAAATGCAGCACCCAGCCTTTCACAAATGCCTCCGCGCATGTGGTGGCTTTGTGGTTGGGAAGGGGGAACACCCGAGTGTACTTAGTATAATAGTCGGTTACGACCATCATACAAGTATTGTCTCGCGGCGTCGTCTTAATCCCACTGATGATGTCTATCGCTACTCGAGCAAATCTGACACCAAACAATTCCTGTGATAAGGGTTGCTTACCCAGGCCGGGTCCCGGTTTGTTTTTACAACAATCCGGGCAAGTGGCGATCCACCGGAGCAGGTCGCCTCTCATACCGGGCCAGTAGTAACGCCTTTGTAGACGCTCTATCGACCTTCTCTTACCGAAATGGCCACTCGTTTGGTGGCCATGGCAATAATACATGATATCCCTCCTCATCGGGGCGGGTATCACTATTTGCAACAGCCTACCGTTGGTGGGAGTTGTCTTCCACCTACATAGTATGCTGTCTCGGATCTCTAGCTCGGCCCATTGAGCCAGCAACCGCCTCGCTTCCCTATCCTCCAGGGAAACTAGAGGCCTTGCCGGTTTAATGCCTGACCGTAGGTATTCCATTATGCGCGCAGTGGTGGGGTCTGACTGTTGAAACTTCTTGATGGTCTCCGGGGACCAATCGAGATAGCTGCATACAGCCTCCTCCCAGGGGATACGGGGGGTGGTATAATTAAATACCAGCCCGGCTACCACAGCATTGTGGGCCCCGCAGTCTTCACATGTGGCATTTTGGCACCTTCGGATAGGCCGTCTTGACAAGGCATCCGCATTGATGTGTTTAGCACCGGGTCGGTGCTCTATTTGTTTATGCTCTAATCCGAATTCGGATAGGTGAGCTAACCAACGTCCAATCATCCCCTCGGCGTCCTTAAAGTTAAGGAGCCACCTAAGAGACGAATGGTCTGTTCTTAAAGTAAAGTCACTTCCCCAAAGGAAATGCTTAAACTTCTTCATATACACCACCACAGCGAGGAGTTCTCGCTTGGTGGTACAATAATTTCGCTGTGTCTTGCTTAACGTGTTGCTAGCAAATGCTATTGGCACTTCGACTCCCTCTTGGACCTGAGAGAGAGCTGCCCCAATCGCATCATTGCTCGCATCGGTGTCTAAGATGAAATGTCCCTCGGGAGTGGGATATTTCAACACGGGTGTATTCCTAAATAAATCTTTTATTTTATTAAAAGACTCTTCTTGCTCGCTGGTCCATGGGAATGGGTCCCGTGCCCTACCCGGGGTCCAGTGAGCTAAGCACTGCATGGGGAAGCTGACACGAGAGTAATTCGGTATGAAATCACGATAATAGGAACAAAATCCTAAAAATGATCTCACCTCCTTAGCACTCGTGGGTCTTTCCCAATTTTCTACAGCTTCTAATTTTTCCGGATCCGCACTTACCCCGTTAGGAGTAATGATCCTTCCCAAGTATGTAATGGTTTTCTTAAACAAATTACATTTCTTGGGTTTAAGTTTAAGACCGTTTGATAGTATCCGGTCGAGGACTAATTGCAGATTCGCCAGGCATTCCTTGAATGACTTGCCGAACACGACCACATCATCCAAGTAAACCAGGCATTTCTTCCACAAAAGGTCACTCAGTAAGGATTCCATCATAGCCTCGAATGTAGCGGGGGCGTTACACAATCCGAAGGGTAGGACATTATACTCAAACAGCCCCATATGACTGGAGAATGCTGTCTTCTCCTTGTCTTTGGGGTGCATTGGTATTTGCCAATATCCGGACTGTAAATCCAAGGTACAGAACCATTGGTTTCCGCCCAAGCTATCTAAAGTCTCGTCTATCCTTGGTAAAGGATACGAGTTCTTCTTTGTTATACCGTTCAATTTCCGGTAGTCGACACAAAAGCGGATTGTACCGTCTTTCTTAGTAGTCATACAAACAGGGCTGGACCAGGGACTTGAGCTAGGCACGATTACCCCTAGGTCCAACTGTTTTTGTATTTGCTCTTCACAGATTAACTTCTTCTTAAGGGGAAGTCTACGATACGGGATTTTAAAAGGTTTCTCGCTGCCCACATCTATGGTGTGCAACACCTTATCGGATCTACCCACCGGGCCTCCTTCCCTACCAAAAGCACCTTCGTACTTTTGTAGAAGTCTCGCTAGGCAATCCTTATCGTCCGTATTCTTTAAATCTGACTGATCAATCAGCTTTTGGAATTCTTCATCCATAGGATGCTGACTAACTGGGTTTAGTGGTTTGTTAAATTTAGCCTCGGCGACATGTTCTACCGAACTCATCCTTCCAACACTGTCGCCTCGCCTCAAATAAACCACCGAACCACTTCGGTTAGTTATGGGTAATACAGACCAAGCTGCATTAGCCACTAATGTATCCACTGAGTCTAACCCGATGCTTGACAAATACACCGTGTCGGGTTCGTAGACTCCAGTTTCATTCCTCTGAGCCATGGATCCGCCACAAAGGACATCGCAAGTGGTACCCGGTGGGATCTTCACCGTATGTACCACTGCTGCGACCGAAGACACCTGTCTCAATACGCATTGGACATGCAAGCCATACGGGCTCCGTATACCCATCGTACCGTCCCTCGGGTCCAAGACGGCCCCGTATAAGCTTGCAAAATCCAATCCGAGGATTCCGTCATCACTAACCTCTGCTATAGTTGGCGAAAGAACAAACTCTTTGCCTCCTATATGGATAGGCATAAACGTCCTACCAAATGTACGCATACTGCTTCCGTCGGCCGTACAAGCATTTACCCCCGTTTTGAGGTTCTCATGGCTGCCGGCCACCGAATCGAAGAATCTTTTGGACACACATGAATGACTAGCTCCAGTATCCACCAAGAATTCCCCCACCCGGCCTTCCACAGATATGGGTACATACCACCGTCTCCCCCCTAAAGGCGAGGGGTTACTGGTAAACTGGTGAAAGTCCCCCGAATCACCAAGATTCAATCCGAGTCCTCTCAGGAATTCCAGACACGGATGACTTGGGGGAAGGCGTGTCCCACACACTCGAATCAACTCTTTGATCCATCCTTCCTCTCCCCTAGTGCGGCCACTCGCCTCCATATGATCGCTCCTGCACATATCAACACTAGGGTCCCTGGCCCCGGCCGAGGTGCAGGGGTGTGCACCCTCAGCCACCCGGCCTCCAGGTGTAATTGACTCGAAATCTTCCACCGGGATACCCCCGGTAGCATTTTGGCATTCGTTCCCACTCGGGGCCATGTCAGATGCCGTTGACACAACCCCCACTAGTTTTCCACATCTGTGGAATCCGTAGCATTCTCCCTTTCTACGCCGTCGTCTTCGGCTTCATAGAAGGCAGCCATTACCGGCTTAGTAGCGGTACATTCAGATGAGTAGTGTCCCATGCGCTGGCACCTGAAACACTTAACCGTTCGGCGATCCACCCGGGGTCTTTGCCGATTGGCTTGGATGGCATCTGTAATTTTCTTACACATGTCTTCCAGAAGTTTGGTCATGTCCGGGGACTGAGTCTTCACTTTGTCAGTGCTTACAGTGGGCTTGACCGCCTTCTCGACAGCCTTCGGGTCACTCTTGACCTCGGATGAAGGTCTAGAGTCCCTTTGTTTATTGAAAGATTTCCTGGGAATATACTTCCTACCTGAAGTATTCTTCCTTAATTGCATCGAACAGAAGGTGCCGTCTTCCTGTTCGATATCAATCAATTCGAAGTCGTCTGAGGGAGTATTGACCTCCGACTGCTGGGTCACCGATGCCAGGGGTACCAAGCCGCTGGCATTAGGTATGTCCCCAGCTAACATAGCTCGCTTCTTCACGGCCATATCTATACCATTAAATATGCCGTGTAGTGTTATGCCCTCCTTCCAGGCATCCCTCGCTGCTAATTGTTCATCTCGGTCTCTTAGACCCTTGACGAATTGTGTGATCAAATCGTCCATATACCAGTCCTGGTTTTCAGTACCGGGTCTGGCCTTACTTAGCAGGGCATGGAGTTCCATACCGTATGCTCTGAAAGCTTCATTCGGCTTCTGTGTGCGTTTCTTAAAACGGACCATCGGGTCTTCCTTGACCATGTTGCATAACAGTCCACTAGCAGTTTCTACTAACTGCTCAAAACTCCCAACGAGGCCGTACCAGGTTCGCCATTGCTCTACAGCCATGCGACCCGGCCCGCCTTTCAGACATCTCACCAGATGTGGCTTGGCCTCGTATGGGGTCCATCCATTACAATTCATCACATCGATGAAATCTTCAAACCACTCTTTCCATGGTCGAGTACCGTCATATTCTCTAGGAATAACGGCTACCCTTCGGGCAGAATTGTGAGCATACATCAATCTAGTGCATTGCTGTTTGCTCCATTCAATCGCCTTGGTTTCATTCAAGGTCCGATTGCCCCCTATACCACCGAAGCTCGAATTGCCCGGTGGAGGCGGTGGTGGAGGTTGTGCATACGTCCACTGTGTACCACTGTGGTTCGTATAGCTCGCACCACCCTGGTTGGGGCCGGTACCCGAGGTACCGCTATAGCCTGTGGCACCCGAAGCACCGCCCCCCCCTTGCGCGCCTTGGTAACCGCCGTCGGATGGCTGGTTTCCCGTTGACTGGCCGCCATCGTTTGATGGATTCGGTTGGGTGTTGTCATTACCAGCACCCAGCCCCGGGTCGTTACTAGGATCCACATGAATGTGGAACCCACTGGTCTCCGCACTACTATCGGAAGCCTCTCTAGGGGTATAGTCCGGGTCCAGGTTGTGGACTATGGGCACCTCACTTATCCGGACTCTACTAGTTCGGCCATGCTTATCCTGGGTTCTGATGTAAACGCCCCCTTGATCTACGTTCCGCGAAGCATTATCATTTACAAAAGGATTATACTGCGGATTCTTCGGTGTAGAACAGGAGACCGGGTCGCCCTGTTTCACGAACGTCGAGTTCGGGTTTGTATCCCTACTCGCCGGAGGGGCATGTGTTTGCTCTTGCTCCTGTAAATAACTCTCCATAGCGGACTTATTTATTGTGAGGGTAGCTACGTCTGTAGTCAGGTTTCGCTGTTCCTCCCTAAGCTGTGCGTTTTCTGCCAAGATTTCGGATCGAATCTTTTCATTTTCAGCCACAGCTCGGTTTCTTTCTTCTTGGGCGATAATTGCCTCTCGCTTAAAAGTATCCTTAAGTAGGCGGTACTTTTCACCCTTCTCTTTCTGAGACCTGTTATATTCACTGGTCTCCTTCCTGATCTCGGCTTGTTCCGAGACCATCTTGGCTTCTGTCTCAGCCTTCCGGAGTTGAAGTTTCTTAAGCTTCTCCTCCATTGCGTGCAACTCAGTTTGTAATTTATTTACATCCCGAGCCTTAGCAACCTCCTCGGCCCTAGCCTTGTCGATTGCTCTAAGTTTATTGGCTTCCTCGATTTCCAACTCAGCCAGCCTCTTTTCTTTTTCCTGTGCGTCTCTTTCCTTCCGCTCCAACCGATGGGATACGGAGGATAGACGATATTTGAGGTCGGATTCTTTTAGAATCGCCTCCTGCTCAACGGATCGTAATTTTCCGATCCGAGACTTAGCTTCCTCCTCTATTTTGGATTGGGCTAACATGAATTGTTCATGTTGCCTCTTTGCCTGTAACTCTACCTGTTCCTTGGCTTTCAAATAGGCCTGAGTATTTTTATACCCGGGACCCATCCGACGTCCGTAGATAGACTTGCGACTGCCTCCAGGGTAAAACATGGAGTCAGACAAGCCTTCGTCTAGAGATCGGCCTAGGTGATGCCTTTCCGAGCTTTTCGGTCCGGTACCACTAGGCTTATCTTTTGATTTCGCGTCTGGGACTATTGCGTCCCTTTTGGTTTTACCATCGTCGCTGTCATGATCCGACGATGTCATTAGTGGGGCTACTTCGGTTCCACCACCTGGTGCTGAACCCTGGGGGGTTGCAGTACGCTGCATAGGGCTTTGTGCAATTGGTGTACCCAAGCCGCTAGCCGAGCCTGTTGGTACCATAGGACCTAGCTGGCGTCTGCTAGTTATAACTTGGGACCAATCGCTCAAGTCTAAAGTTGGGGGTCTTAACACACCCCTAAACAATCCGGTATCCGGTACTCCTGTCTGGGGTGTAGCCGGATACAATTTTACGATGCCATCTCTGGTGGCATTGTCCCTAAGGTCGGGTGTAGAAAAAATATTTCGTACACCCTCCTGATTAAACATTTGTTGTTGACCGGGTTTCCAGTCTAACAACAGATGCTGGGATGTGTAATCATCCTCTTCGAATCCCTCTAGCCCAGGGCTGGGGGGATCCGCTTCGGGTTTCCCGAGGCTTTCGGCCAATGTGGCCGCACACCACCCCCGAACCAACTGGTCACGGCACCAGTGTAATGGTTCGTATTGACTTATATGTTGGGTGGCTCTTTGGCTCGCTTACCACTAGATGTACCAACACAACACGAGTAGTTCGGGTTGGGCAAAGCCCCAGAAACCCCTACCTCTCGGGTAGGACTTTATTTAATCTCTCTGATGACAAAGTATTAGCGTCTGGACTGGACCATGTCCAGTCCCCTTCTGCCGCTCGTCCGGCTCCTTAGTAGGAGCTGGACGCGAGGCATGGTGCTGCCCCCTCTTGTACCAACGAGGTATCGCAAAGCGACACCTAGCTAGCATAGAAGGAACAAGCACCACACGAACACGTCTCTCGGATGAACGGCACTAATATATATACAATGATGCCGGCCCCTACACCCACAAGGTGTTATAGTGTCAGGATTGGCTATATTAGCCGCAGCTTACACACAGGGTGTTATGGTGTCAGGATTGGCTAATTAGCCACAGCTTACACACAGGGTTTTATGGTGTATGGATTGGCTATATTAGCTGCAGCTTACACACAGGGTTTTATGGTGTCAGGATTGGATATATTAGCCACAGCTTACACACAGGGTTTTATGGTGTCAGGATTGGCTAATTAGCTGCAGCTTACACACAGGGTTTTATGGTGTCAGGATTGGCTATATTAGCTGCAGCTTACACACAGGGTTTTATGGTGTCAGGATTGGCTATATTAGCTGCGGCTTACACACAGGGTTTTATGGTGTCAGGATTGGCTATATTAGCTGAACCTTACACACAGGGTTTTATGGTGTCAGGATTGGCTATATTAGCCACAGCTTACACACAGGGTGTTATGGTGTCAGGATTGGCTAATTAGCTGCAGCTTACACACAGGGTGTTATGGTGTCAGGATTGGCTATATTAGCTGCAGCTTACACACAAGGTGTTATGGTCTCAGGATTGGCTATATTAGCTGCAGCTTACACACAGGGTGTTATGGTGTCAGGATTGGCTATATTAGCTGCAGCTTACACACAAGGTGTTATGGTATCAGGATTGGCTATATTAGCCACAGCTTACACACAGGGTGTTATGGTGTCAGGATTGGCTATATTAGCTGCAGCTTACACACAAGGTGTTATGGTGTCAGGATTGGCTATATTAGCCACAGCTTACACACAGGGTGTTATGGTGTCAGGATTGGCTATATTAGCTGCAGCTTACACACAAGGTGTTATGGTGTCAGGATTGGCTATATTAGCTGCAGCTTACACACAAGGTGTTATGGTGTCAGGATTGGCTATATTAGCTGCAGCTTACACACAGGGTGTTATGGTGTCAGGATTGGCTATATTAGCCACAGCTTACACACAGGGTGTTATGGTGTCAGGATTGGCTATATTAGCCACAGCTTACACACAGGGTGTTATGGTGTCAGGATTGGCTAAATAGCTGCAGCTTACACACAGGGTGTTATGGTGTCAGGATTGGCTATATTAGCTGCAGCTTACACACAAGGTGTTATAGTGTCAGGATTGGCTATATTAGCCGCAGCTTACACACAGGGTGTTATGGTGTCAGGATTGGCTAATTAGCCACAGCTTACACACAGGGTTTTATGGTGTATGGATTGGCTATATTAGCTGCAGCTAACACACAAGGTGTTATAGTGTCAGGATTGGCTAATTAGCCACAGCTTACACACAGGGTGTTATGGTGTCAGGATTGGCTATATTAGCCACAGCTTACACACAGGGTTTTATGGTGTCAGGATTGGCTATATTAGCTGCAGCTTACACACAGGGTGTTATGGTGTCAGGATTGGCTATATTAGCTGCAGCTTACACACAGGGTTTTATGGTGTCAGGATTGGCTATATTAGCTGCAGCTTACACACAGGGTGTTATGATGTCAGGATTGGCTATATTAGCTGCAGCTTACACACAGGGTGTTATGGTGTCAGGATTGGATGTATTAGCCACAGCTTACACACAGGGTTTAATGGTGTCAGGATTGGCTATATTAGCTGCAGCTTACACACAGGGTTTTATGGTGTCAGGATTGGCTATATTAGCTGCAGCTTACACACAAGGTGTTATGGTGTCAGGATTGGCTTTATTAGCCACAGCTTACACACAGGGTTTTATGGTGTCAGGATTGGCTATATTAGCTGCAGCTTACACACAAGGTGTTATGGTGTCAGGATTGGCTATATTAGCCACAGCTTACACACAGGGTGTTATGGTGTCAGGATTGGCTATATTAGCCGCAGCTTACACACAGGGTTTTATGGTGTCAGGATTGGCAATATTAGCCACAGCTTACACACAGTGTTTTATGGTGTCAGGATTGGATATATTAGCCACAGCTTACACACAGGGTTTTATGGTGTCAGGATTGGCTAATTAGCTGCAGCTTACACACAGGGTTTTATGGTGTCAGGATTGGCTATATTAGCTGCAGCTTACACACAGGGTTTTATGGTGTCAGGATTGGCTATATTAGCTGCAGCTTACACACAGTGTTTTATGGTGTCAGGATTGGCTATATTAGCTGCGGCTTACACACAGGGTTTTATGGTGTCAGGATTGGCTATATTAGCTGAACCTTACACACAGGGTTTTATGGTGTCAGGATTGGCTATATTAGCCACAGCTTACACACAGGGTGTTATGGTGTCAGGATTGGCTAATTAGCTGCAGCTTACACACAGGGTGTTATGGTGTCAGGATTGGCTATATTAGCTGCAGCTTACACACAAGGTGTTATGGTGTCAGGATTGGCTATATTAGCTGCAGCTTACACACAGGGTGTTATGGTGTCAGGATTGGCTATATTAGCTGCAGCTTACACACAAGGTGTTATGGTATCAGGATTGGCTATATTAGCCACAGCTTACACACAGGGTGTTATGGTGTCAGGATTGGCTATATTAGCTGCAGCTTACACACAAGGTGTTATGGTGTCAGGATTGGCTATATTAGCCACAGCTTACACACAGGGTGTTATGGTGTCAGGATTGGCTATATTAGCTGCAGCTTACACACAAGGTGTTATGGTGTCAGGATTGGCTATATTAGCTGCAGCTTACACACAAGGTGTTATGGTGTCAGGATTGGCTATATTAGCTGCAGCTTACACACAGGGTGTTATGGTGTCAGGATTGGCTATATTAGCCACAGCTTACACACAGGGTGTTATGGTGTCAGGATTGGCTATATTAGCCACAGCTTACACACAGGGTGTTATTGTGTCAGGATTGGCTATATTAGCTGCAGCTTACACACAAGGTGTTATGGTGTCAGGATTGGCTATATTAGCCACAGCTTACACACAGGGTTTTATGGTGTCAGGATTGGCTAATTAGCTGCAGCTTACACACAGGGTGTTATGGTGTCAGGATTGGATGTATTAGCTGCAGCTTACACACAAGGTGTTATGGTGTCAGGATTGGCTATATTAGCTGCGGCTTACACACAGGGTTTTATGGTGTCAGGATTGGATGTATTAGCTGCAGCTTACACATAAGGTGTTATGGTGTCAGGATTGGCTATATTAGCTGCGGCTTACACACAGGGTGTTATGGTGTCAGGATTGGCTATATTAGCTGCGGCTTACACACAGGGTTTTATGGTGTCAGGATTGGCTAATTAGCTGCAGCTTACACACAGGGTGTTATGGTGTCAGGATTGGCTATATTAGCCACAGCTTACACACAGGGTTTTATGGTGTCAGGATTGGATGTATTAGCTGCAGCTTACACACAGGGTGTTATGGTGTCAGGATTGGCTATATTAGCTGCAGCTTACACACAGGGTTTTATGGTGTCAGGATTGGCTATATTAGCCACAGCTTACACACAGGGTTTTATGGTGTCAGGATTGGCTATATTAGCTGCAGCTTACACACAAGGTGTTATGGTGTCAGGATTGGCTATATTAGCTGCAGCTTACACACAGGGTTTTATGGTGTATGGATTGGCTATATTAGCTGCAGCTTACACACAAGGTGTTATCGTGTCAGGATTGGCAATATTAGCCACAGCTTACACACAGGGTTTTATGGTGTCAGGATTGGATGTATTAGCCACAGCTTACACACAGGGTTTTATGGTGTAAGGATTGGATGTATTAGCCACAGCTTACACACAGGGTTTTATGGTGTCAGGATTGGATGTATTAGCCACAGCTTACACACAGGGTGTTATGGTGTCAGGATTGGCTATATTAGCCGCAGCTTACACACAGGGTGTTATGGTGTCAGGATTGGCTATATTAGCTGCAGCTTACACACAGGGTGTTATGGTGTCAGGATTGGCTATATTAGCTGCAGCTTACACACAGGGTTTTATGGTGTCAGGATTGGCTATATTAGCTGCAGCTTACACACAGGGTGTTATGGTGTCAGGATTGGCTATATTAGCCACAGCTTACACACAGGGTGTTATGGTGTCAGGATTGGCTATATTAGCTGCAGCTTACACACAAGGTGTTATGGTGTCAGGATTGGCTATATTAGCCACAGCTTACACACAGGGTGTTATGGTGTCAGGATTGGCTATATTAGCTGCAGCTTACACACAAGGTGTTATGGTGTCAGGATTGGCTATATTAGCCACAGCTTACACACAGGGTGTTATGGTGTCAGGATTGGCTATATTAGCTGCAGTTTACACACAAGGTGTTATGGTGTCAGGATTGGCTATATTAGCTGCAGCTTACACACAAGGTGTTATGGTGTCAGGATTGGCTATATTAGCTGCAGCTTACACACAGGGTGTTATGGTGTCAAGATTGGCTATATTAGCCACAGCTTACACACAGGGTGTTATGGTGTCAGGATTGGCTATATTAGCCACAGCTTACACACAGGGTGTTATTGTGTCAGGATTGGCTATATTAGCTGCAGCTTACACACAAGGTGTTATGGTGTCAGGATTGGCTATATTAGCCACAGCTTACACACAGGGTTTTATGGTGTCAGGATTGGCTATATTAGCTGCGGCTTACACACAGGGTTTTATGGTGTCAGGATTGGATGTATTAGCTGCAGCTTACACACAAGGTGTTATGGTGTCAGGATTGGCTATATTAGCTGCGGCTTACACACAGGGTTTCATGGTGTCAGGATTGGCTAATTAGCTGCAGCTTACACACAGGGTGTTATGGTGTCAGGATTGGCTATATTAGCCACAGCTTACACACAGGGTTTTATGGTGTCAGGATTGGCTATATTAGCTGCGGCTTACACACAGGGTTTTATGGTGTCAGGATTGGATATATTAGCTGCAGCTTACACACAGGGTGTTATGGTGTCAGGATTGGCTATATAAGCCACAGCTTACACACAGGGTTTTATGGTGTCAGGATTGGATGTATTAGCTACAGCTTACACACAGGGTGTTATGGTGTCAGGATTGGATATATTAGCTGCAGCTTACACACAAGGTGTTATAGTGTCAGGATTGGATATATTAGCTGCAGCTTACACACAGGGTTTTATGGTGTCAGGATTGGCTATATTAGCCACAGCTTACACACAGGGTTTTATAGTGTCAGGATTGGATGTATTAGACACAGCTTACACACAGGGTTTTTTATGGTGTCAGGATTGGATGTATTAGCCACAGCTTACACACAGGGTTTTATGGTGTCAGGATTGGATGTATTAGCCACAGCTTACACACAGGGTTTTATGGTGTCAGGATTGGATGTATTAGCCACAGCTTACACACAGGGTTTTTTATGGTGTCAGGATTGGATGTATTAGCCACAGCTTACACACAGGGTTTTATGGTGTCAGGATTGGATGTATTAGCCACAGCTTACACACAGGGTTTTTTATGGTGTCAGGATTGGCTATATTAGCTGCAGCTTACACACAGGGTGTTATGGTGTCAGGATTGGCTATATTAGCCGCAGCTTACACACAGGGTGTTATGGTGTCAGGATTGGCTATATTAGCTGCAGCTTACACACAGGGTTTTATGGTGTCAGGATTGGCTATATTAGCTGCAGCTTACACACAGGGTGTTATGGTGTCAGGATTGGCTATATTAGCCGCAGCTTACACACAGGGTTTTATGGTGTCAGGATTGGCTATATTAGCCACAGCTTACACACTGGGTGTTATGGTGTCAGGATTGGCTATATTAGCCGCAGCTTACACACAGGGTTTTATGGTGTCAGGATTGGCTATATTAGCTGCAGCTTACACACAGGGTTTTATGGTGTCAGGATTGGCTATATTAGCTGCAGCTTACACACAGGGTGTTATGGTGTCAGGATTGGCTATATTAGCTGCAGCTTACACACAGGGTTTTATGGTGTCAGGATTGGCTATATTAGCTGCAGCTTACACACAGGGTTTTATGGTGTCAGGATTGGATATATTAGCCACAGCTTACACACAGGGTTTTATGGTGTCAGGATTGGCTAATTAGCTGCAGCTTACACACAGGGTTTTATGGTGTCAGGATTGGCTATATTAGCTGCAGCTTACACACAGGGTGTTATGGTGTCAGGATTGGATATATTAGCCACAGCTTACACACAGGGTTTTATGGTGTCAGGATTGGCTAATTAGCTGCAGCTTACACACAGGGTTTTATGGTGTCAGGATTGGATGTATTAGCTGCAGCTTACACACAGGGTTTTATGGTGTCAGGATTGGCTATATTAGCCACAGCTTACACACAGGGTGTTATGGTGTCAGGATTGGCTATATTAGCTGCAGCTTACACACAAGGTGTTATGGTGTCAGGATTGGCTATTTTAGCTGCAGCTTACACACAGGGTTTTATGGTGTCAGGATTGGCTATATTAGCTGCAGCTTACACACAGGGTGTTATGGTGTCAGGATTGGCTATATTAGCTGCAGCTTACACACAGGGTTTTATGGTGTCAGGATTGGCTATATTAGCTGCAGCTTACACACAGGGTGTTATGGTGTCAGGATTGGCTATATTAGCTGCAGCTTACACACAGGGTTTTATGGTGTCAGGATTGGCTAATTAGCTGCAGCTTACACACAGGGTTTTATGGTGTCAGCATTGGCTAATTAGCCGCAGCTTACACACAGGGTTTTATGGTGTCAGGATTGGCTATATTAGCTGCAGCTTACACACAGGGTTTTATGGTGTCAGGATTGGCTAATTAGCCGCAGCTTACACACAGGGTTTTATGGTGTCAGGATTGGCTATATTAGCCGCAGCTTACACACAGGGTTTTATGGTGTCAGGATTGGCTATATTAGCCGCAGCTTACACACAGGGTTTTATGGTGTCAGGATTGGCTATATTAGCTGCAGCTTTACACAGGGTTTTTTATGGTGTCAGGATTGGCTATATTAGCTGCAGCTTACACACAGGGTTTTATGGTGTCAGGATTGGCTATATTAGCTGCAGCTTACACACAGGGTTTTATGGTGTCAGGATTGGCTATATTAGCTGCAGCTTACACACAGGGATTTATGGTGTCAGGATTGGCTATATTAGCCACAGCTTACACACAGGGTTTTATGGTGTCAGGATTGGCTATATTAGCTGCGGCTTACACACAGGGTTTTATGGTGTCAGGATTGGCTATATTAGCTGCGGCTTACACACAGGGTTTCATGGTGTCAGGATTGGCTATATTAGCTGCAGCTTACACACAGGGTTTTATGGTGTCAGGATTGGCTATATTAGCCACAGCTTACACACAGGGTTTTATGGTGTCAGGATTGGCTATATTACCTGCAGCTTACACACAGGGTTTTATGGTGTCAGGATTGGCTATATTAGCTGCAGCTTACACACAGGGTTTTATGGTGTCAGGATTGGCTGACATATGACGCTATGGTGAAATCCTACTTCCCAGAAGTAGATGCAAGTAGACAAGGCTGCGCATGCTTGATTGAGCTGTATATCCTGTCAACGGAACCCAATGCTAACCTCATTTGCACATTCTATATGAGACACCAGAAGTCATCTGATGTCATTTCCTGAAACTTCTGTACCTATAGGTGGAGCCACCAGTGACAGGATAGCCTTCTGCTCCACTCAAAATCAGATGAGATATCTATTGAAATCTATATGACAATAAAACAATAAATATATAATATTTATATTTATTTATTTGTAATAATGTATAACAATAAAACAATAATTCAGATGAGAAATTCATGTACATTCATGTGAGATCTTAGTGCAAAGTTAACGTTCAGAGGGGTATGTTCAGAGGGGTATGACCCCTGACCAGTGGGGTATGACCCCTGACCAGTGGGGTATGACCCCTGACCAGTGGGGTATGACCCCTGACCAGTGGGGTATGACCCCTGACCAGTGGGGTATGACCCCTGACCAGTGGGGTATGACCCCTGACCAGTGGGGTATGGCCCCTCCCCTGACCAGTGGGGTATGACCCCTGACCATTGGGGTATGGCCCCTCCCCTGACCAGTGGGGTATGGCCCCTGCCCTGACGAGTGGGGTATGGCCCCTGCCCTGACCAGTGGGGTATGACACCTGCCCTGACCAGTGGGGTATGGCCCCCTCCCCTGACCAGTGGGGTGTGGTCTCCTTCCCCTGACCAGTGAGGTATGGCCCCTGAATAGTGGGGTATGGCCCCTCCCCTGACTACTGGGGTATGGCCCCTCCCCTGACCAGTGGGATATGGCCCCTCCCCTGACCAGTGGAGTATGGCCCTTCCCCTGACCAGTGGGATATGGCCCCTCCCCTGACCAGTGGGATATGACCCCTCCCCTGACTGGTGAGGTATGGCCCTTTCCCTGACCAGTTGGGTATGGCCCCTCCCCTGACCAGTGGGGTATGGCCCCTGACCAGTGGGGTATGACCCCCCTGACCAGTGGGGTATGGCCCCTGACCAGTGGGGTATGACCCCCCTGACCAGTGGGGTATGGCCCCTCCCCTGACCAGTGGGGTATGGCCTCTCCCCTGACCAGTGGGGTATGGCCCCTGACCAGTGGGGTATGGCCCCTCCCCTGACCAGTGGAATATGGCCTCTCCCCTGACCAGTGGGGTATGGCCCCCTGACCAGTGGGGTATGGCCCCTTCCTTGACCAGTGGGGTATGGCCCCTGACCAGTGGGGTATGGCCCCTCCCCTGACCAGTGGGTATGGCCCCTCCCCTGACCAGTGGGGTATGGCCCCTGACCAGTGGGGTATGGCCCCTCCCCTGACCAGTGGGGTATGGCCCCTCCCCTGACCAGTGGGTATGGCCCCCTGACCAGTGGGGTATGACCCCCCTGACCAGTGGGGTATGGCCCCTCCCTTGACCAGTAGGGTATGGCCCCTCCCCTGACCAGTAGGGTATGGCCCCCTCCCCTGATCCCTGACCATGACCAGTGGGGTGTGGTCTTATCCCATGACCAGTGGGGTATGCTCCCCTCCCATGACCAGTGGGGTATGGCCCCTCTTCTGACCAGTGGGGTATGGCCCATCCCCTGACCAGTGGGGTGTGGTCTCCTCCCCTGACCAGTGGTGTATGGTCCCCTCCCCTGACCAGTGATGTGTGGTCTCCTCCCCTGACCAGTGGGGTATGGTCCCCTTCCCTGACCAGTGGGATATGGTCTCCTCCCCTGACCAGTGGGGTGTGGTCTTATCCCCTGACCAGTGGGGTATGGTCCCCTCCCCTGACCAGTGGGGTGTGGTCTCCTTCCCTGACCAGTGGGGTATGGTCCCCTTCCCTGACCAGTCGGATATGGTCCCCTCCCCTGAACCCCGGCCATGACCAGTGGGGTGTGAGCTACATTTTGTATTCCAACTTAGCGGGATAGATTATTGACCAATGAGATTATACCTTTCCTTCAGTGCAGACTTTTAGGGTGCATTACATAACACCTGGTACCCATCATGCTGGCTCTTATCAGTCTTATCTCGCAAGGTACCAGCACAAGCAGGGGTCATCCCACTAAGGATTCTGCTAACCAGGATCGCGTTGCTGCTCTGAGTTCACGGGTCAAATATATCTCTGACACTGTTTGACCCCATGTCACGTCCATGTTCATGCCACAGGGAGGGGGCTATGTCACAGGGGTGCGAATCATCTATTCTAAGGTAGCACGTCATCCCATGGGCGCCGCCATTGGTGGAACTTGTTGCTAGCGAGTTCTACTGATAAGGCCTATCGGATGGACACCAGTTGACCCTCGAGAGGACCGCAGTGAATCATTCAGATTATCTCATTGGCAAATAAACAATCCTGCTATGTCCGTATAGCCTAGTTAATAAGATATCAGACAGGGGGAGGGGGTGGTTAAAATCCCATCATCAGCTTTGGTAGAGTTCTATAAAAAAATGTAACTCAACCTGTAACTTCTGTAACTTCTGCCGATACTATAAGGTGCACCCCCAACTTCTGCTGGTCCTATAATAAGGTGCACCCCAACTTCTGCTGATCCTATAATAAGGTGCACCCAAACTTCTGCTTGTCCTATAAGGTGTACCCCAACTTCTTCTGGTCCTATAAGGTGCTCCCCCAACTTCTGCTGATCCTATAAGGTGCACCCCAACTTCTGCTGACCCTATAAGGTGCACCCCAACTTCTGCTGACCCTATAAGGTACACCCCCAACTTCTGATGACCCTATAAGGTGCACCCCAACTTCTGCTGATCCTATAAGGTGCACCCCAACTTCTGCTGATCCTATAAGGTACATCCCCAACTTCTGCTGATCCTATAATAAGGTGCACCCCAACTTCTGCTGACCCTATAATAAGGTGCACCCCAACTTCTGATGACCCTATAATAAGGTGCACCCCAACTTCTGCTGATCCTACAAGGTGCACCCCAACTTCTGCCTATCCTATAAGGTGCACCCCAACTTCTGCTGATCCTATAAGGTGCACCCCAACTTCTGATGATCCTATAATAAGGTGCACCCCAACTTCTGATGATCCTACAAGGTGCACCCCAACTTCTGCCGAACCTATAAGGTGCACCCCAACTTCTGATGACCCTTTAATAAGGTGCACCCCAACTTCTGATGACCCTATAATAAGGTGCACCCCAACTTCTGATGATTCTATAATAAGGTGCACCCCAACTTCTGCTGATCCTATAAGGTGCACCCCAATTTCTGCTGATCCTATAATAAGGTGCACCCCAACTTTTGCTGATCCTATAAGGTGCACCCCAACTTCTGATGACCCTATAAGGTGCACCCCAACTTCTGTTGATCCTATAAGGTGCACCCCAACTTCTGCTGATCCTACAAGGTGCACCCCAACTTCTGCTGACCCTATAATAGGGTGCAGCCCAACTTTTGCTGACCCTATAATAAGGTGCACCCCAACTTCTGATGATCCTATAAAGTGCACCCCAACTTCTCCTGAGCCTATAAGGTGCACCCCAACTTCTGGTGATCATTTAAGGTGCACCCGAACTTCTGCTGATCCTACAAGGTGCACCCCAACTTCTGCTGACCCTATAATAAGGTGCAACCCAACTTCTGCTGATCCAATAAGGTGCACCCCAACTGCTGATGATCCTACAAGGTGCACCCCAACTTCTGCTGATCCTACAAGGTGCACCCCAACTTCTGCTGACCCTATAATAAGGTGCACCCCAACTTCTGATGATCCTATTTGGTGCACCCCAACTTCTGATGATCCGACAAGGTGTACCCCAACTTCTGCTGGTCCTATAATAAGGTGCACCCCAACTTCTGATGATCCTATAAGGTGCACCCCAACTTCTGATGACCCTATAATAAGGTGCACCCCAACTTCTTATGACCCTATAAGGTGCACCCAAACTTCTGCTGATCCTATAAGGTGTACCCCAACTTCTGATGATCCTATAATAAGGTGCACCCCAACTTCTGATGATCCTACAAGGTGCACCCCAACTTCTGCCAAACCTATAAGGTGCACCCCAACTTCTGATGACCCTTTAATAAGGTGCACCCCAACTTCTGATGACCCTATAATAAGGTGCACCCCAACTTCTGCTGATGCTATAATAAGGTGCACCCCAAATTCTGCTGACCCTCTAAGGTGCACCCCAACTTCTGCTGACCCTATAAGGTACATCCCCAACTTCTGCTGATCCTATAAGGTGCACCCCAATTCTGCTGATCCTATAATGAGGTGCACCCCAACTTCTGCTGACCCTCTTAGGTGCACCCCAACTTCTGCTGATCCTATAAGGTGCACCCCAATTTCTGCTGATCCTATAATAAGGTGCACCCCAACTTTTGCTGATCCTATAAGGTGCACCCCAACTTCTCATGATCCTATAATAAGGTGCACCCCAACTTCTGCTGATCCTACAAGGTGCACCCCAACTTCTGATGACCCTATAAGGTGCACCCCAACTTCTGTTGATCCTATAAGGTGCACCCCAACTTCTGCTGATCCTACAAGGTGCACCCCAACTTCTGCTGACCCTATAATAGGGTGCAGCCCAACTTTTGCTGACCCTATAATAAGGTGCACCCCAACTTCTGATGATCCTATAAAGTGCACCCCAACTTCTCCTGAGCCTATAAGGTGCACCCCAACTTCTGGTGATCATTTAAGGTGCACCGGAACTTCTGCTGATCCTACAAGGTGCACCCCAACTTCTGCTGACCCTATAATAAGGTGCAACCCAACTTCTGCTGATCCAATAAGGTGCACCCCAACTGCTGATGATCCTACAAGGTGCACCCCAACTTCTGCTGATCCTATAATAAGGTGCACCCCAACTTCTGATGATCCTATTTGGTGCACCCCAACTTCTGATGATCCGACAAGGTGTACCCCAACTTCTGCTGGTCCTATAATAAGGTGCACCCCAACTTCTGATGATCCTATAAGGTGCACCCCAACTTCTGATGACCCTATAATAAGGTGCACCCCAACTTCTGATGACCCTATAAGGTGCACCCAAACTTCTGCTGATCCTATAAGGTGTACCCCAACTTCTGATGATCCTATAATAAGGTGCACCCCAACTTCTGATGATCCTACAAGGTGCACCCCAACTTCTGCCAAACCTATAAGGTGTACCCCAACTTCTGATGACCCTTTAATAAGGTGCACCCCAACTTCTGATGACCCTATAATAAGGTGCACCCCAACTTCTGCTGATGCTATAATAAGGTGCATCCCAACTTCTGCTGACCCTCTAAGGTGCACCCCAACTTCTGCTGACCCTATAAGGTACATCCCCAACTTCTGCTGATCCTATAAGGTGCACCCCAACTTCTGCTGATCCTATAATAAGGTGCACCCCAACTTCTGCTGATCCTATAATAAGGTGCACCCCAACTTCTGCTGACCCTCTAAGGTGCACCCCAACTTCTGCTGATCCTATAAGGTGCACCCCAATTTCTGCTGATCCTATAATAAGGTTCACCCCAACTTCTGCTGATCCTATAATAAGGTGCACCTCAACTTTTGCTGATCCTATAAGGTGCACCCCAACTTCTGCTGATCCTATAAGGTGCACCCCAACTTCTGATGACCCTATAAGGTGCACCCCAACTTCTGATGATCCTATAAGGTGCACCCCAACTTCTACTGATCCTATAATAAGGTGCACCCCAACTTCTGCTGGTCCTATAAGGTGCACCCCAACTTCTGATGACCCTATAAGGTACATCCCCAACTTCTGCTGGTCCTATAATAAGGTGCACCCCAACTTCTGCTGACCCTATAAGGTGCACCCCAACTTCTGCTGATCCTATAATAAGGTGCACCTCAACTTTTGCTGATCCTATAAGGTGCACCCCAACTTCTGCTGATCCTATAAGGTGCACCCCAACTTCTGATGACCCTATAAGGTGCACCCCAACTTCTGATGATCCTATAAGGTGCACCCCAACTTCTACTGATCCTATAATAAGGTGCACCCCAACTTCTGCTGGTCCTATAAGGTGCACCCCAACTTCTGATGACCCTATAAGGTACATCCCCAACTTCTGCTGATCCTATAAGGTGCACCCCAACTTCTGCTGATCCTATAAGGTGCACCCCAACTTCTGATGACCCTTTAATAAGGTGCACCCCAACTTCTGATGACCCTATAATAAGGTGCACCCCAACTTCTGCTGATTCTATGATAAGGTGCACCCCAACTTCTGCTGACCCTCTAAGGTGCACCCCAACTTCTGCTGACCCTATAAGGTACATCCCCAACTTCTGCTGATCCTATAAGGTGCACCCCAACTTCTGCTGATCCTATAATAAGGTGCACCCCAACTTCTGCTGATCCTATAATAAGGTGCACCCCAACTTCTGCTGACCCTCTTAGGTGCACCCCAACTTCTCCTGATCCTATAAGGTGCACCCCAATTTCTGCTGATCCTATAATAAGGTGCACCCCAACTTCTGCTCATCCTATAATAAGGTGCACCCCAACTTTTGCTGATCCTATAAGGTGCACCCCAACTTCTGCTGATCCTATAAGGTGCACCCCAACTTCTGATGACCCTATAAGGTGTACCCCAACTTCTGCTGGTCCTATAAGGTGCACCCCAACTTCTACTGATCCTATAATAAGGTGCACCCCAACTTCTGCTGGTCCTATAAGGTGCACCGCAACTTCTGATGACCCTATAAGGTACATCCCCAACTTCTGATGACCCTATAAGGTGCACCCCAACTTCTGATGACCCTATCAGGTGAACCCAAACTTCTGCTGACCCTATAAGGTGCACCCCAACTTCTGCTGACCCTATAAGGTACATCCCCAACTTCTGCTGATCCTATAAGGTGCACCCCAACTTCTGCTGACCCTATAGGGTGCACCCCAACTTCTGCTGATCCTATAATAAGGTGCACCCCAACTTCTGCTGACCCTATAAGGTGCACCCCAACTTCTGCTGATCCTATAAGGTGCACCCCAACTTCTGCTGATCCTATAATAAGGTGCACCCCAACTTCTGATGATCCTACAAGGTGCACCCCAACTTCTGCCGAACCTATAAGGTGCACCCCAACTTCTGATGACCCTTTAATAAGGTGCACCCCGACTTCTGATGACCCTATAATAAGGTGCACCCCAACTTCTGATGATTCTATAATAAGGTGCACCCCAACTTCTGCTGACCCTCTAAGGTGCACCCCAACTTCTGCTGAACCTATAATAAGGTGCACCCCAACTTCTGCTGATCCTACAAGGTGCACCCCAACTTCTGATGACCCTATAATAAGGTGCAGCCCAACTTTTGCTGACCCTATAATAAGGTGCACCCCAACTTCTGATGATCCTATAAAGTGCACCCCAACTTCTCCTGAGCCTATAAGGTGCACCCGAACTTCTGCTGATCCTATAAGGTGCACCCGAACTTCTGCTGATCCTACAAGGTGCACCCCAACTTCTGCTGACCCTATAATAAGGTGCAACCCAACTTCTGCTGATCCAATAAGGTGCACCCCAACTGCTGATGATCCTACAAGGTGCACCCCAACTTCTGCTGATCCTACAAGGTGCACCCCAACTTCTGCTGACCCTATAATAAGGTGCACCCCAACTTCTGATGATCCTATTTGGTGCACCCCAACTTCTGATGATCCGACAAGGTGTACCCCAACTTCTGCTGGTCCTATAATAAGGTGCACCCCAACTTCTGATGATCCTATAAGGTGCACCCCAACTTCTGATGACCCTATAATAAGGTGCACCCCAACTTCTGATGACCCTATAAGGTGCACCCAAACTTCTGCTGATTCTATAATGAGGTGCAGCCCAACTTTTGCTGACCCTATAATAAGGTGCACCCCAACTTCTGCTGATCCTATAATAAGGTGCACCCCAACTTCTGCTGACCCTATAAAAAGGTGCACCCCAACTTCTGCTGACCCTATAATAAGGTGCACCCCAACTTCTGCTGACCCTATAATAAGGTGCACCCCAACTTCTGATGACCCTATAGGGTGCACCCCAACTTCTGCTGATCCTATAATAAGGTGCACCCCAACTTCTGCTGATCCTATAAGGTGCAACCCAACTTCTGCTGATCCTATAATAAGGTGCACCCCAACTTCTGCTGATCCTATAATAAGGTGCACCCCAACTTCTGCTGACCCTCTAAGGTGCACCCCAACTTCTGCTGATCCTATAAGGTGCACCCCAATTTCTGCTGATCCTATAATAAGGTGCACCCCAACTTCTGCTGATCCTATAATAAGGTGCAGCCCAACTTTTGCTGACCCTATAATAAGGTGCACCCCAACTTCTGCTGATCCTATAATAAGGTGCACCCCAACTTCTGCTGACCCTATAAAAAGGTGCACCCCAACTTCTGATGACCCTATAATAAGGTGCACCCCAACTTCTGCTGATGCTATAATAAGGTGCACCCCCAATTCTGCTGTCCCTCTAAGGTGCACCCCAACTTCTGCTGACCCTATAAGGTACATCCCCAACTTCTGCTGATCCTATAAGGTGCACCCCAACTTCTGCTGATCCTATAATAAGGTGCACCCCAACTTCTGCTGATCCTATAATAAGGTGCACCCCAACTTCTGCTGACCCTCTAAGGTGCACCCCAACTTCTGCTGATCCTATAAGGTGCACCCCAATTTCTGCTGATCCTATAATAAGGTGCACCCCAACTTCTGCTGATCCTATAATTAGGTGCACCCCAACTTTTGCTGATCCTATAAGGTGCACCCCAACTTCTGCTGATCCTATAAGGTGCACCCCTACTTCTGATGATCCTATAAGGTGCACCCCAACTTCTGCTGAACCTATAATAAGGTGTACCCCAACTTCTGCTGATCTACAAGGTGCACCCCAACTTCTGATGACCCTATAAGGTGCACACCAACTTCTGCTGATCCTATAAGGTGCACCCCAACTTCTGCTGATCCTACAAGGTGCACCCCAACTTCTGCTGACCCTATTATAAGGTGCACCCCAACTTCTGATGATCCTATAAAGTGCACCCCAACTTCTCCTGAGCCTATAAGGTGCACCCCAACTTCTGCTGATCCTATAAGGTGCACCCCAATTTCTGCTGATCCTATAATAAGGTGCACCCCAACTTCTGCTGATCCTATAATAAGGTGCACCCCAACTTTTGCTGATCCTATAAGGTGCACCCCAACTTCTGCTGATCCTATAAGGTGCACCTCAACTTCTGATGACCCTATAAGGTGCACCCCAACTTCTGATGATCCTATAAGGTGCACCCCAACTTCTACTGATCCTATAATAAGGTGCACCCCAACTTCTGCTGGTCCTATAAGGTGCACCCCAACTTCTGATGACCCTATAAGGTACATCCCCAACTTCTGCTGGTCCTATAATAAGGTGCACCCCAACTTCTGCTGACCCTATAAGGTGCACCCCAACTTCTGCTGATCCTATAATAAGGTGCACCCCAACTTCTGCTGATCCTATAATAAGGTGCACTCCAACTTTTGCTGACCCTCTAAGGTGCACCCCAACTTCTGCCGAACCTATAAGGTGCACCCCAACTTCTGATGACCCTTTAATAAGGTGCACCCCAACTTCTGATGACCCTATAATAAGGTGCACCCCAACTTCTGCTGATTCTATGATAAGGTGCACCCCAACTTCTGCTGACCCTCTAAGGTGCACCCCAACTTCTGCTGACCCTATAAGGTACATCCCCAACTTCTGCTGATCCTATAAAGTGCACCCCAACTTCTGCTGATCCTATAATAAGGTGCACCCCAACTTCTGCTGATCCTATAATAAGGTGCACCCCAACTTCTGCTGACCCTCTTAGGTGCACCCCAACTTCTCCTGATCCTATAAGGTGCACCCCAATTTCTGCTGATCCTATAATAAGGTGCACCCCAACTTCTGCTCATCCTATAATAAGGTGCACCCCAACTTTTGCTGATCCTATAAGGTGCACCCCAACTTCTGCTGATCCTATAAGGTGCACCCCAACTTCTGATGACCCTATAAGGTGTACCCCAACTTCTGCTGGTCCTATAAGGTGCACCCCAACTTCTACTGATCCTATAATAAGGTGCACCCCAACCTCTGCTGGTCCTATAAGGTGCACCGCAACTTCTGATGACCCTATAAGGTACATCCCCAACTTCTGATGACCCTATAAGGTGCACCCCAACTTCTGATGACCCTATCAGGTGAACCCAAACTTCTGCTGACCCTATAAGGTGCACCCCAACTTCTGCTGACCCTATAAGGTACATCCCCAACTTCTGCTGATCCTATAAGGTGCACCCCAACTTCTGCTGACCCTATAGGGTGCACCCCAACTTCTGCTGATCCTATAATAAGGTGCACCCCAACTTCTGCTGACCCTATAAGGTGCACCCCAACTTCTGCTGATCCTATAAGGTGCACCCCAACTTCTGCTGATCCTAAAATAAGGTGCACCCCAACTTCTGATGATCCTACAAGGTGCACCCCAACTTCTGCCGAACCTATAAGGTGCACCCCAACTTCTGATGACCCTTTAATAAGGTGCACCCCAACTTCTGATGACCCTATAATAAGGTGCACCCCAACTTCTGATGATTCTATAATAAGGTGCACCCCAACTTCTGCTGACCCTCTAAGGTGCACCCCAACTTCTGCTGAACCTATAATAAGGTGCACCCCAACTTCTGCTGATCCTACAAGGTGCACCCCAACTTCTGATGACCCTATAAGGTGCACCCCAACTTCTGCTGATCCTATAAGGTGCACCCCAACTTCTGCTGATCCTACAAGGTGCACCCCAACTTCTGCAAACCCTATAATAAGGTGCAGCCCAACTTTTGCTGACCCTATAATAAGGTGCACCCCAACTTCTGATGATCCTATAAAGTGCACCCCAACTTCTCCTGAGCCTATAAGGTGCACCCGAACTTCTGCTGATCCTATAAGGTGCTCCCGAACTTCTGCTGATCCTACAAGGTGCACCCCAACTTCTGCTGACCCTATAATAAGGTGCAACCCAACTTCTGCTGATCCAATAAGGTGCACCCCAACTGCTGATGATCCTACAAGGTGCACCCCAACTTCTGCTGATCCTACAAGGTGCACCCCAACTTCTGCTGACCCTATAATAAGGTGCACCCCAACTTCTGATGATCCTATTTGGTGCACCTCAACTTCTGATGATCCGACAAGGTGTACCCCAACTTCTGCTGGTCCTATAATGAGGTGCACCCCAACTTCTGATGATCCTATAAGGTGCACCCCAACTTCTGATGACCCTATAATAAGGTGCACCCCAACTTCTGATGACCCTATAAGGTGCACCCAAACTTCTGCTGATCCTATAATAAGGTGCAGCCCAACTTTTGCTGACCCTATAATAAGGTGCACCCCAACTTCTGCTGATCCTATAATAAGGTGCACCCCAACTTCTGCTGACCCTATAAAAAGGTGCACCCCAACTTCTGCTGACCCTATAATAAGGTGCACCCCAACTTCTGCTGACCCTATAATAAGGTGCACCCCAACTTCTGATGACCCTATAGGGTGCACCCCAACTTCTGCTGATCCTATAATAAGGTGCACCCCAACTTCTGCTGATCCTATAAGGTGCAACCCAACTTCTGCTGATCCTATAATAAGGTGCACCCCAACTTCTGCTGATCCTATAATAAGGTGCACCCCAACTTCTGCTGACCCTCTAAGGTGCACCCCAACTTCTGCTGATCCTATAAGGTGCACCCCAATTTGTGCTGATCCTATAATAAGGTGCACCCCAACTTCTGCTGATCCTATAATAAGGTGCAGCCCAACTTTTGCTGACCCTATAATAAGGTGCACCCCAACTTCTGCTGATCCTATAATAAGGTGCACCCCAACTTCTGCTGACCCTATAAAAAGGTGCACCCCAACTTCTGATGACCCTATAATAAGGTGCACCCCAACTTCTGCTGATGCTATAATAAGATGCACCCCCAATTCTGCTGTCCCTCTAAGGTGCACCCCAACTTCTGCTGACCCTATAAGGTACATCCCCAACTTCTGCTGATCCTATAAGGTGCACCCCAACTTCTGCTGATCCTATAATAAGGTGCACCCCAACTTCTGCTGATCCTATAATAAGGTGCACCCCAACTTCTGCTGACCCTCTAAGGTGCACCCCAACTTCTGCTGATCCTATAAGGTGCACCCCAATTTCTGCTGATCCTATAATAAGGTGCACCCCAACTTCTGCTGATCCTATAATTAGGTGCACCCCAACTTTTGCTGATCCTATAAGGTGCACCCCAACTTCTGCTGATCCTATAAGGTGCACCCCTACTTCTGATGATCCTATAAGGTGCACCCCAACTTCTGCTGAACCTATAATAAGGTGTACCCCAACTTCTGCTGATCCTACAAGGTGCACCCCAACTTCTGATGACCCTATAAGGTGCACACCAACTTCTGCTGATCCTATAAGGTGCACCCCAACTTCTGCTGATCCTACAAGGTGCACCCCAACTTCTGCTGACCCTATAATAAGGTGCACCCCAACTTCTGATGATCCTATAAAGTGCACCCCAACTTCTCCTGAGCCTATAAGGTGCACCCCAACTTCTGCTGATCCTATAAGGTGCACCCCAACTTCTGCTGATCCTACAAGGTGCACCCCAACTTCTGCTGACCCTATAATAAGGTGCAACCCAACTTCTGCTGATCCAATAAGGTGCACCCCAACTGCTGATGATCCTACAAGGTGCACCCCAACTTCTGCTGATCCTACAAGGTGCACCCCAACTTCTGCTGACCCTATAATAAGGTGCACCCCAACTTCTGATGATCCTATTTGGTGCACCCCAACTTCTGATGATCCGACAAGGTGCACCCCAACTTCTGATGATCCTATAAGGTGCACCCCAACTTCTGATGACCCTATAATAAGGTGCACCCCAACTTCTGCTGATCCTATAATAAGGTGCACCCCAACTTCTGCTGACCCTATAAAAAGGTGCACCCCAACTTCTGCTGACCCTATAATAAGGTGCACCCCAACTTCTGCTGACCCTATAATAAGGTGCACCCCAACTTCTGATGATCCTATAAGGTGCACCCCAACTTCTGATGACCCTATAATAAGGTGCACCCCAACTTCTGCTGATCCTATAATAAGGTGCACCCCAACTTCTGATGACCCTATAAAAAGGTGCACCCCAACTTCTGATGACCCTATAAGGTGCACCCCAACTTCTGCTGATCCTATAAGGTGCACCCCAACTTTTGCTGATCCTATAAGGTGCACCCCAACTTCTGATGATCCTATAAGGTGCACCCCAACTTCTGATGACCCTATAAAAAGGTGCACCCCAACTTCTGATGACCCTATAAGGTGCACCCCAATTTCTGCTGATCCTATAATAAGGTGCACCCCAACTTTTGCTGATCCTATAAGGTGCACCCCAACTTCTGATGATCCTATAATAAGGTGCACCCCAACTTCTGCTGATCCTACAAGGTGCACCCCAACTTCTGATGACCCTATAAGGTGCACCCCAACTTCTGTTGATCCTATAAGGTGCACCCCAACTTCTGCTGATCCTACAAGGTGCACCCCAACTTCTGCTGACCCTATAATAGGGTGCAGCCCAACTTTTGCTGACCCTATAATAAGGTGCACCCCAACTTCTGATGATCCTATAAAGTGCACCCCAACTTCTCCTGAGCCTATAAGGTGCACCCCAACTTCTGGTGATCATTTAAGGTGCACCCGAACTTCTGCTGATCCTACAAGGTGCACCCCAACTTCTGCTGACCCTATAATAAGGTGCACCCCAACTTCTGCTGACCCTATTATAAGGTGCACCCCAACTTCTGATGATCCTATAAAGTGCACCCCAACTTCTCCTGAGCCTATAAGGTGCACCCCAACTTCTGCTGATCCTATAAGGTGCACCCCAATTTCTGCTGATCCTATAATAAGGTGCACCCCAACTTCTGCTGATCCTATAATAAGGTGCACCCCAACTTTTGCTGATCCTATAAGGTGCACCCCAACTTCTGCTGATCCTATAAGGTGCACCTCAACTTCTGATGACCCTATAAGGTGCACCCCAACTTCTGATGATCCTATAAGGTGCACCCCAACTTCTACTGATCCTATAATAAGGTGCACCCCAACTTCTGCTGGTCCTATAAGGTGCACCCCAACTTCTGATGACCCTATAAGGTACATCCCCAACTTCTGCTGGTCCTATAATAAGGTGCACCCCAACTTCTGCTGACCCTATAAGGTGCACCCCAACTTCTGCTGATCCTATAATAAGGTGCACCCCAACTTCTGCTGATCCTATAATAAGGTGCACTCCAACTTTTGCTGACCCTCTAAGGTGCACCCCAACTTCTGCCGAACCTATAAGGTGCACCCCAACTTCTGATGACCCTTTAATAAGGTGCACCCCAACTTCTGATGACCCTATAATAAGGTGCACCCCAACTTCTGCTGATTCTATGATAAGGTGCACCCCAACTTCTGCTGACCCTCTAAGGTGCACCCCAACTTCTGCTGACCCTATAAGGTACATCCCCAACTTCTGCTGATCCTATAAAGTGCACCCCAACTTCTGCTGATCCTATAATAAGGTGCACCCCAACTTCTGCTGATCCTATAATAAGGTGCACCCCAACTTCTGCTGACCCTCTTAGGTGCACCCCAACTTCTCCTGATCCTATAAGGTGCACCCCAATTTCTGCTGATCCTATAATAAGGTGCACCCCAACTTCTGCTCATCCTATAATAAGGTGCACCCCAACTTTTGCTGATCCTATAAGGTGCACCCCAACTTCTGCTGATCCTATAAGGTGCACCCCAACTTCTGATGACCCTATAAGGTGTACCCCAACTTCTGCTGGTCCTATAAGGTGCACCCCAACTTCTACTGATCCTATAATAAGGTGCACCCCAACCTCTGCTGGTCCTATAAGGTGCACCGCAACTTCTGATGACCCTATAAGGTACATCCCCAACTTCTGATGACCCTATAAGGTGCACCCCAACTTCTGATGACCCTATCAGGTGAACCCAAACTTCTGCTGACCCTATAAGGTGCACCCCAACTTCTGCTGACCCTATAAGGTACATCCCCAACTTCTGCTGATCCTATAAGGTGCACCCCAACTTCTGCTGACCCTATAGGGTGCACCCCAACTTCTGCTGATCCTATAATAAGGTGCACCCCAACTTCTGCTGACCCTATAAGGTGCACCCCAACTTCTGCTGATCCTATAAGGTGCACCCCAACTTCTGCTGATCCTAAAATAAGGTGCACCCCAACTTCTGATGATCCTACAAGGTGCACCCCAACTTCTGCCGAACCTATAAGGTGCACCCCAACTTCTGATGACCCTTTAATAAGGTGCACCCCAACTTCTGATGACCCTATAATAAGGTGCACCCCAACTTCTGATGATTCTATAATAAGGTGCACCCCAACTTCTGCTGACCCTCTAAGGTGCACCCCAACTTCTGCTGAACCTATAATAAGGTGCACCCCAACTTCTGCTGATCCTACAAGGTGCACCCCAACTTCTGATGACCCTATAAGGTGCACCCCAACTTCTGCTGATCCTATAAGGTGCACCCCAACTTCTGCTGATCCTACAAGGTGCACCCCAACTTCTGCAAACCCTATAATAAGGTGCAGCCCAACTTTTGCTGACCCTATAATAAGGTGCACCCCAACTTCTGATGATCCTATAAAGTGCACCCCAACTTCTCCTGAGCCTATAAGGTGCACCCGAACTTCTGCTGATCCTATAAGGTGCTCCCGAACTTCTGCTGATCCTACAAGGTGCACCCCAACTTCTGCTGACCCTATAATAAGGTGCAACCCAACTTCTGCTGATCCAATAAGGTGCACCCCAACTGCTGATGATCCTACAAGGTGCACCCCAACTTCTGCTGATCCTACAAGGTGCACCCCAACTTCTGCTGACCCTATAATAAGGTGCACCCCAACTTCTGATGATCCTATTTGGTGCACCTCAACTTCTGATGATCCGACAAGGTGTACCCCAACTTCTGCTGGTCCTATAATGAGGTGCACCCCAACTTCTGATGATCCTATAAGGTGCACCCCAACTTCTGATGACCCTATAATAAGGTGCACCCCAACTTCTGATGACCCTATAAGGTGCACCCAAACTTCTGCTGATCCTATAATAAGGTGCAGCCCAACTTTTGCTGACCCTATAATAAGGTGCACCCCAACTTCTGCTGATCCTATAATAAGGTGCACCCCAACTTCTGCTGACCCTATAAAAAGGTGCACCCCAACTTCTGCTGACCCTATAATAAGGTGCACCCCAACTTCTGCTGACCCTATAATAAGGTGCACCCCAACTTCTGATGACCCTATAGGGTGCACCCCAACTTCTGCTGATCCTATAATAAGGTGCACCCCAACTTCTGCTGATCCTATAAGGTGCAACCCAACTTCTGCTGATCCTATAATAAGGTGCACCCCAACTTCTGCTGATCCTATAATAAGGTGCACCCCAACTTCTGCTGACCCTCTAAGGTGCACCCCAACTTCTGCTGATCCTATAAGGTGCACCCCAATTTGTGCTGATCCTATAATAAGGTGCACCCCAACTTCTGCTGATCCTATAATAAGGTGCAGCCCAACTTTTGCTGACCCTATAATAAGGTGCACCCCAACTTCTGCTGATCCTATAATAAGGTGCACCCCAACTTCTGCTGACCCTATAAAAAGGTGCACCCCAACTTCTGATGACCCTATAATAAGGTGCACCCCAACTTCTGCTGATGCTATAATAAGATGCACCCCCAATTCTGCTGTCCCTCTAAGGTGCACCCCAACTTCTGCTGACCCTATAAGGTACATCCCCAACTTCTGCTGATCCTATAAGGTGCACCCCAACTTCTGCTGATCCTATAATAAGGTGCACCCCAACTTCTGCTGATCCTATAATAAGGTGCACCCCAACTTCTGCTGACCCTCTAAGGTGCACCCCAACTTCTGCTGATCCTATAAGGTGCACCCCAATTTCTGCTGATCCTATAATAAGGTGCACCCCAACTTCTGCTGATCCTATAATTAGGTGCACCCCAACTTTTGCTGATCCTATAAGGTGCACCCCAACTTCTGCTGATCCTATAAGGTGCACCCCTACTTCTGATGATCCTATAAGGTGCACCCCAACTTCTGCTGAACCTATAATAAGGTGTACCCCAACTTCTGCTGATCCTACAAGGTGCACCCCAACTTCTGATGACCCTATAAGGTGCACACCAACTTCTGCTGATCCTATAAGGTGCACCCCAACTTCTGCTGATCCTACAAGGTGCACCCCAACTTCTGCTGACCCTATAATAAGGTGCACCCCAACTTCTGATGATCCTATAAAGTGCACCCCAACTTCTCCTGAGCCTATAAGGTGCACCCCAACTTCTGCTGATCCTATAAGGTGCACCCCAACTTCTGCTGATCCTACAAGGTGCACCCCAACTTCTGCTGACCCTATAATAAGGTGCAACCCAACTTCTGCTGATCCAATAAGGTGCACCCCAACTGCTGATGATCCTACAAGGTGCACCCCAACTTCTGCTGATCCTACAAGGTGCACCCCAACTTCTGCTGACCCTATAATAAGGTGCACCCCAACTTCTGATGATCCTATTTGGTGCACCCCAACTTCTGATGATCCGACAAGGTGCACCCCAACTTCTGATGATCCTATAAGGTGCACCCCAACTTCTGATGACCCTATAATAAGGTGCACCCCAACTTCTGCTGATCCTATAATAAGGTGCACCCCAACTTCTGCTGACCCTATAAAAAGGTGCACCCCAACTTCTGCTGACCCTATAATAAGGTGCACCCCAACTTCTGCTGACCCTATAATAAGGTGCACCCCAACTTCTGATGATCCTATAAGGTGCACCCCAACTTCTGATGACCCTATAATAAGGTGCACCCCAACTTCTGCTGATCCTATAATAAGGTGCACCCCAACTTCTGATGACCCTATAAAAAGGTGCACCCCAACTTCTGATGACCCTATAAGGTGCACCCCAACTTCTGCTGATCCTATAAGGTGCACCCCAACTTTTGCTGATCCTATAAGGTGCACCCCAACTTCTGATGATCCTATAAGGTGCACCCCAACTTCTGATGACCCTATAAAAAGGTGCACCCCAACTTCTGATGACCCTATAAGGTGCACCCCAATTTCTGCTGATCCTATAATAAGGTGCACCCCAACTTTTGCTGATCCTATAAGGTGCACCCCAACTTCTGATGATCCTATAATAAGGTGCACCCCAACTTCTGCTGATCCTACAAGGTGCACCCCAACTTCTGATGACCCTATAAGGTGCACCCCAACTTCTGTTGATCCTATAAGGTGCACCCCAACTTCTGCTGATCCTACAAGGTGCACCCCAACTTCTGCTGACCCTATAATAGGGTGCAGCCCAACTTTTGCTGACCCTATAATAAGGTGCACCCCAACTTCTGATGATCCTATAAAGTGCACCCCAACTTCTCCTGAGCCTATAAGGTGCACCCCAACTTCTGGTGATCATTTAAGGTGCACCCGAACTTCTGCTGATCCTACAAGGTGCACCCCAACTTCTGCTGACCCTATAATAAGGTGCAACCCAACTTCTGCTGATCCAATAAGGTGCACCCCAACTGCTGATGATCCTACAAGGTGCACCCCAACTTCTGCTGATCCTACAAGGTGCACCCCAACTTCTGCTGACCCTATAATAAGGTGCACCCCAACTTCTGATGATCCTATTTGGTGCACCCCAACTTCTGATGATCCGACAAGGTGTACCCCAACTTCTGCTGGTCCTATAATAAGGTGCACCCCAACTTCTGATGATCCTATAAGGTGCACCCCAACTTCTGATGACCCTATAATAAGGTGCACCCCAACTTCTGATGACCCTATAAGGTGCACCCAAACTTCTGCTGATCCTATAAGGTGTACCCCAACTTCTGATGATCCTATAATAAGGTGCACCCCAACTTCTGATGATCCTACAAGTGCACCCCAACTTCTGCCAAACCTATAAGGTGCACCCCAACTTCTGATGACCCTTTAATAAGGTGCACCCCAACTTCTGATGACCCTATAATAAGGTGCACCCCAACTTCTGCTGATGCTATAATAAGGTGCACCCCAACTTCTGCTGACCCTCTAAGGTGCACCCCAACTTCTGCTGACCCTATAAGGTACATCCCCAACTTCTGCTGATCCTATAAGGTGCACCCCAATTCTGCTGATCCTATAATGAGGTGCACCCCAACTTCTGCTGACCCTCTTAGGTGCACCCCAACTTCTGCTGATCCTATAAGTTGCATCCCAATTTCTGCTGATCCTATAATAAGGTGCACCCCAACTTTTGCTGATCCTATAAGGTGCACCCCAACTTCTCATGATCCTATAATAAGGTGCACCCCAACTTCTGCTGATCCTACAAGGTGCACCCCAACTTCTGATGACCCTATAAGGTGCACCCCAACTTCTGTTGATCCTATAAGGTGCACCCCAACTTCTGCTGATCCTACAAGGTGCACCCCAACTTCTGCTGACCCTATAATAGGGTGCAGCCCAACTTTTGCTGACCCTATAATAAGGTGCACCCCAACTTCTGATGATCCTATAAAGTGCACCCCAACTTCTCCTGAGCCTATAAGGTGCACCCCAACTTCTGGTGATCATTTAAGGTGCACCCGAACTTCTGCTGATCCTACAAGGTGCACCCCAACTTCTGCTGACCCTATAATAAGGTGCAACCCAACTTCTGCTGATCCAATAAGGTGCACCCCAACTGCTGATGATCCTACAAGGTGCACCCCAACTTCTGCTGATCCTATAATAAGGTGCACCCCAACTTCTGATGATCCTATTTGGTGCACCCCAACTTCTGATGATCCGACAAGGTGTACCCCAACTTCTGCTGGTCCTATAATAAGGTGCACCCCAACTTCTGATGATCCTATAAGGTGCACCCCAACTTCTGATGACCCTATAATAAGGTGCACCCCAACTTCTGATGACCCTATAAGGTGCACCCAAACTTCTGCTGATCCTATAAGGTGTACCCCAACTTCTGATGATCCTATAATAAGGTGCACCCCAACTTCTGATGATCCTACAAGGTGCACCCCAACTTCTGCCAAACCTATAAGGTGCACCCCAACTTCTGATGACCCTTTAATAAGGTGCACCCCAACTTCTGATGACCCTATAATAAGGTGCACCCCAACTTCTGCTGATGCTATAATAAGGTGCACCCCAACTTCTGCTGACCCTCTAAGGTGCACCCCAACTTCTGCTGACCCTATAAGGTACATCCCCAACTTCTGCTGATCCTATAAGGTGCACCCCAACTTCTGCTGATCCTATAATAAGGTGCACCCCAACTTCTGCTGATCCTATAATAAGGTGCACCCCAACTTCTGCTGACCCTCTAAGGTGCACCCCAACTTCTGCTGATCCTATAAGGTGCACCCCAATTTCTGCTGATCCTATAATAAGGTGCACCCCAACTTCTGCTGATCCTATAATAAGGTACACCTCAACTTTTGCTGATCCTATAAGGTGCACCCCAACTTCTGCTGATCCTATAAGGTGCACCCCAACTTCTGATGACCCTATAAGGTGCACCCCAACTTCTGATGATCCTATAAGGTGCACCCCAACTTCTACTGATCCTATAATAAGGTGCACCCCAACTTCTGCTGGTCCTATAAGGTGCACCCCAACTTCTGATGACCCTATAAGGTACATCCCCAACTTCTGCTGGTCCTATAATAAGGTGCACCCCAACTTCTGCTGACCCTATAAGGTGCACCCCAACTTCTGCTGATCCTATAATAAGGTGCACCCCAACTTCTGCTGATCCTATAATAAGGTGCACTCCAACTTTTGCTGACCCTCTAAGGTGCACCCCAACTTCTGCCGAACCTATAAGGTGCACCCCAACTTCTGATGACCCTTTAATAAGGTGCACCCCAACTTCTGATGACCCTATAATAAGGTGCACCCCAACTTCTGCTTATTCTATGATAAGGTGCACCCCAACTTCTGCTGACCCTCTAAGGTGCACCCCAACTTCTGCTGACCCTATAAGGTACATCCCCAACTTCTGCTGATCCTATAAGGTGCACCCCAACTTCTGCTGATCCTATAATAAGGTGCAGCCCAACTTCTGCTGATCCTATAATAAGGTGCACCCCAACTTCTGCTGACCCTATAAAAAGGTGCACCCCAACTTCTGATGACCCTATAATAAGGTGCACCCCAACTTCTGCTGACCCTATAAGGTACATCCCCAACTTCTGCTGATCCTATAAGGTGCACCCCAACTTCTGCTCATCCTATAATAAGGTGCACCCCAACTTTTGCTGATCCTATAAGGTGCACCCCAACTTCTGCTGATCCTATAAGGTGCACCCCAACTTCTGATGACCCTATAAGGTGTACCCCAACTTCTGCTGGTCCTATAAGGTGCACCCCAACTTCTACTGATCCTATAATAAGGTGCACCCCAACTTCTGCTGGTCCTATAAGGTGCACCGCAACTTCTGATGACCCTATAAGGTACATCCCCAACTTCTGATGACCCTATAAGGTGCACCCCAACTTCTGATGACCCTATCAGGTGAACCCAAACTTCTGCTGACCCTATAAGGTGCACCCCAACTTCTGCTGACCCTATAAGGTACATCCCCAACTTCTGCTGATCCTATAAGGTGCACCCCAACTTCTGCTGACCCTATAGGGTGCACCCCAACTTCTGCTGATCCTATAATAAGGTGCACCCCAACTTCTGCTGACCCTATAAGGTGCACCCCAACTTCTGCTGATCCTATAAGGTGCACCCCAACTTCTGCTGATCCTATAATAAGGTGCACCCCAACTTCTGATGATCCTACAAGGTGCACCCCAACTTCTGCCGAACCTATAAGGTGCACCCCAACTTCTGATGACCCTTTAATAAGGTGCACCCCGACTTCTGATGACCCTATAATAAGGTGCACCCCAACTTCTGATGATTCTATAATAAGGTGCACCCCAACTTCTGCTGACCCTCTAAGGTGCACCCCAACTTCTGCTGAACCTATAATAAGGTGCACCCCAACTTCTGCTGATCCTACAAGGTGCACCCCAACTTCTGATGACCCTATAAGGTGCACCCCAACTTCTGATGATCCTATAAGGTGCACCCCAACTTCTGCTGATCCTACAAGGTGCACCCCAACTTCTGCTGACCCTATAATAAGGTGCAGCCCAACTTTTGCTGACCCTATAATAAGGTGCACCCCAACTTCTGATGATCCTATAAAGTGCACCCCAACTTCTCCTGAGCCTATAAGGTGCACCCGAACTTCTGCTGATCCTATAAGGTGCACCCGAACTTCTGCTGATCCTACAAGGTGCACCCCAACTTCTGCTGACCCTATAATAAGGTGCAACCCAACTTCTGCTGATCCAATAAGGTGCACCCCAACTGCTGATGATCCTACAAGGTGCACCCCAACTTCTGCTGATCCTACAAGGTGCACCCCAACTTCTGCTGACCCTATAAAAAGGTGCACCCCAACTTCTGCTGACCCTATAATAAGGTGCACCCCAACTTCTGCTGACCCTATAATAAGGTGCACCCCAACTTCTGATGACCCTATAGGGTGCACCCCAACTTCTGCTGATCCTATAATAAGGTGCACCCCAACTTCTGCTGATCCTATAAGGTGCAACCCAACTTCTGCTGATCCTATAATAAGGTGCACCCCAACTTCTGCTGATCCTATAATAAGGTGCACCCCAACTTCTGCTGACCCTCTAAGGTGCACCCCAACTTCTGCTGATCCTATAAGGTGCACCCCAATTTGTGCTGATCCTATAATAAGGTGCACCCCAACTTCTGCTGATCCTATAATAAGGTGCAGCCCAACTTTTGCTGACCCTATAATAAGGTGCACCCCAACTTCTGCTGATCCTATAATAAGGTGCACCCCAACTTCTGCTGACCCTATAAAAAGGTGCACCCCAACTTCTGATGACCCTATAATAAGGTGCACCCCAACTTCTGCTGATGCTATAATAAGGTGCACCCCCAATTCTGCTGTCCCTCTAAGGTGCACCCCAACTTCTGCTGACCCTATAAGGTACATCCCCAACTTCTGCTGATCCTATAAGGTGCACCCCAACTTCTGCTGATCCTATAATAAGGTGCACCCCAACTTCTGCTGATCCTATAATAAGGTGCACCCCAACTTCTGCTGACCCTCTAAGGTGCACCCCAACTTCTGCTGATCCTATAAGGTGCACCCCTACTTCTGATGATCCTATAAGGTGCACCCCAACTTCTGCTGAACCTATAATAAGGTGTACCCCAACTTCTGCTGATCCTACAAGGTGCACCCCAACTTCTGATGACCCTATAAGGTGCACACCAACTTCTGCTGATCCTATAAGGTGCACCCCAACTTCTGCTGATCCTACAAGGTGCACCCCAACTTCTGCTGACCCTATAATAAGGTGCACCCCAACTTCTGATGATCCTATAAAGTGCACCCCAACTTCTCCTGAGCCTATAAGGTGCACCCCAACTTCTGCTGATCCTATAAGGTGCACCCCAACTTCTGCTGATCCTACAAGGTGCACCCCAACTTCTGCTGACCCTATAATAAGGTGCAACCCAACTTCTGCTGATCCAATAAGGTGCACCCCAACTGCTGATGATCCTACAAGGTGCACCCCAACTTCTGCTGATCCTACAAGGTGCACCCCAACTTCTGCTGACCCTATAATAAGGTGCACCCCAACTTCTGATGATCCTATTTGGTGCACCCCAACTTCTGATGATCCGACAAGGTGCACCCCAACTTCTGATGATCCTATAAGGTGCACCCCAACTTCTGATGACCCTATAATAAGGTGCACCCCAACTTCTGCTGATCCTATAATAAGGTGCACCCCAACTTCTGCTGACCCTATAAAAAGGTGCACCCCAACTTCTGCTGACCCTATAATAAGGTGCACCCCAACTTCTGCTGACCCTATAATAAGGTGCACCCCAACTTCTGATGATCCTATAAGGTGCACCCCAACTTCTGATGACCCTATAATAAGGTGCACCCCAACTTCTGCTGATCCTATAATAAGGTGCACCCCAACTTCTGATGACCCTATAAAAAGGTGCACCCCAACTTCTGATGACCCTATAAGGTGCACCCCAACTTCTGCTGATCCTATAAGGTGCACCCCAACTTTTGCTGATCCTATAAGGTGCACCCCAACTTCTGATGATCCTATAAGGTGCACCCCAACTTCTGATGACCCTATAAAAAGGTGCACCCCAACTTCTGATGACCCTATAAGGTGCACCCCAATTTCTGCTGATCCTATAATAAGGTGCACCCCAACTTTTGCTGATCCTATAAGGTGCACCCCAACTTCTGATGATCCTATAATAAGGTGCACCCCAACTTCTGCTGATCCTACAAGGTGCACCCCAACTTCTGATGACCCTATAAGGTGCACCCCAACTTCTGTTGATCCTATAAGGTGCACCCCAACTTCTGCTGATCCTACAAGGTGCACCCCAACTTCTGCTGACCCTATAATAGGGTGCAGCCCAACTTTTGCTGACCCTATAATAAGGTGCACCCCAACTTCTGATGATCCTATAAAGTGCACCCCAACTTCTCCTGAGCCTATAAGGTGCACCCCAACTTCTGGTGATCATTTAAGGTGCACCCGAACTTCTGCTGATCCTACAAGGTGCACCCCAACTTCTGCTGACCCTATAATAAGGTGCAACCCAACTTCTGCTGATCCAATAAGGTGCACCCCAACTGCTGATGATCCTACAAGGTGCACCCCAACTTCTGCTGATCCTACAAGGTGCACCCCAACTTCTGCTGACCCTATAATAAGGTGCACCCCAACTTCTGATGATCCTATTTGGTGCACCCCAACTTCTGATGATCCGACAAGGTGTACCCCAACTTCTGCTGGTCCTATAATAAGGTGCACCCCAACTTCTGATGATCCTATAAGGTGCACCCCAACTTCTGATGACCCTATAATAAGGTGCACCCCAACTTCTGATGACCCTATAAGGTGCACCCAAACTTCTGCTGATCCTATAAGGTGTACCCCAACTTCTGATGATCCTATAATAAGGTGCACCCCAACTTCTGATGATCCTACAAGTGCACCCCAACTTCTGCCAAACCTATAAGGTGCACCCCAACTTCTGATGACCCTTTAATAAGGTGCACCCCAACTTCTGATGACCCTATAATAAGGTGCACCCCAACTTCTGCTGATGCTATAATAAGGTGCACCCCAACTTCTGCTGACCCTCTAAGGTGCACCCCAACTTCTGCTGACCCTATAAGGTACATCCCCAACTTCTGCTGATCCTATAAGGTGCACCCCAATTCTGCTGATCCTATAATGAGGTGCACCCCAACTTCTGCTGACCCTCTTAGGTGCACCCCAACTTCTGCTGATCCTATAAGGTGCATCCCAATTTCTGCTGATCCTATAATAAGGTGCACCCCAACTTTTGCTGATCCTATAAGGTGCACCCCAACTTCTCATGATCCTATAATAAGGTGCACCCCAACTTCTGCTGATCCTACAAGGTGCACCCCAACTTCTGATGACCCTATAAGGTGCACCCCAACTTCTGTTGATCCTATAAGGTGCACCCCAACTTCTGCTGATCCTACAAGGTGCACCCCAACTTCTGCTGACCCTATAATAGGGTGCAGCCCAACTTTTGCTGACCCTATAATAAGGTGCACCCCAACTTCTGATGATCCTATAAAGTGCACCCCAACTTCTCCTGAGCCTATAAGGTGCACCCCAACTTCTGGTGATCATTTAAGGTGCACCCGAACTTCTGCTGATCCTACAAGGTGCACCCCAACTTCTGCTGACCCTATAATAAGGTGCAACCCAACTTCTGCTGATCCAATAAGGTGCACCCCAACTGCTGATGATCCTACAAGGTGCACCCCAACTTCTGCTGATCCTATAATAAGGTGCACCCCAACTTCTGATGATCCTATTTGGTGCACCCCAACTTCTGATGATCCGACAAGGTGTACCCCAACTTCTGCTGGTCCTATAATAAGGTGCACCCCAACTTCTGATGATCCTATAAGGTGCACCCCAACTTCTGATGACCCTATAATAAGGTGCACCCCAACTTCTGATGACCCTATAAGGTGCACCCAAACTTCTGCTGATCCTATAAGGTGTACCCCAACTTCTGATGATCCTATAATAAGGTGCACCCCAACTTCTGATGATCCTACAAGGTGCACCCCAACTTCTGCCAAACCTATAAGGTGCACCCCAACTTCTGATGACCCTTTAATAAGGTGCACCCCAACTTCTGATGACCCTATAATAAGGTGCACCCCAACTTCTGCTGATGCTATAATAAGGTGCACCCCAACTTCTGCTGACCCTCTAAGGTGCACCCCAACTTCTGCTGACCCTATAAGGTACATCCCCAACTTCTGCTGATCCTATAAGGTGCACCCCAACTTCTGCTGATCCTATAATAAGGTGCACCCCAACTTCTGCTGATCCTATAATAAGGTGCACCCCAACTTCTGCTGACCCTCTAAGGTGCACCCCAACTTCTGCTGATCCTATAAGGTGCACCCCAATTTCTGCTGATCCTATAATAAGGTGCACCCCAACTTCTGCTGATCCTATAATAAGGTACACCTCAACTTTTGCTGATCCTATAAGGTGCACCCCAACTTCTGCTGATCCTATAAGGTGCACCCCAACTTCTGATGACCCTATAAGGTGCACCCCAACTTCTGATGATCCTATAAGGTGCACCCCAACTTCTACTGATCCTATAATAAGGTGCACCCCAACTTCTGCTGGTCCTATAAGGTGCACCCCAACTTCTGATGACCCTATAAGGTACATCCCCAACTTCTGCTGGTCCTATAATAAGGTGCACCCCAACTTCTGCTGACCCTATAAGGTGCACCCCAACTTCTGCTGATCCTATAATAAGGTGCACCCCAACTTCTGCTGATCCTATAATAAGGTGCACTCCAACTTTTGCTGACCCTCTAAGGTGCACCCCAACTTCTGCCGAACCTATAAGGTGCACCCCAACTTCTGATGACCCTTTAATAAGATGCACCCCAACTTCTGATGACCCTATAATAAGGTGCACCCCAACTTCTGCTTATTCTATGATAAGGTGCACCCCAACTTCTGCTGACCCTCTAAGGTGCACCCCAACTTCTGCTGACCCTATAAGGTACATCCCCAACTTCTGCTGATCCTATAAGGTGCACCCCAACTTCTGCTGATCCTATAATAAGGTGCACCCCAACTTCTGCTGATCCTATAATAAGGTGCACCCCAACTTCTGCTGACCCTATAAAAAGGTGCACCCCAACTTCTGATGACCCTATAATAAGGTGCACCCCAACTTCTGCTGACCCTATAAGGTACATCCCCAACTTCTGCTGATCCTATAAGGTGCACCCCAACTTCTGCTCATCCTATAATAAGGTGCACCCCAACTTTTGCTGATCCTATAAGGTGCACCCCAACTTCTGCTGATCCTATAAGGTGCACCCCAACTTCTGATGACCCTATAAGGTGTACCCCAACTTCTGCTGGTCCTATAAGGTGCACCCCAACTTCTACTGATCCTATAATAAGGTGCACCCCAACTTCTGCTGGTCCTATAAGGTGCACCGCAACTTCTGATGACCCTATAAGGTACATCCCCAACTTCTGATGACCCTATAAGGTGCACCCCAACTTCTGATGACCCTATCAGGTGAACCCAAACTTCTGCTGACCCTATAAGGTGCACCCCAACTTCTGCTGACCCTATAAGGTACATCCCCAACTTCTGCTGATCCTATAAGGTGCACCCCAACTTCTGCTGACCCTATAGGGTGCACCCCAACTTCTGCTGATCCTATAATAAGGTGCACCCCAACTTCTGCTGACCCTATAAGGTGCACCCCAACTTCTGCTGATCCTATAAGGTGCACCCCAACTTCTGCTGATCCTATAATAAGGTGCACCCCAACTTCTGATGATCCTACAAGGTGCACCCCAACTTCTGCCGAACCTATAAGGTGCACCCCAACTTCTGATGACCCTTTAATAAGGTGCACCCCGACTTCTGATGACCCTATAATAAGGTGCACCCCAACTTCTGATGATTCTATAATAAGGTGCACCCCAACTTCTGCTGACCCTCTAAGGTGCACCCCAACTTCTGCTGAACCTATAATAAGGTGCACCCCAACTTCTGCTGATCCTACAAGGTGCACCCCAACTTCTGATGACCCTATAAGGTGCACCCCAACTTCTGATGATCCTATAAGGTGCACCCCAACTTCTGCTGATCCTACAAGGTGCACCCCAACTTCTGCTGACCCTATAATAAGGTGCAGCCCAACTTTTGCTGACCCTATAATAAGGTGCACCCCAACTTCTGATGATCCTATAAAGTGCACCCCAACTTCTCCTGAGCCTATAAGGTGCACCCGAACTTCTGCTGATCCTATAAGGTGCACCCGAACTTCTGCTGATCCTACAAGGTGCACCCCAACTTCTGCTGACCCTATAATAAGGTGCAACCCAACTTCTGCTGATCCAATAAGGTGCACCCCAACTGCTGATGATCCTACAAGGTGCACCCCAACTTCTGCTGATCCTACAAGGTGCACCCCAACTTCTGCTGACCCTATAATAAGGTGCACCCCAACTTCTGATGATCCTATTTGGTGCACCCCAACTTCTGATGATCCGACAAGGTGTACCCCAACTTCTGCTGGTCCTATAATAAGGTGCACCCCAACTTCTGATGATCCTATAAGGTGCACCCCAACTTCTGATGACCCTATAATAAGGTGCACCCCAACTTCTGATGACCCTATAAGGTGCACCCAAACTTCTGCTGATTCTATAATAAGGTGCAGCCCAACTTTTGCTGACCCTATAATAAGGTGCACCCCAACTTCTGCTGATCCTATAATAAGGTGCACCCCAACTTCTGCTGACCCTATAAAAAGGTGCACCCCAACTTCTGCTGACCCTATAATAAGGTGCACCCCAACTTCTGCTGACCCTATAATAAGGTGCACCCCAACTTCTGATGACCCTATAGGGTGCACCCCAACTTCTGATGATCCTATAATAAGGTGCACCCCAACTTCTGCTGATCCTATAAGGTGCAACCCAACTTCTGCTGATCCTATAATAAGGTGCACCCCAACTTCTGCTGATCCTATAATAAGGTGCACCCCAACTTCTGCTGACCCTCTAAGGTGCACCCCAACTTCTGCTGATCCTATAAGGTGCACCCCAATTTCTGCTGATCCTATAATAAGGTGCACCCCAACTTCTGCTGATCCTATAATAAGGTGCAGCCCAACTTTTGCTGACCCTATAATAAGGTGCACCCCAACTTCTGCTGATCCTATAATAAGGTGCACCCCAACTTCTGCTGACCCTATAAAAAGGTGCACCCCAACTTCTGATGACCCTATAATAAGGTGCACCCCAACTTCTGCTGATGCTATAATAAGGTGCACCCCCAATTCTGCTGTCCCTCTAAGGTGCACCCCAACTTCTGCTGACCCTATAAGGTACATCCCCAACTTCTGCTGATCCTATAAGGTGCACCCCAATTTCTGCTGATCCTATAATAAGGTGCACCCCAACTTCTGCTGATCCTATAATAAGGTGCACCCCAACTTCTGCTGACCCTCTAAGGTGCACCCCAACTTCTGCTGATCCTATAAGGTGCACCCCAATTTCTGCTGATCCTATAATAAGGTGCACCCCAACTTCTGCTGATCCTATAATTAGGTGCACCCCAACTTTTGCTGATCCTATAAGGTGCACCCCAACTTCTGCTGATCCTATAAGGTGCACCCCTACTTCTGATGATCCTATAAGGTGCACCCCAACTTCTGCTGAACCTATAATAAGGTGTACCCCAACTTCTGCTGATCTACAAGGTGCACCCCAACTTCTGATGACCCTATAAGGTGCACACCAACTTCTGCTGATCCTATAAGGTGCACCCCAACTTCTGCTGATCCTACAAGGTGCACCCCAACTTCTGCTGACCCTATAATAAGGTGCACCCCAACTTCTGATGATCCTATAAAGTGCACCCCAACTTCTCCTGAGCCTATAAGGTGCACCCCAACTTCTGCTGATCCTATAAGGTGCACCCCAATTTCTGCTGATCCTATAATAAGGTGCACCCCAACTTCTACTGATCCTATAATAAGGTGCACCCCAACTTCTGCTGGTCCTATAAGGTGCACCCCAACTTCTGATGACCCTATAAGGTACATCCCCAACTTCTGCTGGTCCTATAATAAGGTGCACCCCAACTTCTGCTGACCCTATAAGGTGCACCCCAACTTCTGCTGATCCTATAATAAGGTGCACCCCAACTTCTGCTGATCCTATAATAAGGTGCACTCCAACTTTTGCTGACCCTCTAAGGTGCACCCCAACTTCTGCAGAACCTATAAGGTGCACCCCAACTTCTGATGACCCTTTAATAAGGTGCACCCCAACTTCTGATGACCCTATAATAAGGTGCACCCCAACTTCTGCTGATTCTATGATAAGGTGCACCCCAACTTCTGCTGACCCTCTAAGGTGCACCCCAACTTCTGCTGACCCTATAAGGTACATCCCCAACTTCTGCTGATCCTATAAAGTGCACCCCAACTTCTGCTGATCCTATAATAAGGTGCACCCCAACTTCTGCTGATCCTATAATAAGGTGCACCCCAACTTCTGCTGACCCTCTTAGGTGCACCCCAACTTCTCCTGATCCTATAAGGTGCACCCCAATTTCTGCTGATCCTATAATAAGGTGCACACCAACTTCTGCTCATCCTATAATAAGGTGCACCCCAACTTTTGCTGATCCTATAAGGTGCACCCCAACTTCTGCTGATCCTATAAGGTGCACCCCAACTTCTGATGACCCTATAAGGTGTACCCCAACTTCTGCTGGTCCTATAAGGTGCACCCCAACTTCTACTGATCCTATAATAAGGTGCACCCCAACTTCTGCTGGTCCTATAAGGTGCACCGCAACTTCTGATGACCCTATAAGGTACATCCCCAACTTCTGATGACCCTATAAGGTGCACCCCAACTTCTGATGACCCTATCAGGTGAACCCAAACTTCTGCTGACCCTATAAGGTGCACCCCAACTTCTGCTGACCCTATAAGGTACATCCCCAACTTCTGCTAATCCTATAAGGTGCACCCCAACTTCTGCTGACCCTATAGGGTGCACCCCAACTTCTGCTGATCCTATAATAAGGTGCACCCCAACTTCTGCTGACCCTATAAGGTGCACCCCAACTTCTGCTGATCCTATAAGGTGCACCCCAACTTCTGCTGATCCTAAAATAAGGTGCACCCCAACTTCTGATGATCCTACAAGGTGCACCCCAACTTCTGCCGAACCTATAAGGTGCACCCCAACTTCTGATGACCCTTTAATAAGGTGCACCCCAACTTCTGATGACCCTATAATAAGGTGCACCCCAACTTCTGATGATTCTATAATAAGGTGCACCCCAACTTCTGCTGACCCTCTAAGGTGCACCCCAACTTCTGCTGAACCTATAATAAGGTGCACCCCAACTTCTGCTGATCCTACAAGGTGCACCCCAACTTCTGATGACCCTATAAGGTGCACCCCAACTTCTGATGATCCTATAAGGTGCACCCCAACTTCTGCTGATCCTACAAGGTGCACCCCAACTTCTGCTGACCCTATAATAAGGTGCAGCCCAACTTTTGCTGACCCTATAATAAGGTGCACCCCAACTTCTGATGATCCTATAAAGTGCACCCCAACTTCTCCTGAGCCTATAAGGTGCACCCGAACTTCTGCTGATCCTATAAGGTGCACCCGAACTTCTGCTGATCCTACAAGGTGCACCCCAACTTCTGCTGACCCTATAATAAGGTGCAACCCAACTTCTGCTGATCCAATAAGGTGCACCCCAACTGCTGATGATCCTACAAGGTGCACCCCAACTTCTGCTGATCCTACAAGGTGCACCCCAACTTCTGCTGACCCTATAATAAGGTGCACCCCAACTTCTGATGATCCTATTTGGTGCACCCCAACTTCTGATGATCCGACAAGGTGTACCCCAACTTCTGCTGGTCCTATAATAAGGTGCACCCCAACTTCTGATGATCCTATAAGGTGCACCCCAACTTCTGATGACCCTATAATAAGGTGCACCCCAACTTCTGATGACCCTATAAGGTGCACCCAAACTTCTGCTGATCCTATAATAAGGTGCAGCCCAACTTTTGCTGACCCTATAATAAGGTGCACCCCAACTTCTGCTGATCCTATAATAAGGTGCACCCCAACTTCTGCTGACCCTATAAAAAGGTGCACCCCAACTTCTGCTGACCCTATAATAAGGTGCACCCCAACTTCTGCTGACCCTATAATAAGGTGCACCCCAACTTCTGATGACCCTATAGGGTGCACCCCAACTTCTGCTGATCCTATAATAAGGTGCACCCCAACTTCTGCTGATCCTATAAGGTGCAACCCAACTTCTGCTGATCCTATAATAAGGTGCACCCCAACTTCTGCTGATCCTATAATAAGGTGCACCCCAACTTCTGCTGACCCTCTAAGGTGCACCCCAACTTCTGCTGATCCTATAAGGTGCACCCCAATTTCTGCTGATCCTATAATAAGGTGCACCCCAACTTCTGCTGATCCTATAATAAGGTGCAGCCCAACTTTTGCTGACCCTATAATAAGGTGCACCCCAACTTCTGCTGATCCTATAATAAGGTGCACCCCAACTTCTGCTGACCCTATAAAAAGGTGCACCCCAACTTCTGATGACCCTATAATAAGGTGCACCCCAACTTCTGCTGATGCTATAATAAGGTGCACCCCCAATTCTGCTGTCCCTCTAAGGTGCACCCCAACTTCTGCTGACCCTATAAGGTACATCCCCAACTTCTGCTGATCCTATAAGGTGCACCCCAACTTCTGCTGATCCTATAATAAGGTGCACCCCAACTTCTGCTGATCCTATAATAAGGTGCACCCCAACTCCTGTTGACCCTCTAAGGTGCACCCCAACTTCTGCTGATCCTATAAGGTGCACCCCAATTTCTGCTGATCCTATAATAAGGTGCACCCCAACTTCTGCTGATCCTATAATTAGGTGCACCCCAACTTTTGCTGATCCTATAAGGTGCACCCCAACTTCTGCTGATCCTATAAGGTGCACCCCTACTTCTGATGATCCTATAAGGTGCACCCCAACTTCTGCTGAACCTATAATAAGGTGTACCCCAACTTCTGCTGATCCTACAAGGTGCACCCCAACTTCTGATGACCCTATAAGGTGCACACCAACTTCTGCTGATCCTATAAGGTGCACCCCAACTTCTGCTGATCCTACAAGGTGCACCCCAACTTCTGCTGACCCTATAATAAGGTGCACCCCAACTTCTGATGATCCTATAAAGTGCACCCCAACTTCTCCTGAGCCTATAAGGTGCACCCCAACTTCTGCTGATCCTATAAGGTGCACCCCAACTTCTGCTGATCCTACAAGGTGCACCCCAACTTCTGCTGACCCTATAATAAGGTGCAACCCAACTTCTGCTGATCCAATAAGGTGCACCCCAACTGCTGATGATCCTACAAGGTGCACCCCAACTTCTGCTGATTCTACAAGGTGCACCCCAACTTCTGCTGACCCTATAATAAGGTGCACCCCAACTTCTGATGATCCTATTTGGTGCACCCCAACTTCTGATGATCCGACAAGGTGCACCCCAACTTCTGATGATCCTATAAGGTGCACCCCAACTTCTGATGACCCTATAATAAGGTGCACCCCAACTTCTGCTGATCCTATAATAAGGTGCACCCCAACTTCTGCTGACCCTATAAAAAGGTGCACCCCAACTTCTGCTGACCCTATAATAAGGTGCACCCCAACTTCTCCTGACCCTATAATAAGGTGCACCCCAACTTCTGATGATCCTATAAGGTGCACCCCAACTTCTGATGACCCTATAATAAGGTGCACCCCAACTTCTGATGATCCTATAATAAGGTGCACCCCAACTTCTGATGACCCTATAAAAAGGTGCACCCCAACTTCTGATGACCCTATAAGGTGCACCCCAACTTCTGCTGATCCTATAAGGTGCACCCCAACTTTTGCTGATCCTATAAGGTGCACCCCAACTTCTGATGATCCTATAAGGTGCACCCCAACTTCTGATGACCCTATAAAAAGGTGCACCCCAACTTCTGATGACCCTATAAGGTGCACCCCAATTTCTGCTGATCCTATAATAAGGTGCACCCCAACTTTTGCTGATCCTATAAGGTGCACCCCAACTTCTGATGATCCTATAATAAGGTGCACCCCAACTTCTGCTGATCCTACAAGGTGCACCCCAACTTCTGATGACCCTATAAGGTGCACCCCAACTTCTGTTGATCCTATAAGTAGCACCCCAACTTCTGCTGATCCTACAAGGTGCACCCCAACTTCTGCTGACCCTATAATAGGGTGCAGCCCAACTTTTGCTGACCCTATAATAAGGTGCACCCCAACTTCTGATGATCCTATAAAGTGCACCCCAACTTCTCCTGAGCCTATAAGGTGCACCCCAACTTCTGGTGATCATTTAAGGTGCACCCGAACTTCTGCTGATCCTACAAGGTGCACCCCAACTTCTGCTGACCCTATAATAAGGTGCAACCCAACTTCTGCTGATCCAATAAGGTGCACCCCAACTGCTGATGATCCTACAAGGTGCACCCCAACTTCTGCTGATCCTACAAGGTGCACCCCAACTTCTGCTGACCCTATAATAAGGTGCACCCCAACTTCTGATGATCCTATTTGGTGCACCCCAACTTCTGATGATCCGACAAGGTGTACCCCAACTTCTGCTGGTCCTATAATAAGGTGCACCCCAACTTCTGATGATCCTATAAGGTGCAACCCAACTTCTGATGACCCTATAATAAGGTGCACCCCAACTTCTGATGACCCTATAAGGTGCACCCAAACTTCTGCTGATCCTATAAGGTGTACCCCAACTTCTGATGATCCTATAATAAGGTGCACCCCAACTTCTGATGATCCTACAAGGTGCACCCCAACTTCTGCCAAACCTATAAGGTGCACCCAAACTTCTGATGACCCTTTAATAAGGTGCACCCCAACTTCTGATGACCCTATAATAAGGTGCACCCCAACTTCTGCTGATGCTATAATAAGGTGCACCCCAACTTCTGCTGACCCTCTAAGGTGCACCCCAACTTCTGCTGACCCTATAAGGTACATCCCCAACTTCTGCTGATCCTATAAGGTGCACCCCAATTCTGCTGATCCTATAATGAGGTGCACCCCAACTTCTGCTGACCCTCTTAGGTGCACCCCAACTTCTGCTGATCCTATAAGGTGCACCCCAATTTCTGCTGATCCTATAATAAGGTGCACCCCAACTTTTGCTGATCCTATAAGGTGCACCCCAACTTCTCATGATCCTATAATAAGGTGCACCCCAACTTCTGCTGATCCTACAAGGTGCACCCCAACTTCTGATGACCCTATAAGGTGCACCCCAACTTCTGTTGATCCTATAAGGTGCACCCCAACTTCTGCTGATCCTACAAGGTGCACCCCAACTTCTGCTGACCCTATAATAGGGTGCAGCCCAACTTTTGCTGACCCTATAATAAGGTGCACCCCAACTTCTGATGATCCTATAAAGTGCACCCCAACTTCTCCTGAGCCTATAAGGTGCACCCCAACTTCTGGTGATCATTTAAGGTGCACCCGAACTTCTGCTGATCCTACAAGGTGCACCCCAACTTCTGCTGACCCTATAATAAGGTGCAACCCAACTTCTGCTGATCCAATAAGGTGCACCCCAACTGCTGATGTTCCTACAAGGTGCACCCCAACTTCTGCTGATCCTATAATAAGGTGCACCCCAACTTCTGATGATCCTATTTGGTGCACCCCAACTTCTGATGATCCGACAAGGTGTACCCCAACTTCTGCTGGTCCTATAATAAGGTGCACCCCAACTTCTGATGATCCTATAAGGTGCACCCCAACTTCTGATGACCCTATAATAAGGTGCACCCCAACTTCTGATGACCCTATAAGGTGCACCCAAACTTCTGCTGATCCTATAAGGTGTACCCCAACTTCTGATGATCCTATAATAAGGTGCACCCCAACTTCTGATGATCCTACAAGGTGCACCCCAACTTCTGCCAAACCTATAAGGTGCACCCCAACTTCTGATGACCCTTTAATAAGGTGCACCCCAACTTCTGATGACCCTATAATAAGGTGCACCCCAACTTCTGCTGATGCTATAATAAGGTGCACCCCAACTTCTGCTGACCCTCTAAGGTGCACCCCAACTTCTGCTGACCCTATAAGGTACATCCCCAACTTCTGCTGATCCTATAAGGTGCACCCCAACTTCTGCTGATCCTATAATAAGGTGCACCCCAACTTCTGCTGATCCTATAATAAGGTGCACCCCAACTTCTGCTGACCCTCTAAGGTGCACCCCAACTTCTGCTGATCCTATAAGGTGCACCCCAATTTCTGCTGATCCTATAATAAGGTGCACCCCAACTTCTGCTGATCCTATAATAAGGTGCACCTCAACTTTTGCTGATCCTATAAGGTGCACCCCAACTTCTGCTGATCCTATAAGGTGCACCCCAACTTCTGATGACCCTATAAGGTGCACCCCAACTTCTGATGATCCTATAAGGTGCACCCCAACTTCTACTGATCCTATAATAAGGTGCACCCCAACTTCTGCTGGTCCTATAAGGTGCACCCCAACTTCTGATGACCCTATAAGGTACATCCCCAACTTCTGCTGGTCCTATAATAAGGTGCACCCCAACTTCTGCTGACCCTATAAGGTGCACCCCAACTTCTGATGACCCTTTAATAAGGTGCACCCCAACTTCTGATGACCCTATAATAAGGTGCACCCCAACTTCTGCTGATTCTATGATAAGGTGCACCCCAACTTCTGCTGACCCTCTAAGGTGCACCCCAACTTCTGCTGACCCTATAAGGTACATCCCCAACTTCTGCTGATCCTATAAGGTGCACCCCAACTTCTGCTGATCCTATAATAAGGTGCACCCCAACTTCTGCTGACCCTCTTAGGTGCACCCCAACTTCTCCTGATCCTATAAGGTGCACCCCAATTTCTGCTGATCCTATAATAAGGTGCACCCCAACTTCTGCTCATCCTATAATAAGGTGCACCCCAACTTTTGCTGATCCTATAAGGTGCACCCCAACTTCTGCTGATCCTATAAGGTGCACCCCAACTTCGGATGACCCTATAAGGTGTACCCCAACTTCTGCTGGTCCTATAAGGTGCACCCCAACTTCTACTGATCCTATAATAAGGTGCACCCCAACTTCTGCTGGTCCTATAAGGTGCACCGCAACTTCTGATGACCCTATAAGGTACATCCCCAACTTCTGATGACCCTATAAGGTGCACCCCAACTTCTGATGACCCTATCAGGTGAACCCAAACTTCTGCTGACCCTATAAGGTGCACCCCAACTTCTGCTGACCCTATAAGGTACATCCCCAACTTCTGCTGATCCTATAAGGTGCACCCCAACTTCTGCTGACCCTATAGGGTGCACCCCAACTTCTGCTGATCCTATAATAAGGTGCACCCCAACTTCTGCTGACCCTATAAGGTGCACCCCAACTTCTGCTGATCCTATAAGGTGCACCCCAACTTCTGCTGATCCTATAATAAGGTGCACCCCAACTTCTGATGATCCTACAAGGTGCACCCCAACTTCTGCCGAACCTATAAGGTGCACCCCAACTTCTGATGACCCTTTAATAAGGTGCACCCCGACTTCTGATGACCCTATAATAAGGTGCACCCCAACTTCTGATGATTCTATAATAAGGTGCACCCCAACTTCTGCTGACCCTCTAAGGTGCACCCCAACTTCTGCTGAACCTATAATAAGGTGCACCCCAACTTCTGCTGATCCTACAAGGTGCACCCCAACTTCTGATGACCCTATAAGGTGCACCCCAACTTCTGATGATCCTATAAGGTGCACCCCAACTTCTGCTGATCCTACAAGGTGCACCCCAACTTCTGCTGACCCTATAATAAGGTGCAGCCCAACTTTTGCTGACCCTATAATAAGGTGCACCCCAACTTCTGATGATCCTATAAAGTGCACCCCAACTTCTCCTGAGCCTATAAGGTGCACCCGAACTTCTGCTGATCCTATAAGGTGCACCCGAACTTCTGCTGATCCTACAAGGTGCACCCCAACTTCTGCTGACCCTATAATAAGGTGCAACCCAACTTCTGCTGATCCAATAAAGTGCACCCCAACTGCTGATGATCCTACAAGGTGCACCCCAACTTCTGCTGATCCTACAAGGTGCACCCCAACTTCTGCTGACCCTATAATAAGGTGCACCCCAACTTCTGATGATCCTATTTGGTGCACCCCAACTTCTGATGATCCGACAAGGTGTACCCCAACTTCTGCTGGTCCTATAATAAGGTGCACCCCAACTTCTGATGACCCTATAAGGTGCACCCAAACTTCTGCTGATTCTATAATAAGGTGCAGCCCAACTTTTGCTGACCCTATAATAAGGTGCACCCCAACTTCTGCTGATCCTATAATAAGGTGCACCCCAACTTCTGCTGACCCTATAAAAAGGTGGACCCCAACTTCTGCTGACCCTATAATAAGGTGCACCCCAACTTTTGCTGACCCTATAATAAGGTGCACCCCAACTTCTGATGACCCTATAGGGTGCACCCCAACTTCTGCTGATCCTATAATAAGGTGCACCCCAACTTCTGCTGATCCTATAAGGTGCAACCCAACTTCTGCTGATCCTATAATAAGGTGCACCCCAACTTCTGCTGATCCTATAATAAGGTGCACCCCAACTTCTGCTGACCCTCTAAGGTGCACCCCAACTTCTGCTGATCCTATAAGGTGCACCCCAATTTCTGCTGATCCTATAATAAGGTGCACCCCAACTTCTGCTGATCCTATAATAAGGTGCAGCCCAACTTTTGCTGACCCTATAATAAGGTGCACCCCAACTTCTGCTGATCCTATAATAAGGTGCACCCCAACTTCTGCTGACCCTATAAAAAGGAGCACCCCAACTTCTGATGACCCTATAATATGGTGCACCCCAACTTCTGCTGATGCTATAATAAGGTGCACCCCCAATTCTGCTGTCCCTCTAAGGTGCACCCCAACTTCTGCTAACCCTATAAGGTACATCCCCAACTTCTGCTGATCCTATAAGGTGCATCCCAACTTCTGCTGATCCTATTATAAGGTGCACCCCAACTTCTGCTGATCCTATAATAAGGTGCACCCCAACTTCTGCTGACCCTCTAAGGTGCACCCCAACTTCTGCTGATCCTATAAGGTGCACCCAAATTTCTGCTGATCCTATAATAAGGTGCACCCCAACTTCTGCTGATCCTATAATTAGGTGCACCCCAACTTTTGCTGATCCTATAAGGTGCACCCCAACTTCTGCTGATCCTATAAGGTGCACCCCTACTTCTGATGATCCTATAAGGTGCACCCCAACTTCTGCTGAACCTATAATAAGGTGTACCCCAACTTCTGCTGATCCTACAAGGTGCACCCCAACTTCTGATGACCCTATAAGGTGCACACCAACTTCTGCTGATCCTATAAGGTGCACCCCAACTTCTGCTGATCCTACAAGGTGCACCCCAACTTCTGCTGACCCTATAATAAGGTGCACCCCAACTTCTGATGATCCTATAAAGTGCACCCCAACTTCTCCTGAGCCTATAAGGTGCACCCCAACTTCTGCTGATCCTATAAGGTGCACCCCAATTTCTGCTGATCCTATAATAAGGTGCACCCCAACTTCTGCTGATCCTATAATAAGGTGCACCCCAACTTTTGCTGATCCTATAAGGTGCACCCCAATTTCTGCTGATCCTATAAGGTGCACCTCAAATTCTGATGACCCTATAAGGTGCACCCCAACTTCTGATGATCCTATAAGGTGCACCCCAACTTCTACTGATCCTATAATAAGGTGCACCCCAACTTCTGCTGGTCCTATAAGGTGCACCCCAACTTCTGATGACCCTATAAGGTACATCCCCAACTTCTGCTGGTCCTATAATAAGGTGCACCCCAACTTCTGCTGACCCTATAAGGTGCACCCCAACTTCTGCTGATCCTATAATAAGGTGCACCCCAACTTCTGCTGATCCTATAATAAGGTGCACTCCAACTTTTGCTGACCCTCTAAGGTGCACCCCAACTTCTGCCGAACCTATAAGGTGCACCCCAACTTCTGATGACCCTTTAATAAGGTGCACCCCAACTTCTGATGACCCTATAATAAGGTGCACCCCAACTTCTGCTGATTCTATGATAAGGTGCACCCCAACTTCTGCTGACCCTCTAAGGTGCACCCCAACTTCTGCTGACCCTATAAGGTACATCCCCAACTTCTGCTGATCCTATAAAGTGCACCCCAACTTCTGCTGATCCTATAATAAGGTGCACCCCAACTTCTGCTGATCCTATAATAAGGTGCACCCCAACTTCTGCTGACCCTCTTAGGTGCACCCCAACTTCTCCTGATCCTATAAGGTGCACCCCAATTTCTGCTGATCCTATAATAAGGTGCACCCCAACTTCTGCTCATCCTATAATAAGGTGCACCCCAACTTTTGCTGATCCTATAAGGTGCACCCCAACTTCTGCTGATCCTATAAGGTGCACCCCAACTTCTGATGACCCTATAAGGTGTACCCCAACTTCTGCTGGTCCTATAAGGTGCACCCCAACTTCTACTGATCCTATAATAAGGTGCACCCCAACTTCTGCTGGTCCTATAAGGTGCACCGCAACTTCTGATGACCCTATAAGGTACATCCCCAACTTCTGATGACCCTATAAGGTGCACCCCAACTTCTGATGACCCTATCAGGTGAACCCAAACTTCTGCTGACCCTATAAGGTGCACCCCAACTTCTGCTGACCCTATAAGGTACATCCCCAACTTCTGCTGATCCTATAAGGTGCACCCCAACTTCTGCTGACCCTATAGGGTGCACCCCAACTTCTGCTGATCCTATAATAAGGTGCACCCCAACTTCTGCTGACCCTATAAGGTGCACCCCAACTTCTGCTGATCCTATAAGGTGCACCCCAACTTCTGCTGATCCTAAAATAAGGTGCACCCCAACTTCTGATGATCCTACAAGGTGCACCCCAACTTCTGCCGAACCTATAAGGTGCACCCCAACTTCTGATGACCCTTTAATAAGGTGCACCCCAACTTCTGATGACCCTATAATAAGGTGCACCCCAACTTCTGATGATTCTATAATAAGGTGCACCCCAACTTCTGCTGACCCTCTAAGGTGCACCCCAACTTCTGCTGAACCTATAATAAGGTGCACCCCAACTTCTGCTGATCCTACAAGGTGCACCCCAACTTCTGATGACCCTATAAGGTGCACCCCAACTTCTGATGATCCTATAAGGTGCACCCCAACTTCTGCTGATCCTACAAGGTGCACCCCAACTTCTGCTGACCCTATAATAAGGTGCAGCCCAACTTTTGCTGACCCTATAATAAGGTGCACCCCAACTTCTGATGATCCTATAAAGTGCACCCCAACTTCTCCTGAGCCTATAAGGTGCACCCGAACTTCTGCTGATCCTATAAGGTGCACCCGAACTTCTACTGATCCTACAAGGTGCACCCTAACTTCTGCTGACCCTATAATAAGGTGCAACCCAACTTCTGCTGATCCAATAAGGTGCACCCCAACTGCTGATGATCCTACAAGGTGCACCCCAACTTCTGCTGATCCTACAAGGTGCACCCCAACTTCTGCTGACCCTATAATAAGGTGCACCCCAACTTCTGATGATCCTATTTGGTGCACCCCAACTTCTGATGATCCGACAAGGTGTACCCCAACTTCTGCTGGTCCTATAATAAGGTGCACCCCAACTTCTGATGATCCTATAAGGTGCACCCCAACTTCTGATGACCCTATAATAAGGTGCACCCCAACTTCTGATGACCCTATAAGGTGCACCCAAACTTCTGCTGATCCTATAATAAGGTGCAGCCCAACTTTTGCTGACCCTATAATAAGGTGCACCCCAACTGCTGATGATCCTACAAGGTGCACCCCAACTTCTGCTGATCCTACAAGGTGCACCCCAACTTCTGCTGACCCTATAATAAGGTGCACCCCAACTTCTGATGATCCTATTTGGTGCACCCCAACTTCTGATGATCCGACAAGGTGTACCCCAACTTCTGCTGGTCCTATAATAAGGTGCACCCCAACTTCTGATGATCCTATAAGGTGCACCCCAACTTCTGATGACCCTATAATAAGGTGCACCCCAACTTCTGATGACCCTATAAGGTGCACCCAAACTTCTGCTGATCCTATAATAAGGTGCAGCCCAACTTTTGCTGACCCTATAATAAGGTGCACCCCAACTTCTGCTGATCCTATAATAAGGTGCACCTCAACTTCTGCTGACCCTATAAAAAGGTGCACCCCAACTTCTGCTGACCCTATAATAAGGTGCACCCCAACTTCTGCTGACCCTATAATAAGGTGCACCCCAACTTCTGATGACCCTATAGGGTGCACCCCAACTTCTGCTGATCCTATAATAAGGTGCACCCCAACTTCTGCTGATCCTATAAGGTGCACCCCAACTTCTGCTGATCCTATAATAAGGTGCACCCCAACTTCTGCTGATCCTATAATAAGGTGCAGCCCAACTTCTGCTGACCCTCTAAGGTGCACCCCAACTTCTGCTGATCCTATAAGGTGCACCCCAATTTCTGCTGATCCTATAATAAGGTGCACCCCAACTTCTGCTGATCCTATAATAAGGTGCAGCCCAACTTTTGCTGACCCTATAATAAGGTGCACCCCAACTTCTGCTGATCCTATAATAAGGTGCACCCCAACTTCTGCTGACCCTATAAAAAGGTGCACCCCAACTTCTGATGACCCTATAATAAGGTGCACCCCAACTTCTGCTGATGCTATAATAAGGTGCACCCCAAATTCTGCTGACCCTCTAAGGTGCACCCCAACTTCTGCTGACCCTATAAGGTACATCCCCAACTTCTGCTGATCCTATAAGGTGCACCCCAACTTCTGCTGATCCTATAATAAGGTGCACCCCAACTTCTGCTGATCCTATAATAAGGTGCACCCCAACTTCTGCTGACCCTCTAAGGTGCACCCCAACTTCTGCTGATCCTATGAGGTGCACCCCAATTTCTGCTGATCCTATAATAAGGTGCACCCCAACTTCTGCTGATCCTATAATTAGGTGCACCCCAACTTTTGCTGATCCTATAAGGTGCACCCCAACTTCTGCTGATCCTATAAGGTGCACCCCTACTTCTGATGATCCTATAAGGTGCACCCCAACTTCTGCTGAACCTATAATAAGGTGTACCCCAACTTCTGCTGATCCTACAAGGTGCACCCCAACTTCTGATGACCCTATAAGGTGCACACCAACTTCTGCTGATCCTATAAGGTGCACCCCAACTTCTGCTGATCCTACAAGGTGCACCCCAACTTCTGCTGACCCTATAATAAGGTGCACCCCAACTTCTGATGATCCTATAAAGTGCACCCCAACTTCTCCTGAGCCTATAAGGTGCACCCCAACTTCTGCTGATCCTATAAGGTGCACCCCAACTTCTGCTGATCCTACAAGGTGCACCCCAACTTCTGCTGACCCTATAATAAGGTGCAACCCAACTTCTGCTGATCCAATAAGGTGCACCCCAACTGCTGATGATCCTACAAGGTGCACCCCAACTTCTGCTGATCCTACAAGGTGCACCCCAACTTCTGCTGACCCTATAATAAGGTGCACCCCAACTTCTGATGATCCTATTTGGTGCACCCCAACTTCTGATGATCCGACAAGGTGCACCCCAACTAATGATGATCCTATAAGGTGCACCCCAACTTCTGATGACCCTATAATAAGGTGCAGCCCAACTTCTGCTGATCCTATAATAAGGTGCACCCCAACTTCTGCTGACCCTATAAAAAGGTGCACCCCAACTTCTGCTGACCCTATAATAAGGTGCACCCCAACTTCTGCTGATCCTATAATAAGGTGCACCCCAACTTCTGCTGACCCTATAATAAGGTGCACCCCAACTTCTGCTGATCCTATAATAAGGTGCACCCCAACTTCTGATGACCCTATAAAAAGGTGCACCCCAACTTCTGATGACCCTATAAGGTGCACCCCAACTTCTGCTGATCCTATAAGGTGCACCCCAACTTCTGATGATCCTATAATAAGGTGCACCCCAACTTCTGCTGATCCTATAAGGTGCACCCCAACTTCTGCTGACCCTATAAGGTGCACACCAACTTCTGATGACCCTATAATAAGGTGCATCCCAACTTCTGCTGACCCTATAATAAGGTGCACCCCAACTTCTGATGACCCTATAATAAGGTGCACCCCAACTTCTGCTGATCCTACAAGGTGCACCCCAACTTCTGCCTATCCTATAAGGTGCACCCCAACTTCTGCTGATCCTATAAGGTGCACCCCAACTTCTGATGATCCTATAATAAGGTGCACCCCAACTTCTGATGATCCTACAAGGTGCACCCCAACTTCTGCCGAACCTATAAGGTGCACCCCAACTTCTGATGACCCTTTAATAAGGTGCACCCCAACTTCTGATGACCCTATAATAAGGTGCACCCCAACTTCTGATGATTCTATAATAAGGTGCACCCCAACTTCTGCTGACCCTCTAAGGTGCACCCCAACTTCTGCTGAACCTATAATAAGGTGCACCCCAACTTCTGCTGATCCTACAAGGTGCACCCCAACTTCTGATGACCCTATAAGGTGCACCCCAACTTCTGATGATCCTATAAAGTGCACCCCAACTTCTACTGAGCCTATAAGGTGCACCCGAACTTCTGCTGATCCTATAAGGTGCACCCGAACTTCTGCTGATCCTACAAGGTGCACCCCAACTTCTGCTGACCCTATAATAAGGTGCAACCCAACTTCTGCTGATCCAATAAGGTGCACCCCAACTGCTGATGATCCTACAAGGTGCACCCCAACTTCTGCTGATCCTACAAGGTGCACCCCAACTTCTGCTGACCCTATAATAAGGTGCACCCCAACTTCTGATGATCCTATTTGGTGCACCCCAACTTCTGATGATCCGACAAGGTGTACCCCAACTTCTGCTGGTCCTATAATAAGGTGCACCCCAACTTCTGATGATCCTATAAGGTGCACCCCAACTTCTGATGACCCTATAATAAGGTGCACCCCAACTTCTGATGACCCTATAAGGTGCAGCCAAACTTCTGCTGATCCTATAATAAGGTGCAGCCCAACTTTTGCTGACCCTATAATAAGGTGCACCCCAACTTCTGCTGATCCTATAATAAGGTGCACCCCAACTTCTGCTGACCCTATAAAAAGGTGCACCCAACTTCTGCTGACCCTATAAAAAGGTGCACCCAACTTCTGCTGACCCTATAATAAGGTGCACCCCAACTTCTGCTGACCCTATAATAAGGTGCACCCCAACTTCTGATGACCCTATAGGGTGCACCCCAACTTCTGCTGATCCTATAATAAGGTGCACCCCAACTTCTGCTGACCCTATAAGGTGCACCCCAACTTCTGCTGATCCTATAAGGTGCACCCCAACTTCTGATGATCCTATAATAAGGTGCACCCCAACTTCTGATGATCCTACAAGGTGCACCCCAACTTCTGCCAAACCTATAAGGTGCACCCCAACTTCTGATGACCCTTTAATAAGGTGCACCCCAACTTCTGATGACCCTATAATAAGGTGCACCCCAACTTCTGCTGACCCTCTAAGGTGCACCCCAACTTCTGCTGACCCTATAAGGTACATCCCCAACTTCTGCTGATCCTATAAGGTGCACCCCAACTTCTGCTGATCCTATAATAAGGTGCAACCCAACTTCTGCTGATCCTATAATAAGGTGCACCCCAACTTCTGCTGACCCTCTAAGGTGCACCCCAACTTCTGCTGATCCTATAAGGTGCACCCCAATTTCTGCTGATCCTATAATAAGGTGCACCCCAACTTCTGCTGATCCTATAATTAGGAGCACCCCAACTTTTGCTGATCCTATAAGGTGCACCCCAACTTCTGCTGATCCTATAAGGTGCACCCCAACTTCTGATGATCCTATAAGGTGCACCCCAACTTCTGCTGAACCTATAATAAGGTGTACCCCAACTACTGCTGATCCTACAAGGTGCACCCCAACTTCTGATGACCCTATAAGGTGCACCCCAACTTCTGATGATCCTATAAGGTGCACCCCAACTTCTACTTATCCTACAAGGTGCACCCCAATTTCTGATGACCCTATAAGGTGCACCCCAACTTCTGATGATCCTATAAGGTGCACCCCAACTTCTGCTTATCCTACAAGGTGCATCCCAACTTCTGCTGACCCTATAATAAGGTGCACCCCAACTTCTGATGATCCTATAAAGTGCACCCCAACTTCTCCTGAGCCTATAAGGTGCACCTCAACTTCTGCTGATCCTATAAGGTGCACCCGAACTTCTGCTGATCCTACAAGGTGCACCCCAACTTCTGCTGACCCTATAATAATGTAGTGTTCTACCCCTCGATGTTATATCGAATCTTTCGATAAACAACGAAGAACAACTATTCAGGTTCCAGTTAAAACTTTATTGTCTAATAACACATAGGCATCAGCCGTTCTCGATCACAGTTACAGGTGGCAGAGTTTGAACTCTATTGCAGGTTCGACACTAGGCCTTCTAGTGCCTAGAGTTAATATTCCACATGAACCCCCTCTGTGCAGGAGCACAGAGGAGTATTAGAATATGGTAGCCGGGCAGCCGCCGACCATTGCTCACAATGGTCAGTCGGGGCTGGACTGACCCTGAGGAAGGCCGTACAACGGCCTTATATACACCGGAGTCGAGGGCCACGTGACCAAGTGGTGACGTGGCGCTGGACTCCAGCGCCCCCAGGCGTCGGGTAATAGAGGTGCTCTCGACGTCGCCCACGAGGACCACGAAGGTACCTCGAAGATGACGCGGGACCACCACACCACCCCCCACTAGACTGAAACGAGGTCTCTGAAAATTCAGAGATCCCGGATCAGTCTAAACAATTAGATAATAATATGAACTACTGGATCCGTCGACACAGTCGACAGAAACAGTAGAGGAATATATAGAAATATAGTTTCTACTGTACTGTAGAAAAAAATTATTATCACAGTTAAATTATAAGGCGTTGCTCCATCCAACGTAGGAGACCAGTGTCGAAACACTGCTTCACGACCTGCTCCTGGTCGATCCGAGGGAGGCACGACCGGGTATGGCAACCGGGGTCGTGTCGTTTCCTCCCTGTCTCGTTGAGAAGCTCCTTCCAGCGTAGGAAGCCCATCGATAGCGTACCATACTACTATGATGGTCCTTCGACCGTGAGGCCGAGGATGTGTGGCACCACCGGGCCCTAAGACCAAGGTGGCGTCGGATCCACACAGCTTCGCAGGGAGGTCCGGGGACAGGAAAGGTACCCCCACTCGTGGAGTGTACACCGTCGTCCGGGAACGAGTTCCCGGGGGTTCCGTGCTGACATCGAGACTCTGTTCGATGTCAGCGATCCAGACTGACGAGGAGGAGCAGTAGTTTCATACTACTGATCCTCCGAGATGGACCCTGTAGCGGCGTCGATTTCGGCCTGCTCTCCGTCAGTGCGCTCCTCTCCATGTGGAGCGCTGGCGGCTAGCTGGCCCGAAAACGTCGGCGACTCCGGCAATGGGGCCTCGCGGTCCATTGTCGTACTCCAAGCCTCGTTAGAGGTCTCGGGTGCATCCCGGGAGTCCCCCTCAGCATCTGAGTGGAGAACGGCCGAGTCTGCTGAGTCGCTTCCGTCGTCGTCGTCGCTCTCCTGACCTTCACGGTCGTCCTTGTCTCCCTGGTCAGGGGGAGGCTTTGGAGAATGATCGACGACATCGACGTCCCCGTCTATATCCATCGACTGTTCCACCTCGGCAGGTTCTACTGCTTGGGCGGAAGCCGACAGGTCCGGACAGACGGCTACGTTCGCCGGGGCCAGGGGAGTGATGCCCTGAAGATCCGGATGGATCCTCGGTGACACCATTCTCTGGACCGGTGGCGGCGTAGGCTCGGTGGTTCCCGAGAGGGTTATCAAGGGAACCGAGGAGGAAGACGGGGCTGCTGGCGGGTAGACGGAGGCACCGAGAGACCTACCCGGGGTGTCAGGCTTGTCCTGCACCACCTGCTCTCGGCCCAACATCGTCATAGCCGAGCTCAGACTGTCAATCTTTGGAGACAATTCTCTCAAAGGATTCGTCTGAGCCGCCAGCGTCCTGACGTCAGGAATCTCTCCACCCTCGACGAGGTACCTCTGCGCTTCGCGAGAGGGCTCGGTTCGAACGGGCTTCAGGGTTCGGACGCCATGGTGTTTGTCCCTCATCCATTCCGAGAGTTGGACCCCGAAGACTCTAAAGAATTCGCGGTCGATTTCCTCCCAGCCTTCTATGATACTGTCCCTCTTGGTAATATCATATTGGGCCTGTGCCTCAAAGTTATTGAGACGCGTTCGGACGTCGGTCAGACGAGAGTCCATCTCCATCTGAACGGTCTGGCGCGCCTCATTCCTAAGAGCCGGAAGGAGCTCGTTACGGATGGCCATGTTTGTTCTATCAAACAGGCCGAACAAGTAGGCACTCGCTTCCTCACGGAATGCCTCACCGAACTTGTCGATAGCGGGGCTGCCTGTCATCTGTAGAAGTCCCTTACAACGTTCCACGAACGTCTTCGGGACCCCACATTCGACGCCATCGCCGTATGCAGGCTGTGCCAATTCCCAACGCAAGGTTGCTGTCGGGGTGTCGGCGCCTGTCACGACGTTGGAGAAGCTAGCTCCTGCTGCCGAGGTCAATGTCGCGCCTCCTACGTGGACACGCGGCGTGGCAGCTGGGGTGCTGCCCTCTGCCGCTGTAGGGGGCTTGACAGGAGACGAGTTGGTGGTCACCTTGGGTTGTCGATCACGACCACTCCGGGTTTCCACCGTCTTGCCTCCAGTTTTAGCACCACTGGTGCTTGGTTTGGCTGAACCGGTCGAAGCAGTCTTCGACTTTTTAGGAGCCGGGGCCGGGGCGGCTTTCGATGCCTTTTCGGGCTTCGAGGGAGCAGCCTGCGGCTTAGGCTTCTTAGGTTCAGTCGAACCGGCAGACTTTCCAGCTTCTGTAGAGTGGGGCCTCTTGTTCCCACTCGTAGAGGCTGTAGGTCCTGGGTCCCGAGGACGACTGGCCTCCCGCTTCTTCCGTTGCTCTACCCTGAACTCGGGGTAGGCACCGTAGAAAGCGGGCATCAGCTCCGGTCTGATATACAGGCGCTTCGTAGACGGGGGTGCGGGGGCCATCCGCATCCAGTGTCTAGTCGGCGCGCCTGTCTTCTCATTCCGTTCGCACTTTCCAACCAGTGTCTCCACTAGCTGGATAGCGCCCTCGGCGTTGTACTTATGGGGCTGCTTGTACGACTTGAGATGACGCGCCATCAAGCCCCTTCGTGAGGTCACGAAAGGAGGAGAGGTCGGGTCATCAGGGTCCTGATAACATGGAATGGTCTTTTCCACCTTAACACAACCGAACTGCGGACGGATGGCTCGATGCTCTTCAACCAAGTGTCGAGCATACCTGCCGTCAGTCGCGTATACGCGAGGGGGAAACCCCTTACGTGTGCAGTTCTCGAAAGCACACTGCTGCCCTGGATTGAAGATGCGCCATGCGAACCCAATCCGCTGTCGCTCGGGCAGCGACACCCCCGACGAGTCTGAGGCATTCGTAACATTCTCGATCATCGAGACATACCAGTCAATGGCATGACTGTCGTCCGAATACCATTCCTCGTCGTCACTACCGTCCTTTCCGACGAGACTTGGGAGTACCACTTGACCATTCTTGCGGTAGTCCTGAAGCTTTGTCAGTGGCCTGTCATCGACGTACTCAGCACGTCGTTTGGCAGTGATCGCTGACAGTTGCTTCCACTCGTCGACAGCCCTGGCCGTGTCTGGGGGTGAGGATACGGTGCTCTCCACGGCACCGGCATCGACCTCCGACGGCTCGGTTCCAGGTTCCGGTGGAGCAGTAGACTCGCTACTCCTCTCCCGGGCTGGAGCCTTCTTGGCTGCGGACTCTTTCTTGCTACTTTCCTTCTTGGGCACCCTAGGGATCTTGAAATCCTTCAAGGTACCCTTGGATGCCTTCGATTCAGTCGGCTTCTTGCCTTTAGAACCTGAAGGGGTAGCACTTTTCGATGGAGCAGGCGTCGACGGCTCGTCGACCTCCATCTCATCGGGAGAAGAGTCTCTCGAGGCGGCAGCAGCTGCGACCTTCAAGTCGCGCTTCTGCTGCTTAGCTGCCTCCTTCGCCTTCCGGCGGAGCTCCTTCTCCCGCTCCTGGGACTCAGCCAAGGCTTTCTGTGCATCCTCGATCTGCTTCAGAAGGGCTGCACTTTTAGCCGAGGTAGACTCGAGCTCTTGCTCGGGTCTGGTCCTCTTGGACTTCTTCTTCTTCTTCTTCTTCTGCGACTTGTGGCTCGCCGAAGAGCTGTACCCTGACTGCTCGTCGGACGAGGACCCCATGGTTCTTCCTGAACTGCCGGGTTCCACCAGGGAGAGAAGACTCCGGGTCTCGAACCGTTCTCAGACGGGACGAGACGTCGAAGAGGATCTTCGAGGTTTATCGATCCGCACTCTGGCGGGTCGAAGCCTCGAAGGTGTCTTCAATGTACCTCGAACCGCACTCAGGCGGCTCGAGGGACCGAAGACTGGAGTCTCGAGTGAACACGAACCTGCGCTCACACAGGTCGTGTCCCTCGACACTAGGCAGGGGAGACCTCCTACACTCAGGTAGGAAGTCCCCAGACGGGGCGTACCAGCTGGAATAAGCTAGGCTTAGTCCAGCTTATCTGCGTCCGACTCTCACGAGAAGGGCGCAGATGTGACCTTCGTGGTGGGCGACGCGGCCTTTTATCCCTGTGGCGCACGTCTCTGATTGGAGGAAGGGACTACGTGACCGAGGAGGGCGAACCCTATTGGTCCACCGCGCATCACGCCATGACCAAATAAGGTATTGCTCAAAAAATAGAACGACTCACTCTCCCCTCACCGTCACGCTCTGCTTCTCCAGTCGCAATGTTTGCATATGCCGTTATTTCCTATGCGGTCTATGGGTTCCAACACTATTAACATGGATTAATCTGGGCACCCCCTCCTTCATCAGACTACCGGGATTAAAAAAATGGTTCCAATATGGATCTACCCTTCGGGCAGTATCCACCAGCCTATGCTGGGAACCCGTCCTCACAGTCAATAAAATCAGAGGCCCCAAATTTCCATGTTTCCAGTATCAGTTTGTCTCAAACTAAGAGGCAATCGTACGACTTCTCGTTGTGTAATTTTTTATTCACCGTCGGCTTCACGTCCACAGACAGATTTACTCAAGAACGGCACCCGTTATTTTAAAGTCTCATTAAAAACACAGGTTAGTAAAGCTGCTGCTTGGTATTGTGCGAAACATCGATTACTGAGTAGGGTTTAATCTAGGGCTTTTCCTGATTTTAACCTTTACTACAGGAACGAGTGTTGAGCCTCGGGGCGGGTTACTATCACCCCCTCCTAGCCCGCCGTCCTTTGATGTGGCCGGGCCGACCGGGCTATTAACCTGTTTCCGTCGGCGTCCACCTCCCATCACTTGTGACGGTGTGGATGCAGGAGCCAGAGTGTTTGCTCTGGGTTTCCTTTTATCCTCGACACTCGCTGACCGTTCCTTTGATGAGCCTTGGCGCTTAAGCCTCGCTCGAGTCATAGGTCCGGACTGGAGTGACTGATCTTTCACTTCAATCGAAACGTTTCGATGTGAAGTTTGTTCAGTCGTTCGCACCTTCGAGGGGGGGTCGGGCTTCCGACATCCCTTCAAAGGCTGTTTAGATGTTTTCGACTTATCTCGACGGGCCGGTCGACCACGGCGCCGCTTTGATGGTTTACTGGCATCCAACACCTCCACCTCGCTCAGTTTTCGAGCTTTTTGCTGTCGTTTTCGATGACCCTGCTTAGTTTGTTCTTTAGACTGGACTTCCGGCCGCGACCTTTCGACCTCTATTTCGACCTGTCCAGAAACAGACTTAGCCCTTTTCGTAGCCCTACGAGAAGGTGAATCATCATCAAGTTGTGGTTGCAACAACTCGACAGTTTGTGATAGTTCTACGCCCAACCACCGGCGCACTCTATCAACATTGCTCTTTTGCAACCGTCCGCGGGATGATCGAAGTAATAATGTCGACTCAGAGAGGACAGAATCTACAACGAACGGCCCATCCCAGTTGGGGGCAAGCTTCATAGCTGCCTGGGGGGTGTGGTACCTCACCACCTGTTCACCAACTGAGTATCTTCTCTGCTTTAGCCCATAGTCATACCCGACCTTCTGGCGTTCCGCAGATTTACCTAAGTTTTCCCTTACCATGCTATAACTCTCCCTCAATCTGTCACGAAGTTGTTCCACGAAGGTGACGGAACAAGGGACTTCGAGTGGGTTCTCGATTGAGCCGAAAATCACATCCGCTGGCATGAGAATTTCTTCCCCGAATACCATCATATTTGGACTGCATCCAGTAGAACTGTGCTCAGAGCTGTTATATGCGGACACCACATATTTAGCCTGTTCATCCCAGTCGTCCATATGTTTGTCTACCAACATAGTCAGACTCTGAATCAACGTTCTATTGAACCTTTCCACCTGACCATCACTCTGTGGTCTGTATGGATTGGTTCTCTGTTTCACAATCGTTAAATATTCACACATCTCAGAGAAGAGTCGAGATTCGAATTCTCGACCTTGGTCGGAATGCAGAAGCAACGGGACTCCAAAGGTCAAAACCCATTCGTCCACGAAGGCCTCTGCACAGGTCTCTGCCGTGTGATTTGGTAGGGGAATAGCGCGTACATACTTGGTGAAGTAATCTTGGATTACTAACATGCAAGTATTCTTGTTTGGCGTGGGTGCAAATCCCGAGATGATATCCATAGCTATCCTCCCGAATCTCACCCCGAACAACTCTTGGTGCAGAGGAGACTTACCCATGCCCTCGCCGGGCTTTACCAGGCAACAGGTAGGACAGTGTCGAACCCAACGACCTATGTCCTTTCCCATCCCGGGCCAGTAATATCTCCTTTTCACCTTTTCGAGCGTTCGTTTACGACCAAAATGCGCCGCTGTTCGGTGTCCGTGGCAAAAGGAGAGTACCTCACCCCTCAGTTGGCGTGGTACAACTACTTGAATCGTGCGCCTAGCTCGACCCGCCTCGACTTTCCAGCGACACAACAAGCCTTCACGGAAGGTTAGTAGAGGCCATTGCCCTACTAATTTCCGTACCTCGGCGCTCTCGATCGATACATCAGGCCTAGTGGGTTTAGCCCCCTTAACTAGCCATTCAGCAACTCGTTTGATGTCAGCGTCCGCTTTCTGAGCATCAATGAGTTCATCGAGAGACCAAAATGCAACACCCACCCGGCTGTCTACTAAACCACTTACAGCTGCCAAAACAGCATTATGACTGCCGCAGTCTGTGCAATCCGACCTCTGGCATAGCCGCACAGGGATACGACTAAGGCCATCGGCGTTTAGATGCTTGGCCCCACTTCGATGTTCGATCTTAGAGTTTTCGAGACCGAACTCCGAAAGGTGGGCCAGCCACCTACCCATCATTCCCTCAGCCTCTTTGAAATTTAGGAGTTACCACCATAAAGGTAGTGTCTAAACTTCCTGGTGTACACGACAACTGCCAACAGTTCCCTTTTGGTAGTGCAGTAGTTTCGTTGTGTTTTACTTAGAGTGTTGCTGGCAAATGAGATCGGGACTTCCATTCCATCCTGCACCTGGGATAGAACAGCCCCGATCGCTGTGTTGCTAGCATCAGTGTCCAAGATAAAACGACCGTCGGGTGTGGGGAATCGAAGAACAGGTGTCTCCCTGAAACTTCGTTTTAACTCGACAAAAGCATGTTCGGCTTTCTCCGTCCACGCGAATGCCTCGTAACGACCTCTACTACCTTTAGGTTTTTGGATCACTAAGTCCTGCAAAGGACTGACGAGTTCTGCAAACCCCGGGATGAACTCTCGGTAGTAGGAACAAAAACCAATGAAGGATCGGATTTCCTTCACTGTAGTGGGCCTAGCCCAAGTCATTACATCGCTAATTTTCCCCGGGTTGGCTTCTATACCCTGTTCAGACACGATTCGGCCCAGGTACTCGACTGAAGTCCTAAAGAGTTGACATTTTTTAGGTTTCAACTTCAGTCCCCACGCCCGAATCCTGTTGAAGACTTCTGCCAGATTCGCCATTGCTTCATCCGTCGTTTTGCCGAAGACGATGATATCATCGAGGTAAACCAGGCAACTTTTACCTAGCAAACCTCTCAACATCTCCTCCATCATTCGCTCGAATGTGGCGGGGGCGTTACACAAACCAAACGCCATACGATCGAACTCGTAGAGCCCCCTCTGGTAGGAAAAAGCGGTTTTCTCGACGTCGTTGGGATTCATCCCGATCTGCCAATATCCAGATTGGAGATCGAGACAACTAAACCACTTGTTTCCTCCTAGGGCATCTAAGGATTCGTCGATGCGCGGGAGGGGGTAAGCATTTTTCTTAGTCACTCCATTCAGACATCGATAATCGACGCAGAATCTCATGGTCCCATCCTTCTTCGTCACCATCTGGACGGGACTGGACCAGGGACTAGTACTTGGCTTAACCACCCCCGTATCCAACATCTCCTTAAGTTGTTCATCCGCCGCAGCCTTCTTGCTGAGCGGAATCCTTCTATAAGGGACTCGGATAGGTTGTGCGTCACCCATGTCGATGTTATGCAGACATCGATCGGTGCGCCCTAACGGCTCATCTGGGGATTTAAAGACATCCACATGCTTACGTAGTAAGGCGGACAGCTTCAGTCTTTCCTCTGGCTGGGTCAGGTGGGTGTCGTCATACATGTCTAACAGCCAGGTAGGGAGCTCCCCCGTGTGGGTGCTCGCGATTTCTGCCGTTTCGATGTCTGCAGCTTCTTGCTCGAGACGCATCATCACGGATCCTACCTCCGGTGACGAGAGTTCACCGTTTCTGTCAGCATACTGTATAGTACCGACCACCTGGCCTTTCTCCAGGACAATGTCTCGATTCAGTGGATTACAGACGGGAAACACTGTTCGACGAACATTGCTGACAAGGGCAGCCTCACCAACCAACCCAAAACATCTCAGAGTGTTCAGGTCGGGTTCGACTATGCCCTGTCGGTCTCTTTCCAGACCTTCGGATTTTACCAAGACATCACACCGATGTCTAGCAGGTATCCTAGTGGTCTGTGCTACTGAGGCTATCGATGACACTCTCTTCAGTTTACACTGATGGTGCTCTTCTACCGGCTCGGTCATGACCAATTGACCCGTTCTTGGGTTCAGGATCATACCGTATAATGCCGCGAAGTCGAGCCCCAAAATGCCATCGTCAGCCACATCGGCCACTATTGGGCTAAACACATAGTGGGTCGATGCGACCTTAAGAGGTAGAACCAATCGACCATAGGTCCGCATTTCGGCTCCAGACGCAGTGCACGCCGTTATTCCCTCGTAGAGATTATCTGACGGCACCACTAACGTTTTCGCGAGTTCTCGAGAGACAATGGTGTGGCTGGCACCAGTATCTATCAGGAAGTCCAGAGAACGCCCTCGAATCTCTGCAGACAGGTACCATCGTTTCCCCGACAAGGGGGCGGTTCCTGCTAGCATTCTCAACCCTACGTCAGTACTCAGATCGATCCCCCTCCTCTTCAGAAAAGAGAGACAGGGATCATCTGAGGGAAGCTCTGTTGCGCAGACTCTGGCCAGCTGCCGCATCAGGGCTTCTCTCCCGGCGTCGACTTTCACTTTCGATCCAGTCGAACCCTCGACCTCGGAGTTCGGGCTGCCAGCGCCCTGTTCCTTGGCCACTGAGGCTTTTTCTACACCGACATCTTCGGAACCCGACCGGTGATCAACCGGTGCCGCTTTGGTAAAGGGCTGGGACGGCCCTACCGGGACCTTACCTAGTTCCCTCGAATCTACTGTCGTCTGATCAGGAGTGCCAGAGGTGCTGATACCTTGGCTTTTCGATGGTCGGGCAGCTCGATTGCCACGTCGAGCCACCCGCCTCAGTTTTCCGTCGCGTCAGGTGGTAGTCCTTTAATCGGCTCGGGGCAAGTTCGTGCGAAATGCCCCTGCTTCTTGCAGTTCCAACACTTGGCGTCGGACGGAGGGGTACTCGGCTTCTCCGAGCTAGTACCAGGGACATCCCCCCCCTCGATAACCCTGAGTAAATTCTTCAATTGACTCAGCGAGAAGGTCTGCTCCTGTACCTTGGGTTTGGAGGCCTTGTTTGGTGTTTTCGATTTACCCGCGGATTTCTGACCTTTCTTAGTCTTACTCCCCGCCCCGGGCTTCGAGTATGAGGAGACTTCACCCTGTCCTTCCTCAACCAAAGCGGCGTCGGCCAACGCCGACAATGCATTTGTCGAGGTAGGATTCACCAACTTCGGCAGGAGTTGTCGTGTCCGCAACAACTCGTCTGCCAAGTCCATGAGATCCTTTAGGGACATGTAAGTACGCCACTCCCGAAGAACGTCTTGTTGTAAATCAACGTCATACAATCCTCCTATGAACAACTGGTTGACTTTGGTTATGAGCCATTCAACCGAGAAGTCCACACCTGGATAGGCATCGCCGGCAAGACGTCTCAAAGCAAAGCCATAGGCCCTAATGCTTTCGTTCTTGCCTTGGCGTCTCTTCTCCATTGTAACAATGGGGTCTTGAAGGCTAGAAGTCATGGCTTCCGTTACCATGTCGACCAGTCCTTCCAAAGTCCCATCTCCATGCTCCTCCCATAGCCACACAGTATCAGCTGCAGGGCCATTCTGGAGTAACATGAGGAGTTGAGCTAATGCCATACTCGAGGTCCATACATTTACTCGACGGACGTGATTGAATCCGTGGTACCAACGGAGCCAATCGTCCTTCCAAGTAAATGGAGGGCACTCGACTGACCTAGTTCGGGCTGGTTCATGCCCGATCGAGGTATTTTCAAACATTCTGCTTGATCTCCTGACCTGATCAAGGGCGAATGTTGTGCCTCTTCTAGGTATTTGATGGTCCATCCCCATGTTTCTCATAGTCGTGTCTGCACGACTGTGATTCACCCCCCAGGGGTTACCAGACTCGGCGTCACTCAGGCGTGAAGCTTCGAACCTGATATCCCTATATTTGGGCGGATCAACATGTTGTTGGGTCGTGATAGGGGTCGAGAACTGCCCGATCACTTCACTTAGACCATCGGTGCGCGGCATTGAAGGAACTGGTTGGGTCCGGCGCGATCTCGAATCCACTTTCGAGATGTCGTCGATTGCTCCCACCATTCTATCTATCTCCGCTTGCTGTTTTGAACGTTCCGCCTGTCTTAATTCCGATACTAGGAATTCTAAGCGGGCATGTTCGGGTTTCGAGAGATCTCGTTGCTCGCTGATGGCAAAGAGTTGCTTGGCCTCCTTCATGGCATGGTCAAGCCACTCTCTGTAGTCAGGGTTTTCGACTAGATCCCCTTGAGTAGCAACTCTAGTAGTGCTGCATTCACTACTTTGTTGCTTATCTCGAAGTCTAGCGGTACGCAATTTCGATTCCGTCTGCTCCTTCAGACGTTCTTCGAGTGCGAGTTCATTACGAACTTCTTTATTCACCCTGGCTTCATCAGCCTTTCTGCGAGACAATATCTCTCGTCGGAGCTCATCGATTTCACCACGTATGGCTCCCAAAGTGTCCGAATCCTTCTGATCTTTCAGTGACTGGGCTACTAGGGATTCAGACTTCAAGGAATTAAGCTCGGCCTCATGCCTCGCTTTTTGTTCCATTAAGACCTGATATTCCGCCATTTTGTTTGCGTGTTCGATTCGTTCCTCACAGCGACGACGCATTTCTGCCTCGTCCCTGGCTCGAGCATCCTCGTCAGCTTGCATCTGACAGAGTAACGACTCCCGTTCCTGACGTAGCTCTTTCACCTGCTTTTCATAAGCCGTTAGGTGCTCAGCTACCTCTTCAGTATGCTCGGCTGATTGTTGGTTCAACTTATGCCACAACTCTTGCAGTTGTTCCTCCAACATAGTCTTTTCTACTTCTTGTAGTTTCAACTTATGTTTAAGGGACGTCTGCTCGTGCTGGGCATCCCGAAAATCGTTTCGAGCTCTCTCGACACATTCTCGGCGGCTTGTAGCAAGGCGATCGATCTTTGCTTTTAGCGATTGACAATCCATTGCTGTCAACCGACTACGCTCGATCTCTGACTTCGTTGCAAGCAAGGACTCCTTTTCGCTAGAGAGCTGCTTGACCTTCTCTTGAAGATCACTAAGCTCTCTATTTGCGATCTGAGTCTTGTTCGAAGCCTCCAATGCCTGCTGCCTAAGCTGTTCCAACTTCAGCTCTATTTCTGTACTCTTCTCCTGAGCTTTCATGGTGTTACTCGCGAGAGCATCCAACTGTTGGCGACCCTGGCGCAGTTGGCGTTGCTGCTCTTGTAGCAACTCCTCGTTGAGTCCCCTGCCACTGTCAATACTTCCTTGTATCGACACGGGCGAGGGACCCTCGAAGGACCAACTGCCAAGGCCCATTGGAGTTCCCACGGGCGAGGCTGATTTTTCTACATAGGACAAACTCTGTGTCCTCAAGAAGTTCTCAGCCGCCGGAGAGAGTTGAGTCGATACTCGCCAATTGAGTAGCCGGCTCCTTTGATACAGGCCCAACGGGTCAGACGATGGACCTAATATCAGCGAGTGGTTCAAACCACCACCAATTAGTGGATCATTCCTATCCACTAAAGGGCCTGCAGTCACTTGATGTTGATGATTGGGGTCATCATCTTCATCCAAGTGACCCTGCATGTCGAACTTAAGCTCGCAGTACCTATGCGGACTAAAGTTAACAACTGGTCACGGCACCAGTGTAGTGTTCTACCCCTCGATGTTATATCGAATCTTTCGATAAACAACGAAGAACAACTATTCAGGTTCCAGTTAAAACTTTATTGTCTAATAACACATAGGCATCAGCCGTTCTCGATCACAGTTACAGGTGGCAGAGTTTGAACTCTATTGCAGGTTCGACACTAGGCCTTCTAGTGCCTAGAGTTAATATTCCACATGAACCCCCTCTGTGCAGGAGCACAGAGGAGTATTAGAATATGGTAGCCGGGCAGCCGCCGACCATTGCTCACAATGGTCAGTCGGGGCTGGACTGACCCTGAGGAAGGCCGTACAACGGCCTTATATACACCGGAGTCGAGGGCCACGTGACCAAGTGGTGACGTGGCGCTGGACTCCAGCGCCCCCAGGCGTCGGGTAATAGAGGTGCTCTCGACGTCGCCCACGAGGACCACGAAGGTACCTCGAAGATGACGCGGGACCACCACAATAAGGTGCAACCCAACTTCTGCTGATCCAATAAGGTGCACCCCAACTGCTGATGATCCTACAAGGTGCACCCCAACTTCTGCTGATCCTACAAGGTGCACCCCAACTTCTGCTGACCCTATAATAAGGTGCACCCCAACTTCTGATGATCCTATTTGGTGCACCCCAACTTCTGATGATCCGACAAGGTGCACCCCAACTTCTGATGATCCTACAAGGTGCACCCCAACTTCTGCTGACCCTATAATAAGGTGCAACCCAACTTCTGCTGATCCAATAAGGTGCACCCCAACTGCTGATGATCCTACAAGGTGCACCCCAACTTCTGCTGATCCTACAAGGTGCACCCCAACTTCTGCTGACCCTATAATAAGGTGCACCCCAACTTCTGATGATCCTATTTGGTGCACCCCAACTTCTGATGATCCGACAAGGTGTACCCCAACTTCTGCTGGTCCTATAATAAGGTGCACCCCAAATCTGATGATCCTATAAGGTGCACCCCAACTTCTGATGACCCTATAATAAGGTGCACCCCAACTTCTGATGACCCTATAAGGTGCACCCAAACTTCTGCTGATCCTATAAGGTGTACCCCAACTTCTGATGATCCTATAATAAGGTGCACCCCAACTTCTGATGATCCTACAAGGTGCACCCCAACTTCTGCCAAACCTATAAGGTGCACCCCAACTCCTGATGACCCTTTAATAAGGTGCACCCCAACTTCTGATGACCCTATAATAAGGTGCACCCCAACTTCTGCTGACCCTCTAAGGTGCACCCCAACTTCTGCTGACCCTATAAGGTACATCCCCAACTTCTGCTGATCCTATAAGGTGCACCCCAACTTCTGCTGATCCTATAATAAGGTGCAACCCAACTTCTGCTGATCCTATAATAAGGTGCACCCCAACTTCTGCTGACCCTCTAAGGTGCACCCCAACTTCTGCTGATCCTATAAGGTGCACCCCAATTTCTGCTGATCCTATAATAAGGTGCACCCCAACTTCTGATGATCCTACAAGGTGCACCCCAACTTCTGATGATCCTATAATAAGGTGCACCCCAACTTCTGATGATCCTACAAGGTGCACCCCAACTTCTGCCAAACCTATAAGGTGCACCCCAACTCCTGATGACCCTTTAATAAGGTGCACCCCAACTTCTGATGACCCTATAATAAGGTGCACCCCAACTTCTGCTGACCCTCTAAGGTGCACCCCAACTTCTGCTGACCCTATAATAAGGTGCACCCCAACTTCTGATGATCCTATAAAGTGCACCCCAACTTCTCCTGAGCCTATAAGGTGCACCTCAACTTCTGCTGATCCTATAAGGTGCACCCGAACTTCTGCTGATCCTACAAGGTGCACCCCAACTTCTGCTGACCCTATAATAAGGTGCAACCCAACTTCTGCTGATCCAATAAGGTGCACCCCAACTTCTGCTGATCCTACAAGGTGCACCCCAACTTCTGCTGACCCTATAATAAGGTGCACCCCAACTTCTGATGATCCTATTTGGTGCACCCCAACTTCTGATGATCCGACAAGGTGCACCCCAACTTCTGATGATCCTATAAGGTGCACCCCAACTTCTGATGACCCTATAATAAGGTGCACCCCAACTTCTGATGATTCTATAATAAGGTGCACCCCAACTTCTGCTGACCCTCTAAGGTGCACCCCAACTTCTGCTGATCCTATAAGGTGCACCCCAATTTCTGCTGATCCTACAAGGTGCATCCCAACTTCTGATGACCCTATAAGGTGCACCCCAACTTCTGATGATCCTATAAGGTGCACCCAAACTTCTGCTGATCCTACAAGGTGCACCCCAACTTCTGCTGATCCTACAAGGTGCACCCCAACTTCTGCTGAACCTATAATAAGGTGCACCCCAACTTCTGCTGATCCTACAAGGTGCATCCCAACTTCTGATGACCCTATAAGGTGCACCCCAACTTCTGATGATCCTATAAGGTGCACCCAAACTTCTGCTGATCCTACAAGGTGCACCCCAACTTCTGCTGATCCTACAAGGTGCACCCCAACTTCTGCTGACCCTATAATAAGGTGCACCCCAACTTCTGCTGACCCTATAATAAGGTGCACCCCAACTTCTGATGATCCTATTTGGTGCACCCCAACTTCTGATGATCCGACAAGGTGCACCCCAACTTCTGATGATCCTACAAGGTGCACCCCAACTTCTGCTGACCCTATAATAAGGTGCAACCCAACTTCTGCTGATCCAATAAGGTGCACCCCAACTGCTGATGATCCTACAAGGTGCACCCCAACTTCTGCTGATCCTACAAGGTGCACCCCAACTTCTGCTGACCCTATAATAAGGTGCACCCCAACTTCTGATGATCCTATTTGGTGCATCCCAACTTCTGATGATCCGACAAGGTGTACCCCAACTTCTGCTGGTCCTATAATAAGGTGCACCCCAACTTCTGATGATCCTATAAGGTGCACCCCAACTTCTGATGACCCTATAATAAGGTGCACCCAAACTTCTGATGATCCTATAAAGTGCACCCCAACTTCTCCTGAGCCTATAAGGTGCACCCGAACTTCTGCTGATCCTATAAGGTGCACCCGAACTTCTGCTGATCCTACAAGGTGCACCCCAACTTCTGCTGACCCTATAATAAGGTGCAACCCAACTTCTGCTGATCCAATAAGGTGCACCCCAACTGCTGATGATCCTACAAGGTGCACCCCAACTTCTGCTGATCCTACAAGGTGCACCCCAACTTCTGCTGACCCTATAATAAGGTGCACCCCAACTTCTGATGATCCTATTTGGTGCACCCCAACTTCTGATGATCCGACAAGGTGTACCCCAACTTCTGCTGGTCCTATAATAAGGTGCACCCCAACTTCTGATGATCCTATAAGGTGCACCCCAACTTCTGATGACCCTATAATAAGGTGCACCCCAACTTCTGATGACCCTATAAGGTGCACCCAAACTTCTGCTGATCCTATAATAAGGTGCAGCCCAACTTTTGCTGACCCTATAATAAGGTGCACCCCAACTTCTGCTGATCCTATAACAAGGTGCACCCCAACTTCTGCTGACCCTATAAAAAGGTGCACCCAACTTCTGCTGACCCTATAAAAAGGTGCACCTAACTTCTGCTGACCCTATAATAAGGTGCACCCCAACTTCTGCTGACCCTATAATAAGGTGCACCCCAACTTCTGATGACCCTATAGGGTGCACCCCAACTTCTGATGATCCTATAATAAGGTGCACCCCAACTTCTGCTGACCCTATAAGGTGCACCCCAACTTCTGCTGATCCTATAAGGTGCACCCCAACTTCTGATGATCCTATAATAAGGTGCACCCCAACTTCTGATGATCCTACAAGGTGCACCCCAACTTCTGCCAAACCTATAAGGTGCATCCCAACTTCTGATGACCCTTTAATAAGGTGCACCCCAACTTCTGATGACCCTATAATAAGGTGCACCCCAACTTCTGCTGACCCTCTAAGGTGCACCCCAACTTCTGCTGACCCTATAAGGTACATCCCCAACTTCTGCTGATCCTATAAGGTGCACCCCAACTTCTGCTGATCCTATAATAAGGTGCAACCCAACTTCTGCTGATCCTATAATAAGGTGCACCCCAACTTCTGCTGACCCTCTCAGGTGCACCCCAACTTCTGCTGATCCTATAAGGTGCACCCCAATTTCTGCTGATCCTATAATAAGGTGCACCCCAACTTCTGCTGATCCTATAATTAGGTGCACCCCAACTTTTGCTGATCCTATAAGGTGCACCCCAACTTCTGCTGATCCTATAAGGTGCACCCCAACTTCTGATGATCCTATAAGGTGCACCCCAACTTCTGCTGAACCTATAATAAGGTGTACCCCAACTTCTGCTGATCCTACAAGGTGCACCCCAACTTCTGATGACCCTATAAGGTGCACCCCAACTTCTGATGATCCTATAAGGTGCACCCCAACTTCTACTTATCCTACAAGGTGCACCCCAACTTCTGCTGACCCTATAATAAGGTGCACCCCAACTTCTGATGATCCTATAAAGTGCACCCCAACTTCTCCTGAGCCTATAAGGTGCACCTCAACTTCTGCTGATCCTATAAGGTGCACCCGAACTTCTGCTGATCCTACAAGGTGCACCCCAACTTCTGCTGACCCTATAATAAGGTGCAACCCAACTTCTGCTGATCCAATAAGGTGCACCCCAACTTCTGATGACCCTATAAGGTGCACCCCAACTTCTGATGATCCGACAAGGTGCACCCCAACTTCTGCTGATCCTACAAGGTGCACCCCAACTTCTGCTGACCCTATAATAAGGTGCACCCCAACTTCTGATGATCCTATTTGGTGCACCCCAACTTCTGATGATCCGACAAGGTGCACCCCAACTTCTGATGATCCTATAAGGTGCACCCCAACTTCTGATGACCCTAAAAATAAGGTGCACCCCAACTTCTGCTGATCCTATAATAAGGTGCACCCCAACTTCTGCTGACCCTATAAAAAGGTGCACCCCAACTTCTGCTGACCCTATAATAAGGTGCACCCCAACTTCTGCTGACCCTATAATAAGGTGCACCCCAACTTCTGATGATCCTATAAGGTGCACCCCAACTTCTGATGACCCTATAATAAGGTGCACCCCAACTTCTGCTGATCCTATAATAAGGTGCACCCCAACTTCTGATGACCCTATAAAAAGGTGCACCCCAACTTCTGCTGACCCTATAATAAGGTGCACCCCAACTTCTGCTGACCCTATAATAAGGTGCACCCCAACTTCTGATGACCCTATAAGGTGCACCCCAACTTCTGATGACCCTATAAGGCGCACCCCAACTTCTGCTGATACTATAAGGTGCACCCCAACTTCTGATGACCCTATAAGGTGCACCCCAACTTCTGATGACCCTATAAGGTGCACCCCAACTTCTGCTGATACTATAAGGTGCACCCCAACTTCTGCTGATCCTATAAGGTGCACCCCAACTTCTGCTGGTCCTATAATAAGGTGCACCCCAACTTCTGCTGATCCTATAAGGTGCACCCCAACTTCTGATGACCCTATAAGGTGCACCCCAACTTCTGATGATCCTATAAGGTGCACCCCAACTTATGCTGATCCTATAAGGTGCACCCCAACTTATGCTGGTCCTATAATAAGGTGCACCCCAACTTCTGCTGATCCTATAAGGTGCACCCCAACTTCTGCTGGTCCTATAATAAGGTGCACCCCAACTTCTGCTGATCCTATAAGGTGCACCCCAACTTCTGCTGACCCTATAAGGTGCACACCAACTTCTGATGACCCTATAATAAGGTGCATCCCAACTTCTGCTGACCCTATAATAAGGTGCACCCCGACTTCTGCTGATCCTATAATTAGGTGCACCCCAACTTTTGCTGATCCTATAAGGTGCACCCAAACTTCTGCTGATCCTATAAGGTGCACCCCAACTTCTGATGATCCTATAAGGTGCACCCCAACTTCTGCTGAACCTATAATAAGGTGTACCCCAACTTCTGCTGATCCTACAAGGTGCACCCCAACTTCTGATGACCCTATAAGGTGCACCCCAACTTCTGATGATCCTATAAGGTGCACCCCAACTTCTACTTATCCTACAAGGTGCACCCCAACTTCTGCTGACCCTATAATAAGGTGCACCCCAACTTCTGATGATCCTATAAAGTGCACCCCAACTTCTCCTGAGCCTATAAGGTGCACCTCAACTTCTGCTGATCCTATAAGGTGCACCCGAACTTCTGCTGATCCTACAAGGTGCACCCCAACTTCTGCTGACCCTATAATAAGGTGCAACCCAACTTCTGCTGATCCAATAAGGTGCACCCCAACTGCTGATGATCCTACAAGGTGCACCCCAACTTCTGCTGATCCTACAAGGTGCACCCCAACTTCTGCTGACCCTATAATAAGGTGCACCCCAACTTCTGATGATCCTATTTGGTGCACCCCAACTTCTGATGATCCGACAAGGTGCACCCCAACTTCTGATGATCCTTTAAGGTGCACCCCAACTTCTGATGACCCTAAAAATAAGGTGCACCCCAACTTCTGCTGATCCTATAATAAGGTGCACCCCAACTTCTGCTGACCCTATAAAAAGGTGCACCCCAACTTCTGCTGACCCTATAATAAGGTGCACCCCAACTTCTGCTGACCCTATAATAAGGTGCACCCCAACTTCTGATGATCCTATAAGGTGCACCCCAACTTCTGATGACCCTATAATAAGGTGCACCCCAACTTCTGCTGATCCTATAATAAGGTGCACCCCAACTTCTGATGACCCTATAAAAAGGTGCACCCCAACTTCTGATGACCCTATAATAAGGTGCACCCCAACTTCTGCTGACCCTATAATAAGGTGCACCCCAACTTCTGATGACCTTATAAGGTGCACCCCAACTTCTGATGACCCTATAAGGTGCACCCCAACTTCTGCTGATACTATAAGGTGCACCCCAACTTCTGATGACCCTATAAGGTGCACCCCAACTTCTGATGACCCTATAAGGTGCACCCCAACTTCTGCTGATACTATAAGGTGCACCCCAACTTCTGCTGATCCTATAAGGTGCACCCCAACTTCTGCTGGTCCTATAATAAGGTGCACCCCAACTTCTGCTGATCCTATAAGGTGCACCCCAACTTCTGATGACCCTATAAGGTGCACCCCAACTTCTGATGATCCTATAAGGTGCACCCCAACTTATGCTGATCCTATAAGGTGCACCCCAACTTATGCTGGTCCTATAATAAGGTGCACCCCAACTTCTGCTGATCCTATAAGGTGCACCCCAACTTCTGCTGGTACTATAATAAGGTGCACCCCAACTTCTGATGATCCTATAAGGTGCACCCAAACTTCTGCTGATCCTACAAGGTGCACCCCAACTTCTGCTGATCCTACAAGGTGCACCCCAACTTCTGCTGACCCTATAATAAGGTGCAGCCCAACTTTTGCTAACCCTATAATAAGGTGCACCCAAACTTCTGATGATCCTATAATAAGGTGCACCCCAACTTCTGCTGATCCTATAAGGTGCACCCCAACTTCTGATGACCCTATAAGGTGCACCCCAACTTCTGATGATCCTATAAGGTGCACCCCAACTTATGCTGATCCTATAAGGTGCACCCCAACTTATGCTGGTCCTATAATAAGGTGCACCCCAACTTCTGCTGATCCTATAAGGTGCACCCCAACTTCTGCTGGTCCTATAATAAGGTGCACCCCAACTTCTGCTGATCCTATAAGGTGCACCCCAACTTCTGCTGACCCTATAAGGTGCACACCAACTTCTGATGACCCTATAATAAGGTGCATCCCAACTTCTGCTGACCCTATAATAAGGTGCACCCCAACTTCTGATGACCCTATAATAAGGTGCACCCCAACTTCTGCTGATCCTACAAGGTGCACCCCAACTTCTGCCGATCCTATAAGGTGCACCCCAACTTCTGATCATCCTATAAGGTGCACCCCAACTTCTGATGATCTTTTTAGCTCGATACAAACAAAGTTGTCACCAGTTGTTAGGCCTACCTGATCTTGTGGGGCATACAAAGATAACTTTGGTACAAGATACAGGGGTTATGTACAAAGTCTTTTAGTTGTGTTGTTTATTTCCAAAATTCACCACTTCCAAACTTCTTAGGAAGCCTGCCCTTCATACCCCCACCCATCGAAGGTTTTATAAATCAATAGGTCTATATTAGAAGGAGGTGGTGGGAGGGGTGTTCTGACTGTGCACCCTCTGTAGTGGGTGGGTGGTGGGAGGGGTGTTCTGACTGTGCACCCTCTGTAGTGGGTGGGTGGTGGGAGGGGTGTTCTGACTGTCCACCCTCTGTAGGTATGCCAGGAATGTTACATACTCTAGGTAAATCAGTCTTGGCCTTTGTTTTTAGATGATAGAATTGAATTGAGAGGCTAATCCATAAAATCATCCCCCCTACCTCAGCAAAGTTCCCTCACCCCAGAAGATGTCTAAAACTCATTTTTACTAAAAGGTCAAGGGTCATGACACAGGGTGACATAGAGGGATCAGGGATCATGTATTAGCATAAATTGGATTACTGATCCGCTGTTGACATTTTTGGCATTTTTTTCAAAAAAAAAAATTTTGTTACCCTTGGCCGCCCAGATCTTTCAAGATTCAGAGTGTAAGAAAGTCCATGGTAATAGGCAGACATCTGAAAATTCTCGATCTTTCCTATCTTAACTTCCCCAAAAAGTATACTTGATTGTCAAAAAGTTGCTTTGAAGCCGGAAAAGTGTCATTTCGGGGTGTTATAGATGGAATTGCTTTTTTGCATATTTTAAATTAGAAAACAGTGAAAATAGAAAATAACCTCGGAGAAAGAAATTTGTGGATCAACACGGCAAAAGGTACACCCGCCCAGGATGTAACTGTATGTTTTAGAGAAAAAAAGAGGATTTGAAGAATCTCATTAATCAGATTAGCAGTAAATGCATTGAAATCTGTTGATAAAGATTTGTCCTACCTACCGCATACATAACTTAAAGGTATTATTTTTCTCAGCTGTACCTCGTAATGGGATAAAGGTTCTGTTTGACTTTATGACCATCAAACACAGACCTTTTATCTTTATAAGAAATTTGCGCGCTTCACACACAAAACTCACAGAAATTGGCTGTTGAACCTTGAAATGTAACAAAACTCACAGAAATTGGTTGTTGAACCTTGAAATGTAACAAAACTCACAGAAATTGGCTGTTGAACCTTGAAATGTAACAAAACTCACAGAAATTGGTTGTTGAACCTATAACTGTAACAAAACTCACAGAAATTGGCTGTTGAACCTTGAAATGTAACAAAACTCACAGAAATTGGTTGTTGAACCTTGAAATGTAACAAAACTCACAGAAATTGGCTGTTGAACCTAGAAATGTAACAAAACTCACAGAAATTGGTTGTTGAACCTAGAAATGTAACAAAACTCACAGAAATTGGCTGTTGAACCTTGAAATGTAACAAAACTCACAGAAATTGGTTGTTGAACCTTGAAATGTAACAAAACTCACAGAAATTGGTTGTTGAACCTTGAAATGTTACAAAACTCACAGAAATTGGCTGTTGAACCTTGAAATGTAACAAAACTCACAGAAATTGGCTGTTGGACCTTGAAATGTAAGTTAAATCTGACGAATGCTGAAACATTCAAATATCACACCCCTTATACGCTTTATTAGGGTAACAACTGGGTGTGGATGTCGGAATAGGGGGGGGGGGGCAGGGGGGCCATGGCCCCTCCCCCCAATCTATGAACAAGGGGAGGAAGACTATATTTTTGGCCCCCAAAAATTTTGAAATCAATGTACACTTTTATGGTGAACTTGGTCATTTGCTCACAAGTTGACCAAAATAGCAGGATCAATATCCAAATTTTCTAAATTTTCCTTTGTCGACACACCCCACCTGACCTGCGTTGCCCCCCCCCCAAAGTAATGTTGCTTCCAACACCCCAGGGATGTAGAAAGGTAGACAAATACCTGTGTTAAATGAGGCATAGTGGGAGGGGTGAGAAGGTAAGGGTAAGGGCCTTATTATGGGATAGGGTGGGGGGTATACTGTAAGTGGTGATTTAGGGGCAGACACAGGGATACTAAAGGCACCCTGAACCGTAAAGTCCCGTGTATAAGGTGCAGGTAGTACATGATCGCTGATGCACCTTATAGAAGCTGCCAAATTAGGGGTACGCTTTATAGACGAGGATATTATACATAAAATTAGTACCGGTACTAAACTACCCAAATTCAAGCCCCAATTCCATGGAACTTGGGGTGCGCGTTAATTATGAAGTGCGCCTTTTAAGCCGGTATTCCTCTCCCTCTGGTCAGCCGAATTTTTGCTAATCCGATTAATTTGATAATCCGAAATTCGGCCGACCGATGGCAGAGGAATACCCGCTCTGTATGTGAGGTACTATGGTAGTTTATAGAGGAATACCCGCTCTGTATGTGAGGTACTATGGTAGTTTATAGAGGAATACTCCCTCTGTATGTGAGGTACTATGGTAGTTTATAGAGGAATACCCGCTCTGTATGTGAAGTACTATGGTAGTTTATAGAGGAATACTCGCTCTGTATGTGAGGTACTATGGTAGTTTATAGAGAAATACCCACTCTGTATGTGAGGTACTATGGTAGTTTATAGAGGAATACTCCCTCTGTATGTGAGGTACTATGGTAGTTTATAGAGGAATACCTGCTCTGTATGTGAGGTACTATGGTAGTTTATAGAGGAATACCTGCTCTGTATGTGAGGTACTATGGTAGTTTATAGAGGAATACCCGCTCTGTATGTGAGGTACTATGGTAGTTTATAGAGGAATACCCGCTCTGTATGTGAGGTACTATGGTAGTTTATAGAGGAATACCCACTCTGTATGTGAGGTACTATGGTAGTTTATAGAGGAATACTCCCTCTGTATGTGAGGTACTATGGTAGTTTATAGAGGAATACTCCCTCTGTATGTGAGGTACTATGGTAGTTTATAGAGGAATACCCGCTCTGTATGTGAGGTACTATGGTAGTTTATAGAGGAATACCCGCTCTGTATGTGAGGTACTATGGTAGTTTATAGAGGAATACCCGCTCTGTATGTGAGGTACTATGGTAGTTTGATAGAGTAATACCCGCTCTGTATGTGAGGTACTATGGTAGTTTATAGAGGAATACCCGCTCTGTATGTGAGGTACTATGGTAGTTTATAGAGGAATACCCGCTCTGTATGTGAGGTACTATGGTAGTTTATAGAGGAATACCCGCTCTGTATGTGAGGTACTATGGTAGTTTATAGAGGAATACCCGCTCTGTATGTGAGGTACTATGGTAGTTTATAGAGGAATACCCGCTCTGTATGTGAGGTACTATGGTAGTTTGATAGAGGAATACTCACTCTGTATGTGAGGTATTATGGTAGTTTGAGTGACTGCTTTATGGTCACTGACGGCCTGATGTAATGGTGGGTTAGTTCCAGTCTTACACACCAGGTGGCAGTGTGAGCAGTGGATCTCACTGTGTGTCTAAAACCCGACATAAAATGTGATCCATCAAACCTGACTGATGGGGAGTGGTGGGGGGTGGAGGGGTTAAACTGCTACTTCTACTACATTGGAGCACTGGGGGAGGAGGAGGGTAAATAGAGCATGCTGTAAGTTCTACCATAATACCTTGTGTATAAGACGCACCCTGTGTGTAAGGTGCACCTTGTGTATAAGGCGGACCCTGTGTATAAGGTGCACCCCATGTATCAGGTGCACCCTGTGTATAAGGTGCACCCTATGTATAAGGTGCACCCCATGTATAAGGTGCACCCCGTGTATAAGGTGCACCCTGTGTATAAGGTGTACCCTGTGCATAAGGTGCACCCTGTGTATAAGGTGCACCCCATGTATAAGGTGCACCTTGTGTATAAGGTGTACCCTGTGTATAATGTGCACCCCATTTTAAGGTGCACCCCATGTATAAGGTGCACCCTGTGTATAAGGTGCACCCCATGTATCAGGTGCACCCTGTGTATAAGGTGCACCCCATGTATAAGGTGCACCCTGTGTATAAGGTGTACCCTGTGTATAATGTGCACCCCATTTTAAGGTGCACCCCATGTATAAGGTGCACCCCGTGTATAAGGTGCACCCTGTGTATAAGGTGCACCCTGTGTATAAGGTGCACCCTGTGTATAAGGTGCACCCTGTGTATAAGGTGCACCCTTTGTATAAGGTGCACCCCATGTAAAAGCCGCACCCTGTGTATAAGGTGCACCCCATGTATAAGGTGCACCCTGTGTATAAGGTGCACCCCATGTATAAGGTGCACCCTGTGTATAAGGTGCACCCTGTGTATAAGGTGCACCCCATGTGTAAGGTGCACCCTGTGTATAAGGTGCACCCCATGTGTAAGATGCACCCTGTGTATAAGGTGCACCCTGTGTATAAGGTGCACCCTGTGTATAAGGTGTACCCTGTGTATAATGTGCACCCCATTTTAAGGTGCACCCCATGTATAAGGTGCACCCTGTGTATAAGGTGCACCCCATGTATCAGGTGCACCCCATGTATAAGGTGCACCCTGTGTATAAGGTGCACCCTTTGTATAAGGTGCACCCCATGTATAAGGTGCACCATGTGTATAAGGTGCACCCCATGTATAAGGTGCACCCTGTGTATAAGGTGCACCCCATTTATAAGGTGCACCCTGTGTATAAGGTGCACCCTGTGTATAAGGTGCACCCCATGTGTAAGGTGCACCCTGTGTATAAGGTGCACCACATGTGTAAGATGCACCCTGTGTATAAGGTGCACCCTGTGTATAATGTGCACCCCATGTGTAAGGTGCACCCTGTGTATAAGGTGCACCCCATGTATAAGGTGCACCCTGTGTATAAGGTGCACCCTGTGTATAAGGTGCACCCCATGTGTAAGGTGCACCCTGTGTATAAGGTGCACCCCATGTGTAAGATGCACCCTGTGTATAAGGTGCACCCTGTGTATAAGGTGCACCCTGTGTATAAGGTGCACCCTGTGTATAAGGTGCACCCTGTGTATAAGGCACACAGTGTGTATAAGGTGCACCCTGTGTATAAGATGCACCCTGTGTATAAGGTGCACCTCATGTATAAGGTGCACCCCATGTATAAGGTGCACCCTGTGTATAAGGTGCACCCCATGTATCAGGCACACCCCACGTATAAGGTGCACCCCATGTATAAGGTGCACCTAGACATTATGGATCTTCTAGGTGTTACTATGTCAACCTGAATCAGTCCGAAAATGGAACTGTTCATCACACCTCTGAGATTCTCAGCTTCGCTTTTTCTACCCAAACAAGGTGGTCTTTTCACGACCCACTGCTCCTTTTTTGTCTTGCATTCTTTGCTCTCTCTTTCTTTCAGCCATTGACATTCATACTTTTCCACCACTTTGTACCCTAACGACTTGAGGTAGGCAGTGACTTGAGCTGTGTTCTTGGCCTTTTTTTCCAACCACGGTTGCCTGTCGGGAGATTTAAGAGTAGACTTGGTCAAACAACACAAGTGATCGATAAACGGTCTTGTCTGCGGGAGAGAAGCTGTCTTCTCTGACGAGTTTCCTCCCGATGCTCACCTCGCCGTAATCGTATTGGTGCAGTATTTTCTTGTCTTCGACAAGAGATCGGTAGCGCAACCATTCTGTGGTGGAATAGCTGACCTGTTTGCTGCAGATTGCTCGAAAGTCAGTTTCTCTGCGGTGTACAACATAGTAGCCTGAGCAGTACGCTTCCCCCATACACTTCAGATAGAGGCTGTTGGTGCCCACGCCCAAGATATGTCTGCATACCTTGCTTTCCCCCCTGTATTTGCTCTCCCTTATTCGAGTTTGTCCACTCTTGTGGTGAAATATGATAGAAGGACCTCCGAAGAGGTTCTTTCTCAGCAAGTCGTGCACGATCTTTTCTTGCACTCCCAAGAAAAGGAAATATGGTGCGGCGTAAGGAGAAGTGTTTTTAAGAGGAACTTCAAGGTAAGATCAGGTAAGGTCAAGCCGTCTTTGAACATGTCTACACCTCGCTCTATGAAAAACTTACTGTGTTCGTTGACGGCTTCCACGAAGGGAGCCACGTCCAAGTAGTCCAGCAGTTGTTTGTTTTCCAACTTTCGCACATCGTCCATCCACTCGTAGGGGAAATAGCCCTTGGCCTATTTCCCTTTGAGGAAGGCTTTCAGATAGTTGGTGTAAGAATAGCCTGGAGCCAGGTAGTTGAAGAGATTTCGAAAAGAAGGAGTGAAACTCTTTCTTTATCAAGTTCAGGTCGTATTTTCCCCAGTTGAATCCAATGACTGGTACCTTTGCAATGTAGGCAGGCAGTTTCTTTTTCACCGTTTCTCGGCGCATTGTTTTTGACAAGCTTTTTGCTCCATGTTTTTCTCCCTCTCTATCACCTCGTCCAACTCATCCAGTATTTCTCTGAAAGCGTCTTTCACTGCAGCGCCTATGTTTAGACCAATATTGTTTATTTTGTCTAGCACCGACTACACCAGGGGATCGTCGTGTCTGTTAGAACGTCGCACAAAACACACTGGCGTGGTGTAACCGGGGAAATCTGAAGTAACACTGGCCGAAAGGGGAACGTGGTCTTTTTCGATGATTGTGTTGTTGGCTTCCTTTCCTTGAACATGGTGCTTCACAAAGAAACTTTCAAAGTCAAAGACTATTTTATACTGGTATATTTTCAACTCCTAGGGATTTTTTATGCCTGACTCCTCCAAGAGTTGAAAAACAGATCTGGCAGGTTTATAGATGCCCCCTTTTTTCTCACACCCCTGTGCCTCTTGAGAGAGTAAACGCTAGTGAACAGCTTATGACATGGCTCGCAGGGGTAAATTTGACTGTACCAGAAAAGAAAAGAAGGAGTGAAACTCTTTCTTTATCAAGTTCAGGTCGTATTTTCCCCAGTTGAATCCAATGACTGGTACCTTTGCAATGTAGGCAGGCAGTTTCTTTTTCACCGTTTCTCGGCGCATTGTTTTTGACAAGCTTTTTGCTCCATGTTTTTCTCCCTCTCTATCACCTCGTCCAACTCATCCAGTATTTCTCTGAAAGCGTCTTTCACTGCAGCGCCTATGTTTAGACCAATATTGTTTATTTTGTCTAGCACCGACTACACCAGGGGATCGTCGTGTCTGTTAGAACGTCGCACAAAACACACTGGCGTGGTGTAACCGGGGAAATCTGAAGTAACACTGGCCGAAAGGGGAACGTGGTCTTTTTCGATGATTGTGTTGTTGGCTTCCTTTCCTTGAACATGGTGCTTCACAAAGAAACTTTCAAAGTCAAAGACTATTTTATACTGGTATATTTTCAACTCCTAGGGATTTTTTATGCCTGACTCCTCCAAGAGTTGAAAAACAGATCTGGCAGGTTTATAGATGCCCCCTTTTTTCTCACACCCCTGTGCCTCTTGAGAGAGTAAACGCTAGTGAACAGCTTATGACATGGCTCGCAGGGGTAAATTTGACTGTACCAACCCATGTTCATTATGTGGCTGACGTGAGAATCATAGAGATTGAGGTTCATGACGTTTCTCCTGTAACGCAGTCTGCTTCTCTCCACTCGGACAGTTCTCTTTTTTTTTCTTTCCCGACCGTCTGCAAGAAAACATTCTTACATCCACCTCGAAATGATTCTCTAGTCTGTCCAAGCCCTCTAAGCTTACGCTTTTGAAGGTTTTCACGTTCGCCTCAGGATGGGCTTGTTGGAAAAGTGCTTCAGTGTATTTAAGAGAGCGGTACTTGTGATAGGAGAGGCATCGAAAGGAACACAAGTGATCGTCGTAAGGTCTTTTACTCTTTGGCTTTCTGTGAAAGTGTATCCCAATGTGGCAAAAAAATGTTTTTTTAACGTTTACAAACATTTTTATTTGGTTTGGGTAAAAAACATTTTTAAAAAACATTATTTTCAAATGTTTTTTCAACCAATTTTTAACCAAATAAAAATGTTTTTATTCACGTTTCTTTTACATTAAAAAAACATTTTTTTAACCTGATATATAATGTTTTTATAAAAATGTCAAAATAACGTTTTCTTGAGTACATGTAAAAACATTATTTTGATGAAAAAAAAAACTTAGGAACCAAAATAAAACGTTTTTTGGAAGGTTTTCTGCCAAGTGGGTCATGCCTCTCTGTCTTAAACCTGGACAGATCGAGTTTAATTTACCCGCTGAAGCTCTCAAGAAGGTGATGTTCGCGTTGACGACGCGCCATTTGGTAGAGGGTCGAAGCATGTCCTCTCTGACTTGATTCCTTATGAAAGTAGGGGTCTCGATGGTCATCGCTGTCATAGAACAAGGATGCGTTATTGGCAGTGGTGTGACAGTACATAACTTTGGGCAGTTCCCCTTCTTCTACACTGCATAAAAGTCTACTGAAAGAAACGGCCACTCTGTAGGCATAGACTTGATTTTCATGCATAGCCCTGAGGCATTCTATGACTTCTCCCACCAACGAATCGCATTCCGAAGAGTAGAATCTGATGTTGAAAATGCTTTGCACTGTTCCTAAGACTGCTAATTCGGCCGCTATAGATTTATAGTTATCCTAATATGTTTCTCTGTAAGACAGGTCTTTTCTATCTCGTCAGGAACAGAAGTGGTTTTCGTCAGTTTTTCTCGAACACAGATGGGCGAGCGACATAAAGTTTTTCTGCAGTTTTGTACTGTCAAAAGTCACGGTGGTCTAGGCGTGTTACACCGAGGACAGTTGACTGTGTAAGTTTTTTTTTCTTTTCTGGGAGCCATTTTCCTTTTTGTTGCAAAAAAAAACTTGACCAAGTCACCCTGTAAGTTAACCACTGCAGCTTTTTTCACTTCCATAAGGTCAACCTCTGGTGTACAAGGTCGATTGTCAGGGAGAATGTTCTTTGCATGATCGACTCGTTGTTGTTGCTGTTGCTGTTATTGTTGTCCTTGGCAGATTTAAGTTGGTCTAACGTCTTTTTTTTTTTAAGTTGTGACAGGAGCAGCAGCAGCTGCAGCAGCAACAGTATCCGTAGGCACAGCAGCAGTAGGGCAAGCAGCAGCATCAGTGACAACGGCATCAGTAGTAATAGTAGTAGTAGTAGCAGCAGCAGCAGCAGCAACAGCAGCCGCAACAGCAGTTGAATAGAGTGTGAAAGTGATATTTACTGAGCAGCTAGGAACACTCTTTATATACCTTCCACCCACCTAATTATTTGAGCACAACTCCCTACCCTCCATTACATACATATACACACCCCTCTTTCATTCCCAACGCCTGTGTTTGTCTATGGTAGGTTTACCATTGAGTTTACTCACAGCTGCTCACTGCTCAACTGCTTGTTCTTCCCCCTTTCCCTCCCCCTGTTTGTTTACCCTCCCCCTGCTCCTGTCTGTAGCACATGGCACACCAGTGATTACAACATTTGTTGCTATCTATGTAGTTAGTCAGTTAGGCTTGTAGGTAGGTAGGTAGGTAGGTAGGGTAAGGTAAGGTAAGGTAGGGTAGGGAAGGGTAGGAAAAAAAGGGGTAGGTAGGTAAATTGGTTTATGGTGTGGGGGGGGCACCAATTTAGAATAGAAAAGGGGGGGGGGGTATGCCACACACACACATCTTTCTACCCTACCTTACCCTACTTTACCCTACCCTACCTTTCCTTATTTTACCCTACCGACCTACTTTTTTTGCACCTTTTTCTCTTGACTATAAAGAAAGAAGAAAGTTTACCCTCATAGACACTTTGTTTTCAACTTTCGATGGAAATGGAGAACCCACAGAAAGCAGTGGAAACGGTCGATTTCGACCCTCGATTTCAAGGACCTCTCACCATGATAATAGCAGGTCCCACCTCCTTTGGAAAAAGTCACTTAGTTTTTAACCATGTAGTGACCCCCGAAGTACACGACATTCACTACTGTAACAATCAATGGCAACCTGGATTTGACGAGATGGTCAAGTTAGGCATCAATTTCAACGAGGCACTCCTGTCAGACGAATTCCTTTACGAAGAAGCTCAAAAGGTTCGAAAACAAGGACTGATCATCATCAACAATTTAATGGATCCAGAATACGTTCCCACTCTAATGAAATTGTTCACTGTAGGATCTCACCATAGAAACTTGAGCGTGATATTCATCATGCAAAACCTCTTCTTCAATAACCCAGCTTACAGGACCTTGGGCTTAAACGGCCACTATCTAGTGGTTTTCAAGAACCCTCGCGACATGAGTCAAATATCCTACATTGGCAAACAGGCCTTTCCCAACTCAGGTATATAACGCTGAGACACAAGGAAAACATTCACAAATAGTGCTGGACTTTAAGCAAGCTACACCTGACTCTCTCAGAGTGAGAACAGCATAGCCACCCCTTGGAAAACCTTAGTTTTCATACCCAAGAAGGACGTCAAGAACAAGCGAAAATGAGCAGTGCTAACCAGTCTAAAAGAAGCGGTGTAGCGCTCCTGAGAAAACCCCGGAGAAAACACTACGCCTTGTTGAAGCACATTTCTGCTTGTTCCACGTCCGAATGCACTCACCTCGTCAAAGGGTTAAGCAACGAGGTGATCAGGGTGATGAGTCAAATTTGCATCAACATGAAGAGGAGGCAGTCAAACTTTTATCACCATACAAGGAACAACTGAAAGCTGTCACTAAACCTAACACACCCTTGAAACAAAAGAGGAAAGTGTTCGAGCAAGAAGGGGGATTTTTAGGTACCATTTTAGGATTAGCCATACCTTTGATTTCCGGCATAGTTTCTGCCACCACCCAAGCTGAAGGATGTCTTACGCTAGGATGGCTCTGGTGAGAGCAGACTTGTTACCACCCGACATCGATTCACCTCCCGCCACCACCACCACCACTGCTCCTGCTCCCGCTCCTGCTCCTGGTGCTGCTGCTACCCCCGTTGCTGCACCGCCTGATACAGTCCAAGATTGATACTATGAAAAGCAACTCTTGAAAGAACATCTTCAACCAAAGGCGGGAATCTTAGAGGTGTTGATGGACCTTCAATGAAAGGTACAAGAGGTTCTCCAAGACTCTAGCTTTAAAGCTAAAAAGAGACTGCAGAGATACAACCAACTCATGGTGAAGTCCTCTATTCTCATGAAAAAAGCCAAGGCCACAGGTAGAAAATTTGCACCATTCGCAATGGCTATAAGAAGAACGAGACCTCAAATGTCAAGTCAGAATGAAGATGAGAATGACCAGGACCAGCAGAATGACAACAGTGACGACGACACTGACGATGACGTTGAATTTGCCGACGCCACTAATTGTCCCCTTGCAGCTGACTACAAATGGGACTCTGATCGTGAGCAGGAGGAAGACGAGGAGGAGGAGGGGGAGGGAAAACAAAAACCCATCTTTTCCCTAGCAGAAAGAGAATTATTACGAGGCGTTCCTTCGAGTTGTCGCACTGCCGCTTGGAAACTGTAAACACAACTCCTGGCGCGAGGAAATGCAGAAGTGCTCAACTCAGACCAAAATACATGTAGGTGGATTATTCGTTCCCGGTAACAGCATAACAGAACTTTGAACTGACGCTAGCCGAAAGAAATCTCTGACCGGCAGAAAACCTGTGGGACACGATCTGTTTGTCAGAGCTGTGAAGAGGGTAAATCCGTCCTTGAAATACGTCAGAAACAAGAAACTTTTCGGAGAGGGCCCAGGAGCTAGGTCAACAAGACTTAGACACCACTTGCAGTCTTCCCTGTCTAAAACTAGGGGGATAACAAACATAGACGTAGATCAAGAAGGATCTGGGTGAAAAAAGAATAAAATGGCACACCAGGCTCTGAAGAAAGAAGTGCTAAAGTTGTACACTGATCCTAAACAACCGGCAAGTTTCACAAGCATGTCTAAACGCCAGCACTTCAAGAAAACCCAAAGGAAAAACATAGAACAAGTCTTAGAGGGGGTAGAATCTTACACCAGACACAAACCCTACAAGAGACACTTTCCCAGACACAAGACACAGACGTGGGGAATAGATAAACAATGGCAAGTGGACCTGATAGACATGAGAGAAAACGCCAAGGAGAACACAGGTCATCAGTACATTTTAGTCAGGATAGACGTCTTTTCCAGATATGGATTTGCCCAACCCGTCAAGAGCAAAAGTACTGACCGCCTTCAGGAAAATGACCCAACAAAGACAACCTAAACAGATCCAGACCGACAAAGGAAAAGAATTTGTGAACAAGGCCTTCAAGAAACACTGCCAAGAGGAAGGCATCTCTTTTTACACAGGCGAAAATGACGATGTGAAATGTGCTCTATCAGAACGCTTCAACTCGACTCTCCAAGGTAAGATGTGGTGAGCTTTCACACATTGCAACAACTACAAATGGTTGGACTTGTTGCCAGTCTTGGTGGAGTCTTACAATAAAACACACCACAAAATGTTGGGAGCCGCTCCCGCAGACATTAACCCCTCTAACTCCGAGGTGTTGTTCTACAGGTTGTATGAACAACATAGGGACAAAGAAATTCCAGCTCTGAAGCTTTAAAAGAAAAGCAAAGTGCACATGTTGAGGAAAGAAAACACCTTCAACAGAGGCTACGAAGCCATCTGGACAGAGGAAATTGATGAAATGGCCAAGGTACGCTGTCAAGAAGTACAGGGGCAAATGCAAAAAAAAAGAGGCGCTGATCAAGTGGGAGGGATACGGAGACAAGTTCAACACCTGGGAGCTGGCCAAGAATGTGCAGGCATTGCGTTCACCTTCACCCTACCCAGCTACTTGTCTATGAGCGTGTTTGCAGACAACACTCTGACCACGTACAACACTTTGCTGGCCGAATACGTCCAAACACCTTCACCCTTGGAGTGTGCACTTCAAGAAGTATCCTGGCCCACTGTTTGGTACAAGGCAATGGAAGAAACTTTGCTCCCCATCCAAGGCAACAACCCAAATTTTCCCTCAAGTCGACCGAAGTCTTGAACTAATGAACGCTCTTCTTCTTTCCTCAAGGAGGGAAAAGACATCAAAGGGTTTCCGATAACCCAGATGCCCTCCTATGCAACATGACGTGCTGCCTCCCGCTTGCCCTGTGGAAAATGCTGCTACCCCACCTAGTGAGATGGAGGCAGTAAAGAAAAGTGAGGGGGAAAAAAAGGAGGAACCAAGCAGTCAGCGAAAAAAAGGTGAAAAAACCGCTGCCGCTCAATTTGAATACCTGAATGCATATGGCAAATGCCCTCCCCTCACCGACCAAGATTGTTTGTCAGTCAAGTCACACATTGCTTTCAATGTGCTGCTAGGGGATGAGCTGCTAGGGGATGAGCTTTGGTCGTTCCAGAGCCGCTATCACGTCTTGGCCTTGAAACCGGCTTTCTTGAACAACAACTGGCACCTCGTTAGCTACCTGAACAAATTCTTTGCGGACAACTTTCCCAAAGTGGTGGAAAGTTTAAGAACCTCTCTGAAAAACAGCCAGGTCGACGTTTTTTCCTATGACGATTACAACATGAAATGCACCGTTTCCCTTTCACCTGGCATGGTGTTGCTTTTGCCTGAGAACTTGGGAACCCAATTAGGTTTCGAGGGTAGCGTCTTCTTGAGTGGAGAAACGCAAAGTCCCTATGTGGCAGATTATATTCTGGAGTCTGGGCTCGAACCCAATGACCAACTATTTTCTTGGACTTATAATGTTTATTCATACAAACTCAAGGACTCTTGTCGGATCGCCAAGCTGGAAGGGGAGTTCACTACCCACAGTGTGCGTCGGGGTGCCGCCATGTTTTTGGCAGATTTTATGCACCTTCACTACGTTAAAAGCTATGGCAACTGGAGATCCTGGGCGGTTCTGATTTATTTATCAGATTCTTACCGCTCGCGACGTGTAAAAGACTTACGTGTGGCTCATGAATTGAGCAGGTATTAATTGGGCAAAGTGTTTTTGTATGCCGTGTGCTGCCCCAATTGTCAGCGACTTGGGCAAAGTGTATATATATGTTGTCGTGTCCATCCATCCAAGGAAATATGACTACTATATGTACAAAGGAACGGGGAAGATATAGGGGTATATTTCCCCCACTAGATGGACCTCCCCACCACCTGGGTCAGGTGGTTATGTGCTGCCACACCAGGTGGCACTGCACTGAGACTGAACAAAGGGACTGAGTCATGGACGCCATGGACATTTGGTCATAAAAATTTTTCTTTTTTTTTGGTTCTGACATTGTCTGTTAGGTTTAAAGTTGTTAATAAACCGCCCCAATTGTCAGCGTCTTGGGCAAAGTGTATATATATGTTGTCGTGTCCATCCATCCAAGGAAATATCAAGGTTTTTAGAGAGTAAACCTTACATCTGGGACATTTTACCGCATAGAGGTCCATCACTATTAGAGATCTGTCTACAAATCAAGTAAATATTTGTCTTTGAATATGTGATATTTTTGGCAGGTTCCACCCTTCATGCATCATGACGACCAAATGAGCATGATGCATTAATGCTATAAGAAGCAGCCCTTGAAGGGTTATGATATTAAGCTAATAGATCATGGATGTTGGAGCCCTAGGGGAGTCTATGCTGGATATACCCGAGCCGCGGAGCGTAATATTAATGTGTAGATGCATGTGTGGTGGAATATTAATGTGTAGATGCATGTGTGGTGGAATATTAATGTGTAGATGTATGTGTGGTGTAATATTAATGTGTAGATGTATGTGTGGTGGAATATTAATGTGTAGATGCATGTGTGGTGGAATATTAATGTGTAGATGTATGTGTGGTGGAATATTAATGTGTAGATGTATGTGTGGTGTAATATTAATGTGTAGATGTAAGTGGTGGAATATTAATGTGTAGATGTATGTGTTGTAATATTAATGTGTAGATGTATGTGTGGTGTAATATTAATGTGTAGATGCATGTGTGGTGGAATATTAATGTGTAGATGTATGTGTGGTGGAATATTAATGTGTAGATGTATGTGTGGTGGAATATTAATGTGTAGATGTATGTGTGGTGTAATATTAATGTGTAGATGTAAGTGTGGTGTAATATTAATGTGTAGATATATGTGTGGTGGAATATTAATGTGTAGATGTATGTGTGGTGGAATATTAATGTGTAGATGTAAGTGGTGGAATATTAATGTGTAGATGTATGTGTGGTGGAATATTAATGTGTAGATGTATGTGTGGTGGAATATTAATGTGTAGATGTATGTGTGGTGGAATATTAATGTGTAGATGTATGTGTGGTGGAATATTAATGTGTAGATGTATGTGTTGTAATATTAATGTGTAGATGTATGTGTGGTGTAATATTAATGTGTAGATGTATGTGTGGTGGTATATTACTGTGTAGATGTAAGTGGTGGAATATTAATGTGTAGATGTATGTTTGAAGGGTTATAATATTAATGTGTAGATGTATGTGTGGTGGAATATTAATGTGTAGATGTATGTGTGGTGGAATATTAATGTGTAGATGTATGTGTGGTGGAATATTAATGTGTAGATGTATGTGTGGTGGAATATTAATGTGTAGATGTATGTGTGGTAGAATATTAATGTGTAGATGTATGTGTGGTGGAATATTACTGTGTAGATGTAAGTGGTGGAATATTAATGTGTAGATGTATGTGTGGTGGAATATTAATGTGTAGGTGTATGTGTGGTAGAATATTAATGTGTAGATGTATGTTTGAAGGGTTATGATATTAATGTGTAGATGTATGTGTGGTGGAATATTAATGTGTAGATGTCTGTATGGTGGAATATTAATGTGTAGATGTAAGTGGTGGAATATTAATGTGTAGATGTATGTGTTGTAATATTAATGTGTAGATGTATGTATGGTGTAATATTAATGTGTAGATGCATGTGTGGTGGAATATTAATGTGTAGATGCATGTGTGGTGGAATATTAATGTGTAGATGTATGTGTGGTGTAATATTAATGTGTAGATGTATGTGTGGTGGAATATTAATGTGTAGATGCATGTGTGGTGGAATATTAATGTGTAGATGTATGTGTGGTGGAATATTAATGTGTAGATGTATGTGTGGTGTAATATTAATGTGTAGATGTAAGTGGTGGAATATTAATGTGTAGATGTATGTGTTGTAATATTAATGTGTAGATGTATGTGTGGTGTAATATTAATGTGTAGATGCATGTGTGGTGGAATATTAATGTGTAGATGTATGTGTGGTGGAATATTAATGTGTAGATGTATGTGTGGTGGAATATTAATGTGTAGATGTATGTGTGGTGTAATATTAATGTGTAGATGTAAGTGTGGTGTAATATTAATGTGTAGATGTCTGTATGGTGGAATATTAATGTGTAGATGTATGTGTGGTGGAATATTAATGTGTAGATGTATGTGTGGTGGAATATTAATGTGTAGATGTATGTGTGGTGGAATATTAATGTGTATATGTAAGTGGTGGAATATTAATGTGTAGATGTATGTGTGGTGGAATATTAATGTGTAGATGCATGTGTGGTGTAATATTAATGTGTAGATGTATGTATGGTGGAATATTAATGTGTAGATGTATGTGTGGTGGAATATTAATGTGTAGATGCATGTGTGGTGTAATATTAATGTGTAGATGTATGTATGGTGGAATATTAACGTGTAGGTGTAAGTGGTGGAATATTACTGTGTAGATGTATGTTTGAAGGGTTGTGATATTAATGTGTAGATGTATGTGTTGTAATATTAATGTGTAGATGTATGTGTGGTGGAATATTAATGTGTATGTGTATGTGTGGTGGAATATTAATGTGTAGATGTATGTGTGGTGGAATATTAATGTGTAGATATATGTGTGGTGGAATATTAATGTGTAGATGTATGTGTGGTGGAATATTAATGTGTAGATGTAAGTGGTGGAATATTAATGTGTAGATGTATGTGTGGTGGAATATTAATGTGTAGATGTATGTGTGGTGGAATATTAATGTGTAGATGTATGTGTGGTGGAATATTAATGTGTAGATGTATGTGTGGTGGAATATTAATGTGTAGATGTATGTGTTGTAATATTAATGTGTAGATGTATGTGTGGTGTAATATTAATGTGTAGATGTATGTGTGGTGGTATATTACTGTGTAGATGTAAGTGGTGGAATATTAATGTGTAGATGTATGTTTGAAGGGTTATAATATTAATGTGTAGATGTATGTGTGGTGGAATATTAATGTGTAGATGTATGTGTGGTGGAATATTAATGTGTAGATGTATGTGTGGTAGAATATTAATGTGTAGATGTATGTGTGGTGGAATATTAATGTGTAGATGTATGTGTGGTGGAATATTAACGTGTAAATGTAAGTGGTGGAATATTAATGTGTAGATGTATGTTTGAAGGGTTATAATATTAATGTGTAGATGTATGTGTGGTGGAATATTAATGTGTATATGTAAGTGGTGGAATATTAATGTGTAGATGTATGTGTGGTGGAATATTAATGTGTAGATGTATGTGTGGTGGAATATTAATGTGTAGATGTATGTGTGGTGGAATATTAACGTGTATATGTAAGTGGTGGAATATTAATGTGTAGATGTATGTTTGAAGGGTTATAATATTAATGTGTAGATGTATGTGTGGTGGAATATTAATGTGTATATGTAAGTGGTGGAATATTAATGTGTAGATGTATGTGTGGTGGAATATTAATGTGTAGATGTATGTGTGGTGGAATATTAATGTGTAGATGTATGTGTGGTGGAATATTAATGTGTAGATGTATGTATGGTGGAATATTAATGTGTATATGTAAGTGGTGGAATATTAATGTGTAGATGTATGTGTGGTGGAATATTAATGTGTATATGTAAGTGGTGGAATATTAATGTGTAGATGTATGTGTGGTGGAATATTAATGTGTAGATGTATGTGTGGTGTAATATTAATGTGTAGGTGTAAGTGGTGGAATATTAATGTGTAGATGTATGTGTGGTAGAATATTAATGTGTAGATGTAAGTGGTGGAATATTAATGTGTAGATGTATGTGTGGTGGAATATTAATGTGTAGGTGTAAGTGGTGGAATATTAATGTGTAGATGTATGTGTGGTAGAATATTAATGTGTAGATGTAAGTGGTGGAATATTAATGTGTAGATGTATGTGTGGTGGAATATTAATGTGTAGATGTAAGTGGTGGAATATTAATGTGTAGATGTATGTGTGGTGGAATATTAATGTGTAGGTGTAAGTGGTGGAATATTAATGTGTAGATGTATGTGTGGTAGAATATTAATGTGTAGATGTAAGTGGTGGAATATTAATGTGTAGATGTATGTGTGGTGGAATATTAATGTGTAGATGTATGTATGGTGGAATATTTATGTGTAGATGTAAGTGTGGTGGAATATTAATGTGTAGATGTCTGTATGGTGTGATATTAATGTGTAGATGTATGTTTGAAGGGTTATGATATTAATGTGTAGATGTATGTTTGAAGGGTTATGAGATGTATGTGTGGTGGAATATTACTGTGTAGATGTAAGTGGTGGAATATTAAGGTGTAGATGTATGTTTGAAGGGTTATGATATTAATGTGTAGATGTATGTGTGGTGGAATAATAATGTGTAGATGTATGTGTGGTGTAATATTAATGTGTAGATGTAAGTGTGGTGTAATATTAATGTGTAGATGTCTGTATGGTGGAATATTAATGTGTAGATGTATGTGTGGTGGAATATTAATGTGTAGATGTATGTGTGGTGGAATATTAATGTGTAGATGTATGTGTGGTGGAAAATTAATGTGTATATGTAAGTGGTGGAATATTAATGTGTAGATGTATGTGTGGTGGAATATTAATGTGTAGATGCATGTGTGGTGTAATATTAATGTGTAGATGTATGTATGGTGGAATATTAACGTGTAGGTGTAAGTGGTGGAATATTACTGTGTAGATGTATGTTTGAAGGGTTGTGATATTAATGTGTAGATGTATGTGTTGTAATATTAATGTGTAGATGTATGTGTGGTGGAATATTAATGTGTATGTGTATGTGTGGTGGAATATTAATGTGTAGATGTATGTGTGGTGGAATATTAATGTGTAGATATATGTGTGGTGGAATATTAATGTGTAGATGTATGTGTGGTGGAATATTAATGTGTAGATGTAAGTGGTGGAATATTAATGTGTAGATGTATGTGTGGTGGAATATTAATGTGTAGATGTATGTGTGGTGGAATATTAATGTGTAGATGTATGTGTGGTGGAATATTAATGTGTAGATGTATGTGTGGTGGAATATTAATGTGTAGATGTATGTGTTGTAATATTAATGTGTAGATGTATGTGTGGTGTAATATTAATGTGTAGATGTATGTGTGGTGGTATATTACTGTGTAGATGTAAGTGGTGGAATATTAATGTGTAGATGTATGTTTGAAGGGTTATAATATTAATGTGTAGATGTATGTGTGGTGGAATATTAATGTGTAGATGTATGTGTGGTGGAATATTAATGTGTAGATGTATGTGTGGTAGAATATTAATGTGTAGATGTATGTGTGGTGGAATATTAATGTGTAGATGTATGTGTGGTGGAATATTAACGTGTAAATGTAAGTGGTGGAATATTAATGTGTAGATGTATGTTTGAAGGGTTATAATATTAATGTGTAGATGTATGTGTGGTGGAATATTAATGTGTATATGTAAGTGGTGGAATATTAATGTGTAGATGTATGTGTGGTGGAATATTAATGTGTAGATGTATGTGTGGTGAAATATTAATGTGTAGATGTATGTGTGGTGGAATATTAACGTGTATATGTAAGTGGTGGAATATTAATGTGTAGATGTATGTTTGAAGGGTTATAATATTAATGTGTAGATGTATGTGTGGTGGAATATTAATGTGTATATGTAAGTGGTGGAATATTAATGTGTAGATGTATGTGTGGTGGAATATTAATGTGTAGATGTATGTGTGGTGGAATATTAATGTGTAGATGTATGTGTGGTGGAATATTAATGTGTAGATGTATGTATGGTGGAATATTAATGTGTATATGTAAGTGGTGGAATATTAATGTGTAGATGTATGTGTGGTGGAATATTAATGTGTATATGTAAGTGGTGGAATATTAATGTGTAGATGTATGTGTGGTGGAATATTAATGTGTAGATGTATGTGTGGTGTAATATTAATGTGTAGGTGTAAGTGGTGGAATATTAATGTGTAGATGTATGTGTGGTAGAATATTAATGTGTAGATGTAAGTGGTGGAATATTAATGTGTAGATGTATGTGTGGTGGAATATTAATGTGTAGGTGTAAGTGGTGGAATATTAATGTGTAGATGTATGTGTGGTAGAATATTAATGTGTAGATGTAAGTGGTGGAATATTAATGTGTAGATGTATGTGTGGTGGAATATTAATGTGTAGATGTAAGTGGTGGAATATTAATGTGTAGATGTATGTGTGGTGTAATATTAATGTGTAGGTGTAAGTGGTGGAATATTAATGTGTAGATGTATGTGTGGTAGAATATTAATGTGTAGATGTAAGTGGTGGAATATTAATGTGTAGATGTATGTGTGGTGGAATATTAATGTGTAGATGTATGTATGGTGGAATATTTATGTGTAGATGTAAGTGTGGTGGAATATTAATGTGTAGATGTCTGTATGGTGTGATATTAATGTGTAGATGTATGTTTGAAGGGTTATGATATTAATGTGTAGATGTATGTTTGAAGGGTTATGAGATGTATGTGTGGTGGAATATTACTGTGTAGATGTAAGTGGTGGAATATTAAGGTGTAGATGTATGTTTGAAGGGTTATGATATTAATGTGTAGATGTATGTGTGGTGGAATAATAATGTGTAGATGTATGTGTGGTGTAATATTAATGTGTAGATGTAAGTGGTGGAATATTAATGTGTAGATGTATGTGTGGTGGAATATTAATGTGTAGATGTATGTGTGGTGGAATATTAATGTGTAGATGTATGTGTGGTGTAATATTAATGTGTAGATGTAAGTGGTGGAATATTAATGTGTAGATGTATGTGTGGTGGAATATTAATGTGTAGATGTATGTATGGTGGAATATTAATGTGTAGATGTATGTATGGTGGAATATTAATGTGTAGATGTATGTGTGGTGGAATATTAATGTGTAGATGTATGTGTGGTAGAATATTAATGTGTAGATGTATGTGTGGTGGAATATTAATGTGTAGATGTATGTGTGGTGGAATATTAATGTGTAGATGCATGTGTGGTTGAATATTAATGTGTAGATGTATGTGTGGTGGAATATTAATGTGTAGATGTATGTGTGGTGGAATATTAATGTGTAGGTGTATGTATGGTGGAATATTAATGTGTAGGTGTAAGTGGTGGAATATTACTGTGTAGATGTATGTTTGAAGGGTTATGATATTAATGTGTAGATGTATGTGTGGTGGAATATTACTGTGTAGATGTAAGTGGTGGAATATTAATGTGTAGATGCATGTGTGGTGGAATATTAATGTGTATATGTAAGTGGTGGAATATTAATGTGTAGATGTATGTGTGGTGTAATATTAACGTGTAGATGTATGTGTGGTGGAATATTAATGTGTAGATGTCTGTGTGGTGTAATATTAATGTGTAGATGTATGTGTGGTGGAATATTAATGTGTAGATGTATGTGTGGTGGAATATTAATGTGTAGATGTATGTGTGGTGGAATATTAATGTGTAGATGTATGTGTGGTGGAATATTAATGTGTAGATGTATGTGTGGTGGAATATTAATGTGTAGATGTATGTGTGGTGTAATATTAATGTGTAGATGTATGTGTGGTGGAATATTAATGTGTAGATGTATGTGTGGTGGAATATTAATGTGTAGATGTATGTGTGGTGGAATATTAATGTGTAGATGTATGTGTGGTGGAATATTAATGTGTAGATGTAAGTGTGGTGGAATATTAATGTGTAGATGTATGTGTGGTGGAATATTAATGTGTAGATGTATGTTTGAAGGGTTATGACATTAATTGTAGGTGTATGTGTGGTGGAATGGACTTATTCACACTACTTAAGGTATACTCGTTTCTACATCCGTCAGAGTTGTTTTTATCCCCTGTAATAATTAAAGACATTTACATACGTACAGGTACAGTCAGGTCCCGTGCCTACTGGTAGCTGCACTCTTACATAGAGCTTTCTTTCTTTCTTTATTTTCATTTATATTTGTTGTTGTTGTGATGAAGTTGAAGGGCGTGATCATTTGAATGTTAGGCAGCCACTGTACACATTTTTGGTCATGTTTGTTACAAACATTTTTGTGGAGAAACTGGTGTTCATAACAATTTTTTATTTCATGGTAGGAAGGTAGAACACTATAGATTAGTATAGGAATCGCATTCCCAAGGTGGCCGTGGAGAAACACTATCCCATTCTCCACGCTGGCGACTTTCTCCACGCTCTGGGGCTCGCGCATGCGCGGCGCGCTACGTTACAAAATCCAAGATGGCAACAATAACATTGACGGTCAAGCAAGGAGGTAAATAAATGTGAGTTTTTCTGTAATTATCACTGTAAAACCATGAAGAAAACACAGAGTTCAACTCAGTGTTGAACTCTCTCTTAGCCTTTCACAACTCGGCCTACGGCCTTGTTGGGAAAGGCCAAGGACCTGCGCGTGGAGAAACAACCTGAAACGACAAATCATCATTGAACTCTGTCTATATCCTCATTTTCCAATTAATGTTCCATTTCATTTCAGCAATTGAATATTATATAAGTAACACTGACGAAAATGGTTAACATCAGTTGTAGGCCATGGGTTTGCTGCTGTCTGTGGCGAATTCTAGAAAGATAAGGGTGAAAATGGTTACCACTCTGAAAAAAATGCATTTTCTTTAATTGTTTTTGTAACAATATCACATCAAAATACCAGGATATGACGTCACTTAGCATACCTGGCGTCCCTATGACCTGGTTCTGTAACTTCCGTTTGATTAGAGACGTGAAAAGGTAGCGGTGTGCTATGAACCCACGTGACCTAAATACGGCACGGACACGGGGTTGGGTGGGGGGAAGGGGCGTGTCGTCACGGGTCAGTGGGTTGGGGGGGGGAGAATTCATGAATTGAAACTTGTGAGTGAAAGGTAAAGGATATACAATGTAGTTTTATCAGTCTAAGTCTAGTTGTGTAGCCAAGCAGGACTAAACCCAGAAATTCCAATTGACAAATTCAAAGTGGCTACCCTAGTGTTATAAACCATGTAAATGAGACCACAATGTTCTTCCTTGGATATGGCCCTAGTGGGGGGGGGTCTAGACCCTTCAAATCAAGGGTGACATGGCCTTTTCTTAAAATCGAGATGTGACATCGAGCATGAGAAAATAGAAATCTAGTGACATGTGATATTAGGTGTCATGGGGACCTCCTCGGATCAAGCAATCCAATTTCTTTGCTGATGATACACAAGCTTATTCATTTGTATGAATTACTTTAATAAGTATTTTCAAAACCTATTGCTGAAAAAGGTGCAGAGGACTTTAGGTCCTCAATTTGAGGATCTTGGGTCCTCAAATTGAAGGTTTCTGGGGGGAGTACTGGGTCCTCAAATTGAAGACCTAATTGATGACCCAAAGTACTCAAATTGATAACTATTTATGAGGAAGCAAGGCAATCAATATGATGGGTCTGGGTAGTCAATTTGATGACTATAACTTTATTTCTAATTTCCATTTATAATGAATTAGTGAGTAGTCTATTTTTAGAATAACCCCCCTCCCACCAAATTGCCTGGCCTTTATTAGGGGCGTTATTCCTTTGCTAGGCCCAGTAGATATATGTGAACATCAGTTGACAGTCAATCCATGTACTTCTAATTATTCCGTTAAGCACACAATAGGTGTTTAAGCATATATACACCCAATAGCTTCCTCTAAATTACTTGAGTGAAATATCCTGATGTATGTCCTATCTGGCATGTGTACAATGGCTATTGAAACATTTTTGATGTGGATAAGTATATCATTTATCAGTCAAATTACTTATAAGTGTGAAACAAATTACACCACAGCATCTAGTGCAGCCATCTGGTAGCAAAATGTGATGTCTTCAAAATGATGACACCATCCTCAAATTGATGGCTTAGGGTCATCATTTCTGAAAGAGGATCCAAAGTCCTCTGCACAGAGGACTTTAACAAAGGCTTAAGTTTTCAGTGCATTCGAGAAGCTATCTAATCAAGAGGTGAGTAGATAATGAAGTCCCTGCCGTGCATTGTAGAATCTGCCTGGTATCAGGATGCGCCTTATAGGCAACATTTGATGCTGTACATGTAGTATCCACACCAGGCCAAAAAAATAAAAGGTGTGTTTCCAGTTTCATGGCTGAAAGGGCTAGGGTCAGTAGGTCGGACCTGTTTTTGTTTTTAATATTTCTTTTTGAGTTTGTATACCAATGTATGGTCAAACATGCCAGGTTGTTTTATTTTACTGTAGAAATATGAGAAGTTTATTAGAAATGTGAAAAATATGGAGGAGACATGCCTTATAATACTGTTAACTCAAGACCCATAGAAAAATAGATAGAAAATTTTGAAAAATGGGAAGAAAATCATCAAAAACAGATGGAAATTCACGAAAAATTCTTAAACATTCTGAAAATAAAAAATAAATAAATAAAATTTTGGCCTTGATTTGGTAAGGTCGGTTGGGTAACTGGAAACAAACCTTCTCTTTTTTTAGGCCTCAGTATGAATATAAAGAGCTGTTCCAGACCAGCATTAAACTGCTCCAAATCAACACCTTAATGTGCCTTGTAACACGAGGCCATACAGTTTCCCTTCAACTAAGGACCGAGTCATTTATTGCTAAGTGGTGGGGCTTATTACATATAGAGGGGTGGGGGAGTCATCTTAAAAAAAACCCTTCTTGTGGGATCAAAAACCAATAAAACTGCTCAGTGGAGTGGGGGTGAAAACTAAATATGGGCAATACAAATACCTATCACGACACACCATTCCACGCATGTATCCGCTTTGGGGGGGGGATTTCGCAAAATCAGTTTCTAGTAGGGGGAGGGTGCAATCATTTTTGTGGGAGGGTCGAAATAAAATCTGCCAATCCGCCAAAATCCATCAGGTAATAAATGCCTCGGCCCTAAACTTAAGGTGTGCCTTTTACTCGAGGGTTTTATTGTAACCGCTTTGCTTGAATCTAGCTCTGGTGAGTAACTCACCAGAATTACACCCGTGCATCGTGCCTCTGGTGAGTAACTCACCAGGACAATACTCGTGCATCGTGGTTCTGGTGAGTAACTCACCAGGACAATACCCGTGCATCGTGCCTCTGGTGAGTAACTCACCAGGACTGTACCCGTGCATCATGCCTCTGGTGAGTAACTCACCAGGACTGTACCCGTGCATCATGCCTCTGGTGAGTAACTCACCAGGACAATACCCGTGCATCGTGCCTCTGGTGAGTAACTCACCAGGACTGTACCCGCGCATCATGCCTCTGGTGAGTAACTCACCAGGACTACACACATGCATCATGCCTCTGGTGAGTAACTCACCAGGACTGTACCCGTGCATCGTGCCTCTGGTGAGTAACTCACCAGGACAATACCCATGCATCATGCCTCTGGTGAGTAACTCACCAGAATTACACCCGTGCATCATGCCTCTGGTGAGTAACTCACCAGAATTACACCCGTGCATCGTGCCTCTGGTGAGTAACTCACCAGGACAATACTCGTGCATCGTGGTTCTGGTGAGTAACTCACCAGGACAATACCCGTGCATCGTGCCTCTGGTGAGTAACTCACCAGGACTGTACCCGCGCATCGTGCCTCTGGTGAGTAACTCACCAGGACTACACACATGCATCATGCCTCTGGTGAGTAACTCACCAGGACTGTACCCGTGCATCGTGCCTCTGGTGAGTAACTCACCAGGACAATACCCGTGCATCATGCCTCTGGTGAGTAACTCACCAGGACAATACCCATGCATCATGCCTCTGGTGAGTAACTCACCAGGACTACACCCGTGCATCGTGCCTCTGGTGTGTAACTCACCAAGACAATACCCGTGCATCGTGCCTCTGGTGAGTAACTCACCAGGACAATACTCGTGCATCGTGGTTCTGGTGAGTAACTCACCAGGACAATACCCGTGCATCGTGCCTCTGGTGAGTAACTCACCAGGACAATACCCGTGCATCGTGCCTCTGGTGAGTAACTCACCAGGACTACACACATGCATCATGCCTCTGGTGAGTAACTCACCAGGACTGTACCCGTGCATCGTGCCTCTGGTGAGTAACTCACCAGGACTACACACATGCATCCTCCCTCCGGTGAGTAACTCACCAGGACAATACCCGTGCATCGTGCCTCTGGTGAGTAACTCACCAGGACTGTACCCGTGCATCGTGCCTCTGGTGAGTAACTCACCAGGACTACACACATGCATCATGCCTCAGGTGAGTAACTCACCAGGACAATACCCGTGCATCGTGCCTCTGGTGAGTAACTCACCAGGACAATACCCGTGCATCATGCCTCTGGTGAGTAACTCACCAGGACAATACTCGTGCATCGTGCCTCTGGTGAGTAACTCACCAGGACAATACCCATGCATCATGCCTCTGGTGAGTAACTCACCAGGACTACACCCGTGCATCATGCCTCTGGTGAGTAACTCACCAGGACAATACTCGTGCATCATGCCTCTGGTGAGTAACTCACCAGGACTACACCCGTGCATCATGCCTCTGGTGAGTAACTCACCAGGACAATACTCGTGCATCATGCCTCTGGTGAGTAACTCACCAGGACAATACTCGTGCATCGTGCCTCTGGTGAGTAACTCACCAGGACAATACTCGTGCATCGTGCCTCTGGTGAGTAACTCACCAGGACTACACCCGTGCATCGTGCCTCTGGTGTGTAACTCACCAGGACAATACCCGTGCATCATGCCTCCGGTGAGTAACTCACCAGGACAATACCCGTGCATCATGCCAACCCTATGGGACTAGGACACTCCTGGATGGTCGTCATCACTCATCATGCACCAATTAGGTTCTGGCGAGCAGTCTCGCCTCACTGACCACCAATGGGCATGGTGCACTCCTGTATCAGCGATCCTTAAAGGGTTAAATGTCTGTAGTGGCATGTTACGGTATAGAGAGGGTTAATAATCCTGTGTTATGACGAGACACATAACGGCACATTATGTACAAATTACACAGCTGTAACTTTAACCACTGCTTACAGCTAATCCTCTATAATCCCTCTCTACTCTAAACCTTTAAGGGACGAGTCATTTATTGTCAGGTGGGGGGGGGCTTGTTAGAAATACGGGGAGGGTCATTTTGAAAATGACCAAAAACCTTCACACTGGGGGGGGGGTCAAAACTAAACATGGGCAATTCAAATACCTATCGAGACATGTCATTCCCTGCGTGTATCTCTTTTTTTTTGGTGGGGGGGGGGGGCATTTTACAATATCAGTTCTTAGTTGGGGGGGGGTACACAATCATTTCTGTCATAGTGGTGGGGGGGGTTGGTAAAAATCTGGCAATCCGCCAAAATCCATCAAGCCCCCCCCCCCAGCAATAAATGACTCGTCCCTAACGGCTGATATTACATTAATACTGCGGTTGGCCGACTGGAGTGGATCCCGAAAGAGTGGTCAGGGCAGCCCTGGTAAACTTCTCACAATGGCTGTTTTCATGAATTATTGGCCTTTAAAGGGTTTAACTGTTATAGGTCATTAAAAGCGTACTATGTGAAGGGTATTGAGTAAGGCTAGCACGTCAAGTCCTGGTATTTAGTACCAAAGTAGACTCCATAATATACCCTTAATCTCTGAATGAATGTTGATTCCTGTATAGAAAACACAGTACAGTTACATCCAAGTATTGACAACATAAGGGAGTAGGGATTTAGGATTTAATGGTTAAAAATTGGCCACTTAAATAGTTTTAATACACTGAGAAAAAAAATTTACTCACTTGAGTCTAGATCCAGACTCAGGCAATGTCGTCAAAATGAGTATGATTTGAGACTCAGCCTGATCCTTGGATGATACTCAAGCATATCCTGACACTAATCCAGGGGTGATACTCTGGCTTTGCCTTAGTATCATCCAAGGACCAGGCTGAGTCTCAAATGTACAGGGCTTCAGAAGGGGTCTAGATGTGGGTCCACATGTCCCATATCGATTATAACAACATGCCATGTCACATGTCACTAAATTTCTTTTTTTCCCATGGCCTTGTCACTAAGCTCCATGTCACATGTTGATTCTAAGAAATGGCCATGTCACCATGTTGAATTTAGGGGTCTAGACCCGTTCAGATATCAACTACATTTACATTACCCTCAGGCTCAGTGAGTAACCCACCCATGCCAGTAACCCACCCATGCCAGTAACCCACCCAGGCCGGTAACCCACCCATGCCAGTAACCCACCCAGGCCGGTAACCCACCCATGCCAGTAACCCACCCATGCCAGTAACCCACCCATGCCAGTAACCCACCCAGGCCAGTAACCCACCCAGGCCAGTAACCCACCCAGGCCAGTAACCCACCCACGCTAGTAACCCACCCACGCCAGTAACCCACCCAGGCCAGTAACCCACCCATACCAGTAACCCACCCAGGCCAGTAACCCACCCGGGCCAGTAACCCACCCATGCCAGTAACCCACCCAGGCCAGTAACACACCCAGGCCAGTAACCCACCCGGGCCAGTAACCCACCCATGCTGGTAACCCACCCAGGCCAGTAACCCACCCAGGCCAGTAACCCACCAATGCCAGTAACCCACCCATGCCAGTAACCCACCCATGCTGGTAACCCACCCAGGCCAGTAACCCCCCATACCAGTAACCCACCAATGCCAGTAACCCACCCATGCCAGTAACCCACCCATGCTGGTAACCCACCCAGGCCAGTAACCCCCCATACCAGTAACCCACCCACGCCAGTAACCCACCCATACCAGTAACCCACCCAGGCCAGTAACCCACCCGGGCCAGTAACCCACCCATGCTGGTAACCCACCCAGGCCAGTAACCCACCCAGGCCAGTAACCCACCCAGGCCAGTAACCCACCCAGGCCAGTAACCCACCCAGGCCAGTAACCCACCCGGGCCAGTAACCCACCCATGCTGGTAACCCACCCATGCTGGTAACCCACCCACACCAGTAACCCACCCATACCAGTAACCCACCCAGGCCAGTAACCCACCCAGGCCAGTAACCCACCCAGGCCAGTAACCCACCCAGGCCAGTAACCCACCCGGGCCAGTAACCCACCCATGCCAGTAACCCACCCATGCTGGTAACCCACCCGGGCCAGTTACCCACCCAGGCCAGTAACCCACCCATACCAGTAACCCACCCATACCAGTAACCCACCCATACCAGTAACCCACCCATACCAGTAACCCACCCACGCCAGTAACCCACCCATACCAGTAACCCACCCAGGCCAGTAACCCACCCAGGCCAGTAACCCACCCATGCTGGTAACCCACCCAGGCCAGTTACCCACCCAGGCCAGTAACCCACCCAGGCCAGTAACCCACCCAGGCCAGTAACCCACCCATGCCAGTAACCCACCCATACCAGTAACCCACCCATACCAGTAACCCACCCATACCAGTAACCCACCCATACCAGTAACCCACCCACGCCAGTAACCCACCCATACCAGTAACCCACCCAGGCCAGTAACCCACCCGGGCCAGTTACCCACCCAGGCCAGTAACCCACCCATACCAGTAACCCACCCATACCAGTAACCCACCCAGGCCAGTAACCCACCCATGCCGGTAACCCACCCGTGCCAGTTACCCACCCGGGCCAGTAACCCACCCGGGCAGGTAACCCAGCCACTCTTGTTCCGGGACTCTTGCGCCTGTACATGGGTAAAAAGTGACGCTGTGATGCAGGGGTTTTAAAAAGTGGTGCTCATGACACAGGGGTTTTAACAAGTGACAGACAACGACACTATCAAAAGTACCCAGTACATCATCATATACATAAAAAGTGACAGAGTGACACGCCATCCTTCCTAAAAAGTGAGAGTGTGGTGTCCTAAAAGTTTTGAGCACCCTTGTATAGGCACACTCTTACTTAAAGGGTTTGGGGGCATCCATTATGTACGCACATTTTTTTTGCCAAAAATAGACCCCCCACCCCCTGTTGCACCATGTACGCATTTGGACTACCCTCTCCCCCTTTACGTACATACTGCATTGACCCCCCCCCCCACTCATTTCCTGCATGCCAGGAAATATTCCTCTACACTTTGGTATGTAAATGTGTATGCATACTATGTATGTATACCCTTTATTCTTGTAGATTGTGAATCTTTCAATGGGGGTGGTGTTCACTGCAGTCAACATAATTATTTTGCAAGCTTACAAACAGACCTACCATTACCCCCCCCCCCAAAAAAAGGCTCCAATTTCTCCTAAATTATTAGGCCGTATGCGTACATACTCAAAGCCCATAATCCCCTTCCCCCACCCTGTACGCATCTGTACGCATTTGGCTTGACCCCTCACCGCCTTTGATGCATACATAATTAATGGATGCCCCCTTTACCCTCTTTAGACTTAAAGCCGTTATTATGCATTAATGCATCATGCCCATTGGTCGTCATGATACATGGATGCAGCCCTGGTGAGTAACTCGCCAGTGCTGCATTAATGCATCATGCCCATTGGTCGTCATGATACATGGATGCAGCCCTGGTGAGTAACTCGCAAGTGCTGCATTAATGCATCAGGCATATTGGTCGTTATTTGTGAATCACAATGCTAATTAATAAGGGACATGATGCACTCCTACATCAGCGGCACGTAAAGGACTAATGACCAAATAATCGTGGGGTAGGCCTAAGTGGATGGGGGGTGAGTTCTGACCTGACCATCCATTGGTAATCCATGCGTCATGTTGCGTTACGTTATGTACAACAAATCTGGACATTCTCCAAATAAACCCTCCACAGCAGCAGACGACAAAATGACGGACGCAGTACGGACGCAGCTGCCGCGTTCCTGGTTCCGCCGTCCCCCACACGGGGGCACCACTGGATCTCTGACTTATAGTGTACTTCTGACATTTTGGCCATGTCACTGATTCTGAGATCACTCTATAATCTACTACCACACTTAACGGCCGTTTTATTATAATAACTTGGATTACGGATCCGCCGCTGGGAATTTTAGCATTTCCCCTCTGGGATTTTTTCAGGATTCAGAGGGAAAAAAATAAAAAAAAAAAGTCCATGTTCACCAACGAAAATCCACAATTCGTCTCTTTCCCAGGTAAAATGTGTACCCCAAATTTCGGAAAATGTCCTTTTGATGACCAAAAACATGTCTTTTCATGGGTATCTTGGCCATTTTTTTTTCTTTTTGCCTCTGGCCGCTGGGAAAATTTACCTTCAAAATTGGACTTTTTTTTCGCCTCTGGCCGCCCAAATTTTCAACCTCAGAATCCCGTAATGCAAGTAATTTTAATGGGGTGGCCCTATATAGTATATAGGAATGACATATATAGGGTGACATAATCTGCAAAAAGGGGGCTTAGTGCAGGGGTTACTAACACTGACTAAGATCTGTAACGATTATGTAGATTCACAAATGTGCTCCTTTAATCGCACTGTAGACAGAGTAGTGCTTAAAGAGAGAAAATGACCTTTTCGGTGGGAAAACTTTGACTAGATAAATGCCCACTGCCCTTTTTTCATTGAAAAGAAGGACATTCTTCATACACAGATACACTGTTTTTCCTATATTTTGAATACAAAAATAAAAAGAATACATTGATACCTACCGTACAATTTCAGGAGATGGGCTGCTGATAAATCAAGGTAAGCCAAATCTATCAGTTATATGACGGAAGTTGTCCCTTAAGAAGACCCCTTTTTCTAAAAAGTGCAGAGTTTTCGGCATGTAAAAAAAAAAGACACCTGTGTAGAGGCAAGGAGAAAGGGTGCTCCGTGCTAAAAGTCAACTTCAAAATTCAAGTCACTAGCTTTACAGTGATATATTGCATGAGAAGATACTCCTGCTAGTTTTGGAGGAATGGCTTGCTAAATATGGGTAGGTGTGACCATTTCGTGAATATCAATATGCTCTACAGGGCTGGTTATTTGCATACATGAATACAAGGCTGGCTATTTGTATGTATGAATACAGGGTGCTGGCTATTTGCATGTATGAATACAGGGCTGGCTATTTGCATGTATGAATACAGGGCTGGCTATTTGTATGTATGAATACAGGGCTGGCTATTTGCATACATGAATACAGGGCTGACTATTTGTATGTATGAATACAAGGCTGGCTATTTGCATGTATGAATACAGGGCTGGCTATTTGCATACATGAATACAGGGCTGGCTATTTGCATGTATGAATACAGGGTGCTGGCTATTTGCATACATGAATACAGGGCTGGCTATTTGTATGTATGAATACAGGGCTGGCTATTTGCATACATGAATACAAGGCTGGCTATTTGTATGTATGAATACAAGGCTGGCTATTTGCATGTATGAATACAGGGCTGGCTATTTGCATACATGAATACAGGGCTGGCTATTTGCATGTATGAATACAGGGTGCTGGCTATTTGCATACATGAATACAGGGCTGGCTGTTTGCATGTATGAATACAGGGCTGGCTATTTGCATACATGAATACAAGGCTGGCTGTTTGCATGTATGAATACAGGGCTGGCTATTTGTAAGTATGAATACAGGGCTGGCTATTTGCATACATGAATACAGGGCTGGCTATTTGTAAGTATGAATACAGGGTGCTGGCTATTTGCATGTATGAATACAGGGCTGGCTATTTGCATACATGAATACAAGGCTGGCTGTTTGCATGTATGAATACAGGGCTGGCTATTTGCATACATGAATACAAGGCTGGCTATTTGCATGTATGAATACAGGGCTGGCTATTTGTAAGTATGAATACAGGGTGCTGGCTATTTGCATGTATGAATACAGGGTGCTGGCTATTTGTATGTATGAATACAAGGCTGGCTATTTGCATACATGAATACAAGGCTGGCTATTTGCATGTATGAATACAGGGTGCTGGCTATTTGCATACATGAATACAGGGCTGGCTGTTTGCATGTATGAATACAGGGTGCTGGCTATTTGTATGTATGAATACAAGGCTGGCTATTTGCATACATGAATACAAGGCTGGCTATTTGCATGTATGAATACAGGGCTGGCTACTAGCATACATGAATACAGGGCTGGCTATTTGTATGTATGAATACAGGGCTGGCTATTTGCATGTATGAATACAGGGCTGGCTATTTGTATGTATGAATACAGGGCTGGCTATTTGTATGTATGAATACAGGGCTGGCTATTTGCATACATGAATACAGGGTGCTGGCTATTTGCATGTATGAATACAGGGTGCTGGCTATTTGCATACATGAATACAGGGCTGGCTGTTTGCATGTATGAATACAGGGCTGGCTATTTGCATGTATGAATACAGGGCTGCCTATTTGCATACATGAATACAAGGCTGGCTATTTGCATGTATGAAAACAGGGCTGACTATTTGTATGTATGAATACAGGGCTGGCTATTTGCATGTATGAATACAGGGCTGGCTATTTGTATGTATGAATACAGGGTGCTGGCTATTTGCATGTATGAATACAGGGTGCTGGCTATTTGCATGTATGAATACAGGGCTGGCTATTTGTATGTATGAATACAGGGCTGACTATTTGCATGTATGAATACAGGGCTGGCTACTAGCATACATGAATACAGGGCTGGCTATTTGTATGTATGAATACAGGGTGCTGGCTATTTGCATGTATGAATACAGGGTGCTGGCTATTTGCATGTATGAATACAGGGCTGGCTATTTGTATGTATGAATACAGGGTGCTGGCTATTTGCAGACATGAATACAGGGCTGGCTGTTTGCATGTATGAATACAGGGCTGGCTATTTGCAGACATGAATACAGGGCTGGCTGTTTGCATGTATGAATACAGGGCTGGCTATTTGCATGTATGAATACAGGGTGCTGGTTATTTGCATACATGAATACAGGGCTGGCTATTTGTATGTATGAATACAGGGCTGGCTATTTGTATGTATGAATACAGGGCTGCCTATTTGCATACATGAATACAAGGCTGGCTATTTGCATGTATGAATACAGGGCTGGCTATTTGCATACATGAATACAAGGCTGGCTATTTGCATGTATGAATACAGGGCTGGCTATTTGTATGTATGAATACAGGGCTGGCTATTTGCATGTATGAATACAGGGTGCTGGTTATTTGCATACATGAATACAGGGCTGGCTATTTGCATGTATGACTACAGGGCTGGCTATTTGTATGTATGAATACAGGGCTGCCTATTTGCATGTATGAATACAGGGCTGGCTATTTGCATGTATGAATACAAGGCTGGCTATTTGCATACATGAATACAAGGCTGGCTGTTTGCATGTATGAATACAGGGCTGGCTATTTGCATACATGAATACAAGGCTGGCTATTTGCATGTATGAATACAGGGTGCTGGCTATTTGCATACATGAATACAGGGCTGGCTATTTGCATACATGACTACAGGGCTGGCTATTTGCATGTATGAATACAGGGCTGGCTATTTGTATGTATGAATACAGGGCTGCCTATTTGCATGTATGAATACAGGGCTGGCTATTTGTATGTATGAATACAGGGCTGGCTGTTTGCATGTATGAATACAGGGCTGGCTATTTGCATACATGAATACAGGGCTGGCTATTTGCATACATGAATACAAGGCTGGCTATTTGCATGTATGAATACAGGGTGCTGGCTATTTGCATACATGAATACAGGGCTGGCTATTTGCATACATGACTACAGGGCTGGCTATTTGCATGTATGAATACAGGGCTGGCTATTTGTATGTATGAATACAGGGCTGCCTATTTGCATGTATGAATACAGGGCTGGCTATTTGCATGTATGAATACAGGGTGCTGGCTATTTGCATACATGAATACAGGGCTGGCTATTTGCATACATGACTACAGGGCTGGCTATTTGCATGTATGAATACAGGGCTGGCTATTTGTATGTATGAATACAGGGCTGCCTATTTGCATACATGAATACAGGGCTGGCTGTTTGCATACATGAATACAGGGCTGGCTGTTTGCATGTATGAATACAGGGTGCTGGCTATTTGTATGTATGAATACAGGGCTGGCTATTTGCATGTATGAATACAGGGCTGGCTATTTGCATGTATGAATACAGGGCTGGCTTTTTGCATACATGAATACAGGGCTGGCTATTTGCATGTATGAATACAGGGCTGGCTATTTGCATGTATGAATACAGGGCTGGCTTTTTGCATACATGAATACAAGGATGGCTATTTGCATGTATGAATACAAGACTGGCTTTTTGCATACATGAATACAGGGCTGGTTATTTGTATGTATGAATACAGGGCTGGCTATTTGTATGTATGAATACAGGGCTGGCTATTTGTAGGTATGAATACAGGGCTGGCTATTTGCATGTATGAATACAGGGTGCTGGCTATTTGCATACATGAATACAAGGCTGGCTATTTGCATGTATGAATACAAGACTGGCTTTTTGCATACATGAATACAGGGCTGGCTATTTGTAGGTATGAATACAAGGCTGGCTATTTGTATGTATGAATACAAGGCTGGCTATTTGTATGTATGAATACAGGGCTGGCTATTTGCATGTATGAATACAGGGCTGGCTATTTGCATACATGAATACAAGGCTGGCTATTTGTATGTATGAATACAGGGCTGGCTATTTGCATGTATGACTACAGGGCTGGCTATTTGCATACATGAATACAAGACTGGCTATTTGCATGTATGAATACAGGGCTGGCTATTTGTATGTATGAATACAAGGCTGACTATTTGTATGTATGAATACAAGGCTGGCTATTTGTATGTATGAATACAGGGCTGGCTTTTTGTATGTATGAATACAGGGCTGGCTATTTGTATGTATGAATACAGGGCTGGCTATTTGCATACATGAATACAGGGTGCTGGCTATTTGCATGTATGAATACAGGGCTGGCTATTTGTATGTATGAACACAAGGCTGACTATTTGCATGTATGAATACAGGGCTGGCTATTTGCATACATGAATACAGGGCTGGCTATTTGCATGTATGAATACAGGGCTGGCTATTTGTATGTATGAATACAGGGTGCTGGCTATTTGCATGTATGAATACAGGGCTGGCTATTTGCATACATGAATACAGGGCTGGTTATTTGCATGTATGAATACAGGGCTGGCTATTTGCATACATGACTACAGGGCTGGCTATTTGCATGTATGAATACAGGGCTGGCTATTTGTATGTATGAATACAGGGCTGGCTATTTGTATGTATGAATACAAGGCTGGCTATTTGCATGTATGAATACAGGGCTGGCTATTTGCATACATGAATACAGGGCTGGCTATTTGCATGTATGAATACAGGGTGCTGGCTATTTGCATACATGAATACAGGGCTGGCTATTTGCATGTATGAATACAGGGCTGGCTATTTGCATGTATGAATACAGGGCTGGCTATTTGTATGTATGAATACAGGGCTGGCTATTTGCATGTATGAATACAGGGCTGGCTATTTGTATACATGAATACAGGGTGCTGGCTATTTGTATGTATGAATACAGGGCTGGCTATTTGTATGTATGAATACAGGGCTGGCTATTTGTATACATGAATACAGGGCTGGCTATTTGTATGTATGAATACAGGGCTGGCTATTTGCATGTATGAATACAGGGCTGGCTATTTGCATGTATGAATACAGGGCTGGCTATTTGTATACATGAATACAGGGTGCTGGCTATTTGTATGTATGAATACAGGGCTGGCTATTTGCATGTATGAATACAGGGCTGGCTATTTGTATGTATGAATACAGGGCTGGCTGTTTGTATGTATGAATACAGGGTGCTGGCTATTTGTATGTATGAATACAGGGTGCTGGCTATTTGTATGTATGAATACAGGGTGCTGGCTATTTGTATGTATGAATACAGGGCTGGCTATTTGTATGTATGAATACAGGGCTGGCTATTTGTATGTATGAATACAGGGCTGGCTATTTGCATGTATGAATACAGGGCTGGCTATTTGTATGTATGAATACAGGGCTGGCTATTTGCATGTATGAATACAGGTCTGGCTATTTGCATACATGAATACAGGGCTGGCTATTTGCATGTATGAATACAGGGTGCTGGCTATTTGTATGTATGAATACAGGGCTGGCTATTTGTATGTATGAATACAAGGCTGGCTATTTACATGTATGAATACAGGGCTGGCTATTTGCATGTATGAATACAGGGCTGGCTATTTGCATGTATGAATACAGGGCTGGCTATTTGTATGTATGAATACAGGGCTGGCTATTTGCATGTATGAATACAGGGCTGGCTATTTGCATGTATGAATACAGGGCTGGCTATTTGCATACATGAATACAAGGCTGGCTATTTACATGTATGAATACAGGGCTGGCTATTTGCATGTATGAATACAGGGCTGGCTATTTGCATGTATGAATACAGGGCTGGCTATTTGTATGTATGAATACAGGGCTGGCTATTTGCATGTATGAATACAGGGTGCTGGCTATTTGCATGTATGAATACAGGGCTGGCTATTTGTATGTATGAATACAGGGCTGGCTATTTGCATACATGAATACAGGGTGCTGGCTATTTGTATGTATGAATACAGGGCTGGCTATTTGTATGTATGAATACAGGGCTGGCTATTTGCATTTATGAATACAGGGCTGGCTATTTACATGTATGAATACAGGGCTGGCTATTTGTATGTATGAATACAGGGCTGGCTATTTGCATACATGAATACAGGGTACTGGCTATTTGCATACATGAATACAAGGCTGGCTATTTACATGTATGAATACAGGGCTGGCTATTTGTATGTATGAATACAGGGCTGGCTATTTGCATGTATGAATACAGGGTGCTGGCTATTTGCATGTATGAATACAGGGCTGGCTATTTGTATGTATGAATACAGGGCTGGCTATTTGCATACATGAATACAGGGTGCTGGCTATTTGTATGTATGAATACAGGGCTGGCTATTTGCATGTATGAATACAGGGTGCTGGCTATTTGCATACATGAATACAGGGTACTGGCTATTTGCATACATGAATACAAGGCTGGCTATTTACATGTATGAATACAGGGCTGGCTATTTGTATGTATGAATACAGGGCTGGCTATTTGCATGTATGAATACAGGGTGCTGGCTATTTGCATGTATGAATACAGGGCTGACTATTTGTATGTATGAATACAGGGCTGGCTATTTGCATACATGAATACAGGGTGCTGGCTATTTGCATGTATGAATACAGGGCTGGCTATTTGCATGTATGAATACAGGGCTGGCTATTTGTATGTATGAATACAGGGTTGGCTGTTTCCATGTATGAATACAGGGCTGGCTATTTGTACGTATGAATACAGGGTGCTGGCTATTTGTATGTATGAATACAGGGTGCTGGCTATTTGCATGTATGAATACAGGGCTGGCTATTTGCATGTATGAATACAGGGTGCTGGCTATTTGCATGTATGAATACAGGGCTGGCTATTTGTATGTATGAATACAGGGCTGGCTATTTGCATACATGAATACAGGGTGCTGGCTATTTGTATGTATGAATACAGGGCTGGCTATTTGCATGTATGAATACAGGGCTGGCTATTTGCATACATGAATACAGGGCTGGTTATTTGTATGTATGAATACAGGGCTGGCTATTTGCATACATGAATACAGGGCTGGTTATTTGCATACATGAATACAGGGCTGGTTATTTGCATACATGAATACAGGGCTGGTTATTTGCATACATGAATACAGGGTGCTGGCTATTTGCATACATGAATACAGGGTGCTGGCTATTTGCATACATGAATACAGGGCTGGCTATTTGTATGTATGAATACAAGGCTGGCTATTTGAATACATGAATACAGGGTGCTGGCTATTTGTATGTATGAATACAAGGCTGGCTATTTGCATACATGAATACAAGGCTGGCTATTTGCATATATGAATACAAGGCTGGCTATTTGCATGTATGAAAACAGGGCTGGCTATTTGCATGTATGAATACAGGGCTGGCTATTTGCATACATGAATACAGGGCTGGCTATTTGCATACATGAATACAGGGCTGACTATTTGTATGTATGAATACAAGGCTGGCTATTTGCATGTATGAATACAGGGCTGGCTATTTGCATGTATGAATACAAGGCTGGCTATTTGTATGTATGAATACAGGGCTGGCTATTTGTATGTATGAATACAGGGTGCTGGCTATTTGCATGTATGAATACAAGGCTGGCTATTTGTATGTATGAATACAGGGCTGGCTATTTGTATGTATGAATACAGGGTGCTGGCTATTTGCATGTATGAATACAGGGCTGGCTATTTGTATGTATGAATACAAGGCTGGCTATTTGTATGTATGAATACAGGGTGCTGGCTATTTGCATACATGAATACAGGGCTGGCTATTTGCATGTATGAATACAGGGCTGGCTATTTGCATGTATGAATACAAGGCTGGCTATTTGTATGTATGAATACAGGGCTGGCTATTTGTATGTATGAATACAGGGTGCTGGCTATTTGCATGTATGAATACAAGGCTGGCTATTTGTATGTATGAATACAGGGCTGGCTATTTGCATACATGAATACAGGGCTGGCTATTTGTATACATGAATACAGGGTGCTGGCTATTTGCATGTATGAATACAGGGCTGGCTATTTGCATGTATGAATACAGGGTGCTGGCTATTTGCATACATGAATACAGGGCTGGCTATTTGCATGTATGAATACAGGGTGCTGGCTATTTGCATGTATGACTACAGGGCTGGCTATTTGCATGTATGAATACAGGGTGCTGGCTATTTGCATGTATGAATACAGGGTGCTGGCTATTTGCATACATGAATACAGGGCTGGCTATTTGCATGTATGACTACAGGGCGCTGGCTATTTGCATGTATGAATACAGGGCTGGCTATTTGCATGTATGAATACAGGGTGCTGGCTATTTGCATACATGAATACAGGCCTGGCTATTTGCATGTATGAATACAGGGCTGGCTATTTGCATACATGAATACAGGGCTGTCTATTTGCATACATGAATACAGGGCTGACTATTTGCATGTATGAATACAGGGCTGGCTATTTGCATACATGAATACAAGGCTGGCTATTTGCATGTATGAATACAGGGTGCTGGCTATTTGCATGTATGAATACAGGGTGCTGGCTATTTCTATGTATAAATACAAGGCTGACTATTTGCATGTATGAATACAGGGCTGGCTGTTTGCATGTATGAATACAGGGCTGGCTATTTGCATGTATGAATACAGGGCTGGCTATTTGCATGTATACATGAATACAGGGTGCTGGCTATTTGCATGTATGAATACAAGGCTGGCTATTTGCATGTATGAATACAGGGCTGGCTGTTTGCATGTATGAATACAGGGTGCTGGCTATTTGCATGTATGAATACAGGGCTGGCTATTTGCATGTATGACTACAGGGTGCTGGCTATTTGTATGTATGAATACAGGGCTGGCTATTTGTATACATGAATACAGGGCTGACTATTTGTATACATGAATACAGGGCTGACTATTTGCATGTATGAATAAAGGGCTGGCTATTTGTATGTATGAATACAGGGCTGGCTATTTGTATACATGAATACAGGGCTGGCTATTTGTATACATGAATACAGGGCTGACTATTTGCATGTATGAATACAGGGCTGGCTATTTGTATGTATGAATACAGGGCTGGCTATTTGTACGTATGAATACAGGGTGCTGGCTATTTGTATGTATGAATACAGGGCTGGCTATTTGTATGTATGAATACAGGGTGCTGGCTATTTGTATGTATGAATACAGGGCTGGCTATTTGTATACATGAATACAGGGTGCTGGCTATTTGTATGTATGAATACAGGGCTGGCTATTTGTATGTATGAATACAGGGCTGGCTGTTTGTATGTATGAATACAGGGTGCTGGCTATTTGTATGTATGAATACAGGGTGCTGGCTATTTGTATGTATGAATACAGGGCTGGCTATTTGTATGTATGAATACAGGGTGCTGGCTATTTGTATGTATGAATACAGGGCTGGCTATTTGTATGTATGAATACAAGGCTGGCTATTTACATGTATGAATACAGGGCTGGCTATTTGCATGTATGAATACAGGGCTGGCTATTTGTATGTATGAATACAGGGCTGGCTATTTGCATACATGAATACAGGGCTGGCTATTTGCATGTATGAATACAGGATGCTGGCTATTTGCATGTATGAATACAGGGCTGGCTATTTGTATGTATGAATACAGGGTGCTGGCTATTTGTATGTATGAATACAGGGTACTGGCTATTTGCATACATGACTACAGGGCTGGCTATTTACATGTATGAATACAGGGCTGGCTATTTGTATGTATGAATACAGGGCTGGCTATTTGCATGTATGAATACAGGGTGCTGGCTATTTGCATACATGAATACAGGGCTGACTATTTGCATACATGAATACAGGGTACTGGCTATTTGCATACATGAATACAAGGCTGGCTATTTACATGTATGAATACAGGGCTGGCTATTTGTATGTATGAATACAGGGCTGGCTATTTGCATGTATGAATACAGGGCTGGCTATTTGCATACATGAATACAGGGTACTGGCTATTTGCATGTATGAATACAGGGGTGGCTATTTGCATGTATGAATACAGGGCTGGCTATTTGCATGTATGAATACAGGGCTGGCTATTTGCATGTATGAATACAGGGCTGGCTATTTGTATGTATGAATACAGGGCTGGCTGTTTGCATGTATGAATACAGGGCTGGCTATTTGTACGTATGAATACAGGGTGCTGGCTATTTGTATGTATGAATACAGGGTGCTGGCTATTTGCATGTATGAATACAGGGCTGGCTATTTGCATGTATGAATACAGGGTGCTGGCTATTTGCATGTATGAATACAGGGCTGGCTATTTGCATACATGAATACAGGGTGCTGGCTATTTGTATGTATGAATACAGGGCTGGCTATTTGCATGTATGAATACAGGGCTGGCTATTTGCATACATGAATACAGGGCTGGTTATTTGTATGTATGAATACAGGCCTGGCTATTTGCATACATGAATACAGGGCTGGTTATTTGCATACATGAATACAGGGCTGGTTATTTGCATACATGAATACAGGGCTGGCTATTTGCATGTATGAATACAGGGCTGGCTATTTGCATACATGAATACAGGGCTGGTTATTTGCATACATGAATACAGGGCTGGCTATTTGCATACATGAATACAGGGTGCTGGCTATTTGCATACATGAATACAGGGCTGGCTATTTGTATGTATGAATACAAGGCTGGCTATTTGCATACATGAATACAGGGTGCTGGCTATTTGTATGTATGAATACAAGGCTGGCTATTTGCATACATGAATACAAGGCTGGCTATTTGCATATATGAATACAAGGCTGGCTATTTGCATGTATGAATACAGGGCTGGCTATTTGCATGTATGAATACAGGGCTGGCTATTTGCATACATGAATACAGGGCTGGCTATTTGCATACATGAATACAGGGTGCTGGCTATTTGTATGTATGAATACAGGGCTGGCTATTTGCATGTATGAATACAAGGCTGGCTATTTGCATGTATGAATACAGGGCTGGCTATTTGCATGTATGAATACAGGGTGCTGGCTATTTGCATGTATGAATACAGGGCTGGCTATTTGTATGTATGAATACAGGGTGCTGGCTATTTGCATGTATGAATACAGGGCTGGCTATTTGCATACATGAATACAGGGTGCTGGCTATTTGTATGTATGAATACAGGGCTGGCTATTTGTATGTATGAATACAAGGCTGGCTATTTGTATGTATGAATACAGGGCTGGCTGTTTGTATGTATGAATACAGGGCTGGCTATTTGTATGTATGAATACAGGGCTGGCTATTTGCATGTATGAATACAGGGCTGGCTTTTTGCATACATGAATACAAGGATGGCTATTTGCATGTATGAATACAAGACTGGCTTTTTGCATACATGAATACAGGGCTGGTTATTTGTATGTATGAATACAGGGCTGGCTATTTGTATGTATGAATACAGGGCTGGCTATTTGTAGGTATGAATACAGGGCTGGCTATTTGCATGTATGAATACAGGGTGCTGGCTATTTGCATACATGAATACAAGGCTGGCTATTTGCATGTATGAATACAAGACTGGCTTTTTGCATACATGAATACAGGGCTGGCTATTTGTAGGTATGAATACAAGGCTGGCTATTTGTATGTATGAATACAAGGCTGGCTATTTGTATGTATGAATACAGGGCTGGCTATTTGCATGTATGAATACAGGGCTGGCTATTTGCATAATTGAATACAAGGCTGGCTATTTGTATGTATGAATACAGGGCTGGCTATTTGCATGTATGACTACAGGGCTGGCTATTTGCATACATGAATACAAGACTGGCTATTTGCATGTATGAATACAGGGCTGGCTATTTGTATGTATGAATACAAGGCTGACTATTTGTATGTATGAATACAAGGCTGGCTATTTGTATGTATGAATACAGGGCTGGCTTTTTGTATGTATGAATACAGGGCTGGCTATTTGTATGTATGAATACAGGGCTGGCTATTTGCATGCATGAATACAGGGTGCTGGCTATTTGCATGTATGAATACAGGGCTGGCTATTTGTATGTATGAATACAAGGCTGACTATTTGCATGTATGAATACAGGGCTGGCTATTTGCATACATGAATACAGGGCTGGCTATTTGCATGTATGAATACAGGGCTGGCTATTTGTATGTATGAATACAGGGTGCTGGCTATTTGCATGTATGAATACAGGGCTGGCTATTTGCATACATGAATACAGGGCTGGTTATTTGCATGTATGAATACAGGGCTGGCTATTTGCATACATGACTACAGGGCTGGCTATTTGCATGTATGAATACAGGGCTGGCTATTTGTATGTATGAATACAGGGCTGGCTATTTGTATGTATGAATACAAGGCTGGCTATTTGCATGTATGAATACAGGGCTGGCTATTTGCATACATGAATACAGGGCTGGCTATTTGCATGTATGAATACAGGGTGCTGGCTATTTGCATACATGAATACAGGGCTGGCTATTTGCATGTATGAATACAGGGCTGGCTATTTGCATGTATGAATACAGGGCTGGCTATTTGTATGTATGAATACAGGGCTGGCTATTTGCATGTATGAATACAGGGCTGGCTATTTGTATACATGAATACAGGGTGCTGGCTATTTGTATGTATGAATACAGGGCTGGCTATTTGTATGTATGAATACAGGGCTGGCTATTTGTATACATGAATACAGGGCTGGCTATTTGTATGTATGAATACAGGGCTGGCTATTTGCATGTATGAATACAGGGCTGGCTATTTGCATGTATGAATACAGGGCTGGCTATTTGTATACATGAATACAGGGTGCTGGCTATTTGTATGTATGAATACAGGGCTGGCTATTTGTATGTATGAATACAGGGCTGGCTGTTTGTATGTATGAATACAGGGTGCTGGCTATTTGTATGTATGAATACAGGGTGCTGGCTATTTGTATGTATGAATACAGGGTGCTGGCTATTTGTATGTATGAATACAGGGCTGGCTATTTGTATGTATGAATACAGGGCTGGCTATTTGTATGTATGAATACAGGGCTGGCTATTTGCATGTATGAATACAGGGCTGGCTATTTGTATGTATGAATACAGGGCTGGCTATTTGCATGTATGAATACAGGTCTGGCTATTTGCATACATGAATACAGGGCTGGCTATTTGCATGTATGAATACAGGGTGCTGGCTATTTGTATGTATGAATACAGGGCTGGCTATTTGTATGTATGAATACAAGGCTGGCTATTTACATGTATGAATACAGGGCTGGCTATTTGCATGTATGAATACAGGGCTGGCTATTTGCATGTATGAATACAGGGCTGGCTATTTGTATGTATGAATACAGGGCTGGCTATTTGCATGTATGAATACAGGGCTGGCTATTTGCATGTATGAATACAGGGCTGGCTATTTGCATACATGAATACAAGGCTGGCTATTTACATGTATGAATACAGGGCTGGCTATTTGCATGTATGAATACAGGGCTGGCTATTTGCATGTATGAATACAGGGCTGGCTATTTGTATGTATGAATACAGGGCTGGCTATTTGCATGTATGAATACAGGGTGCTGGCTATTTGCATGTATGAATACAGGGCTGGCTATTTGTATGTATGAATACAGGGCTGGCTATTTGCATACATGAATACAGGGTGCTGGCTATTTGTATGTATGAATACAGGGCTGGCTATTTGTATGTATGAATACAGGGCTGGCTATTTGCATTTATGAATACAGGGCTGGCTATTTACATGTATGAATACAGGGCTGGCTATTTGTATGTATGAATACAGGGCTGGCTATTTGCATACATGAATACAGGGTACTGGCTATTTGCATACATGAATACAAGGCTGGCTATTTACATGTATGAATACAGGGCTGGCTATTTGTATGTATGAATACAGGGCTGGCTATTTGCATGTATGAATACAGGGTGCTGGCTATTTGCATGTATGAATACAGGGCTGGCTATTTGTATGTATGAATACAGGGCTGGCTATTTGCATACATGAATACAGGGTGCTGGCTATTTGTATGTATGAATACAGGGCTGGCTATTTGCATGTATGAATACAGGGTGCTGGCTATTTGCATACATGAATACAGGGTACTGGCTATTTGCATACATGAATACAAGGCTGGCTATTTACATGTATGAATACAGGGCTGGCTATTTGTATGTATGAATACAGGGCTGGCTATTTGCATGTATGAATACAGGGTGCTGGCTATTTGCATGTATGAATACAGGGCTGACTATTTGTATGTATGAATACAGGGCTGGCTATTTGCATACATGAATACAGGGTGCTGGCTATTTGCATGTATGAATACAGGGCTGGCTATTTGCATGTATGAATACAGGGCTGGCTATTTGTATGTATGAATACAGGGTTGGCTGTTTCCATGTATGAATACAGGGCTGGCTATTTGTACGTATGAATACAGGGTGCTGGCTATTTGTATGTATGAATACAGGGTGCTGGCTATTTGCATGTATGAATACAGGGCTGGCTATTTGCATGTATGAATACAGGGTGCTGGCTATTTGCATGTATGAATACAGGGCTGGCTATTTGTATGTATGAATACAGGGCTGGCTATTTGCATACATGAATACAGGGTGCTGGCTATTTGTATGTATGAATACAGGGCTGGCTATTTGCATGTATGAATACAGGGCTGGCTATTTGCATACATGAATACAGGGCTGGTTATTTGTATGTATGAATACAGGGCTGGCTATTTGCATACATGAATACAGGGCTGGTTATTTGCATACATGAATACAGGGCTGGTTATTTGCATACATGAATACAGGGCTGGTTATTTGCATACATGAATACAGGGTGCTGGCTATTTGCATACATGAATACAGGGTGCTGGCTATTTGCATACATGAATACAGGGCTGGCTATTTGTATGTATGAATACAAGGCTGGCTATTTGAATACATGAATACAGGGTGCTGGCTATTTGTATGTATGAATACAAGGCTGGCTATTTGCATACATGAATACAAGGCTGGCTATTTGCATATATGAATACAAGGCTGGCTATTTGCATGTATGAAAACAGGGCTGGCTATTTGCATGTATGAATACAGGGCTGGCTATTTGCATACATGAATACAGGGCTGGCTATTTGCATACATGAATACAGGGCTGACTATTTGTATGTATGAATACAAGGCTGGCTATTTGCATGTATGAATACAGGGCTGGCTATTTGCATGTATGAATACAAGGCTGGCTATTTGTATGTATGAATACAGGGCTGGCTATTTGTATGTATGAATACAGGGTGCTGGCTATTTGCATGTATGAATACAAGGCTGGCTATTTGTATGTATGAATACAGGGCTGGCTATTTGTATGTATGAATACAGGGTGCTGGCTATTTGCATGTATGAATACAGGGCTGGCTATTTGTATGTATGAATACAAGGCTGGCTATTTGTATGTATGAATACAGGGTGCTGGCTATTTGCATACATGAATACAGGGCTGGCTATTTGCATGTATGAATACAGGGCTGGCTATTTGCATGTATGAATACAAGGCTGGCTATTTGTATGTATGAATACAGGGCTGGCTATTTGTATGTATGAATACAGGGTGCTGGCTATTTGCATGTATGAATACAAGGCTGGCTATTTGTATGTATGAATACAGGGCTGGCTATTTGCATACATGAATACAGGGCTGGCTATTTGTATACATGAATACAGGGTGCTGGCTATTTGCATGTATGAATACAGGGCTGGCTATTTGCATGTATGAATACAGGGTGCTGGCTATTTGCATACATGAATACAGGGCTGGCTATTTGCATGTATGAATACAGGGTGCTGGCTATTTGCATGTATGACTACAGGGCTGGCTATTTGCATGTATGAATACAGGGTGCTGGCTATTTGCATGTATGAATACAGGGTGCTGGCTATTTGCATACATGAATACAGGGCTGGCTATTTGCATGTATGACTACAGGGCGCTGGCTATTTGCATGTATGAATACAGGGCTGGCTATTTGCATGTATGAATACAGGGTGCTGGCTATTTGCATACATGAATACAGGCCTGGCTATTTGCATGTATGAATACAGGGCTGGCTATTTGCATACATGAATACAGGGCTGTCTATTTGCATACATGAATACAGGGCTGACTATTTGCATGTATGAATACAGGGCTGGCTATTTGCATACATGAATACAAGGCTGGCTATTTGCATGTATGAATACAGGGTGCTGGCTATTTGCATGTATGAATACAGGGTGCTGGCTATTTCTATGTATAAATACAAGGCTGACTATTTGCATGTATGAATACAGGGCTGGCTGTTTGCATGTATGAATACAGGGCTGGCTATTTGCATGTATGAATACAGGGCTGGCTATTTGCATGTATACATGAATACAGGGTGCTGGCTATTTGCATGTATGAATACAAGGCTGGCTATTTGCATGTATGAATACAGGGCTGGCTGTTTGCATGTATGAATACAGGGTGCTGGCTATTTGCATGTATGAATACAGGGCTGGCTATTTGCATGTATGACTACAGGGTGCTGGCTATTTGTATGTATGAATACAGGGCTGGCTATTTGTATACATGAATACAGGGCTGACTATTTGTATACATGAATACAGGGCTGACTATTTGCATGTATGAATACAGGGCTGGCTATTTGTATGTATGAATACAGGGCTGGCTATTTGTATACATGAATACAGGGCTGGCTATTTGTATACATGAATACAGGGCTGACTATTTGCATGTATGAATACAGGGCTGGCTATTTGTATGTATGAATACAGGGCTGGCTATTTGTACGTATGAATACAGGGTGCTGGCTATTTGTATGTATGAATACAGGGCTGGCTATTTGTATGTATGAATACAGGGTGCTGGCTATTTGTATGTATGAATACAGGGCTGGCTATTTGTATACATGAATACAGGGTGCTGGCTATTTGTATGTATGAATACAGGGCTGGCTATTTGTATGTATGAATACAGGGCTGGCTGTTTGTATGTATGAATACAGGGTGCTGGCTATTTGTATGTATGAATACAGGGTGCTGGCTATTTGTATGTATGAATACAGGGCTGGCTATTTGTATGTATGAATACAGGGTGCTGGCTATTTGTATGTATGAATACAGGGCTGGCTATTTGTATGTATGAATACAAGGCTGGCTATTTACATGTATGAATACAGGGCTGGCTATTTGCATGTATGAATACAGGGCTGGCTATTTGTATGTATGAATACAGGGCTGGCTATTTGCATACATGAATACAGGGCTGGCTATTTGCATGTATGAATACAGGATGCTGGCTATTTGCATGTATGAATACAGGGCTGGCTATTTGTATGTATGAATACAGGGTGCTGGCTATTTGTATGTATGAATACAGGGTACTGGCTATTTGCATACATGACTACAGGGCTGGCTATTTACATGTATGAATACAGGGCTGGCTATTTGTATGTATGAATACAGGGCTGGCTATTTGCATGTATGAATACAGGGTGCTGGCTATTTGCATACATGAATACAGGGCTGACTATTTGCATACATGAATACAGGGTACTGGCTATTTGCATACATGAATACAAGGCTGGCTATTTACATGTATGAATACAGGGCTGGCTATTTGTATGTATGAATACAGGGCTGGCTATTTGCATGTATGAATACAGGGCTGGCTATTTGCATACATGAATACAGGGTACTGGCTATTTGCATGTATGAATACAGGGCTGGCTATTTGCATGTATGAATACAGGGCTGGCTATTTGCATGTATGAATACAGGGCTGGCTATTTGCATGTATGAATACAGGGCTGGCTATTTGTATGTATGAATACAGGGCTGGCTGTTTGCATGTATGAATACAGGGCTGGCTATTTGTACGTATGAATACAGGGTGCTGGCTATTTGTATGTATGAATACAGGGTGCTGGCTATTTGCATGTATGAATACAGGGCTGGCTATTTGCATGTATGAATACAGGGTGCTGGCTATTTGCATGTATGAATACAGGGCTGGCTATTTGCATACATGAATACAGGGTGCTGGCTATTTGTATGTATGAATACAGGGCTGGCTATTTGCATGTATGAATACAGGGCTGGCTATTTGCATACATGAATACAGGGCTGGTTATTTGTATGTATGAATACAGGCCTGGCTATTTGCATACATGAATACAGGGCTGGTTATTTGCATACATGAATACAGGGCTGGTTATTTGCATACATGAATACAGGGCTGGCTATTTGCATGTATGAATACAGGGCTGGCTATTTGCATACATGAATACAGGGCTGGTTATTTGCATACATGAATACAGGGCTGGCTATTTGCATACATGAATACAGGGTGCTGGCTATTTGCATACATGAATACAGGGCTGGCTATTTGTATGTATGAATACAAGGCTGGCTATTTGCATACATGAATACAGGGTGCTGGCTATTTGTATGTATGAATACAAGGCTGGCTATTTGCATACATGAATACAAGGCTGGCTATTTGCATATATGAATACAAGGCTGGCTATTTGCATGTATGAATACAGGGCTGGCTATTTGCATGTATGAATACAGGGCTGGCTATTTGCATACATGAATACAGGGCTGGCTATTTGCATACATGAATACAGGGTGCTGGCTATTTGTATGTATGAATACAGGGCTGGCTATTTGCATGTATGAATACAAGGCTGGCTATTTGCATGTATGAATACAGGGCTGGCTATTTGCATGTATGAATACAGGGTGCTGGCTATTTGCATGTATGAATACAGGGCTGGCTATTTGTATGTATGAATACAGGGTGCTGGCTATTTGCATGTATGAATACAGGGCTGGCTATTTGCATACATGAATACAGGGTGCTGGCTATTTGTATGTATGAATACAGGGCTGGCTATTTGTATGTATGAATACAAGGCTGGCTATTTGTATGTATGAATACAGGGCTGGCTGTTTGTATGTATGAATACAGGGCTGGCTATTTGTATGTATGAATACAGGGCTGGCTATTTGCATGTATGAATACAGGGTGCTGGCTGTTTGCATGTATGAATACAGGGCTGGCTATTTGCATGTATGAATACAGGGCTGGCTATTTGCATGTATGAATACAGGGCTGGCTATTTGCATGTATGAATACAGGGCTGGCTGTTTGTATGTATGAATACAAGGCTGACTATTTGCATACATGAATACAGGGTGCTGGCCAACCATGCATAACCATGGTCCATCTATATAACAATTGGTCATGAGACATATAGATAGTGTAGGGGCAGTAATTCCCCGTACTCGGTTGACTGACCCCCAGGGGACGGTCTCCGGGTAAACACTGCCCCCTAGTGTGTATCATACCGATCCAGGTGTGGTTGGAAGGTGAGAACATCAGGCCAGGGGAAGTAGCTCAAAGGTAGAGCAGCCGCTTCGAAGTTGGAGGGCCCGGGTTCGAGTCCCAGTTTCACATTTTCACCAACCTCTACAATAATTAGCATAATTTAAGCTAATTAGCTAAATTAACATAAATTTTTATTCTTTTGCCCATAACTTTTGATCTAGAAATGGTATTTTCATTCTGTTTTCACCGTAGAAAACCTTGTGGAGTGTTCCTTCAAATGGGACCATCGATTTTCCTCTTAAGAATGAAAATCATGTTTCCCTGGCAACAGAATTCAACAAAAATGCCCCAAAAACATTCGTTTTACATGCCAACTTTGGAACCTTTCCACCCAAAATAGAATGTTTTATCAAAAACTATTGAATTCTCCATAAAAAAAAAGTAGCCTATAACAGGTTCAGGCACATTTTTCCTATTCTAGCCCATAGTGGTGCCCCCTGGTGGCTAAATCTGGTACTAAATCCTGCAGGAACTGTCCTCTCTGCTTGGTGGCCCACACCTATTCCTGGTGCCAGGGACATTGGGAGAGATGTGAAAAAAACGCCCCTTTAATTTTTTTTTTGGGTAGGAGTATGGGTGGGTGGTAATGTTCTCTCTTCCTCCCCCGGGCTCTCCCCTCCTCTCCTCTCTGTGTTTCTGTCTCTCTATCTCTTGCTCTGTCTGATTGTCTGTCTGTCTCCCAGTCCAAGCCTGTCTGTTTCTCTCCTTTCCTCTCTCTTCCCCCTTTCTCTCCCTCTCTATCTGACTGTCTTTCTTTTGCTCTTCGTCTGTCTCTATCTCTGTCTTTCTAGGCTCTTTGGTTTGCCGGTTTGTCTTGAGACATCACGTCCATACCTTGCCACCTTGTAAGAAACCCACTATACACATTCAACAGTTTAACTTTCTCCCCAAGCACATTCCCCATCACCCAACCCATACACTACCAGCATCTAGTATGTGTACGGAGAGTGTATGATGGTGAGTAGGGCGGGTAGGGGCCGTCAGTAGTCACAGAATCAGGGCGGGAGGCACACACAGGCTGTCCTAACGGTCCTTATCTTGGGGTAAATCTTGGATTTAACCACATTAACCCCTTACCACTAGAGTCCAGCTAATAACAAGGGGTACAGGGGTGTATGTACAGTGACACCAGACGACTTTCAGTCAGTGGATTTACGCGGGAAGACAGGCAGAAGACATTTAGCAGCGAGCAGACGACATTTGGAGTAGTGGAGTGGTGAGAAGCAGTTAGAAGTCAGTGAGTAACTGCTGGGGGCTACACACACCACCACTAGGCTGTGTCTGGTGGTAGATAGGAGGGGGGAGGAGTACGTGAGGCTGTAGAACTAGAAGGAGTAGTCAAAACAGCCAGAAGCAGGCCCTGGGTGTGTGTTAAGGTATTTCTACCACTTTCTGCTACCATTACAAAGTGTTCAAGTCTCCAGCACTGAGAAGTCTGTATATATCATAACACTTTCTAACTCTACTATCTGAGAGTGAGACTGCGAAGTGTTCTCTGTAGTGTGGATTATATACCAGTTTGAGTTTGTATGACCAGGAGCAGTGATAAAGAGGTTGTGTGTGACTTGTTTGTGTAGAGGGATTTGGAAGTTGTACCACCACCTACCACCACCTACCACCGCTTACCACCAGTACCAAGACAGGTATTCTAGTCTTCAGCACTAAAAAGGCAGTGTATATTTGACCATTTTCTAACTCTCTACGACCAGATCTGAGAAGTGTTCTCAGTGTGAAAATAGTACCCGTGCACTACCAGTGTGACTGAGCTTCTACGACTTCTCAGGGCTGTGTGGATTTTACCTCCCTTTCCTCCCAGTCACAGACACAGGACTACCCTTAGGTCGTACTCCTTCTCGTGGTGAGAGGTTGTGGAGTTTTACCAGTTCCTTCTACCACGACTTTCACAGTACTGTTTGGATATACGTGTTACTTTTAGCCGGTCGGCAGATCATCATCAGCAGAAGACAAGCACAAGGTGAGTGTATGACCGCCGTTTGTGTTCACCTTTTTTTTAATAGGAATTCCGAATTTTTGATTTTGATTCCCATAGTATTTGTATTTCCTATTGTAAATTGAGAAAATATGAAGGATTTCCGAATCAGTGAGTGGCATCCCTGTGACTTTAGACTTGCTCAAGTTTTCATTTTGATGTAAGAGAAATAAGATTTGAAATGAATAAATGTTTTGAACAGAAAAATGTTTGTTAGGCCTAAAAAAATTGTTGCGTTCAGGTAATGAGTTCGAAAAAAGTTAGGGTAGGTAGGTAGGGAATTTTTTTTATTTTCGAGGATTTTTTGAGGCAAGGTGTAAATTGTCACGGCTGTGGCTACGCGACGTGAAGTTTAGGTGCGATATCATGGGGGAAAAAAGAATTTCATGTCTTGATCAGTGCCAAAATATCAGATTTTCCCCCAAAATGCCCATGAAAAAGTTAGGGTAGGGCCAAAAAATTAGGGTAGGTAGCGTTACCTGAACATAACATTTTTAGGCCTTATCATGAGGCTTATCATTCCCTAATATAGAAGTTGATCCCCATATCCTGGCACTATGTGGTATTGTACAGTAAATATAGGCCTGTCTGGTCTGGTGTATCCTGCATAAAGTGTGATGTGAGTATGATATAGCAGTGTAGATTATACACATCCCTTCACCTTAACTTTAAACATGATGATATGGCCATTAGAGATTCCCCTACTCAAGCGCCAGGAAGATGCTGAGTCCGAATATTTACCATACATTTAGTGTAAATCATGTAGCACATTTAACACAGCGCCTCACCTGAGGCTGGGTATCTTCTAATACAGTGCAGACATGTGAGTCATGTAGCACATTTAACACAACGCCTCACCTGGGGCTGGGTATCTTCTAATACAGTGCAGACATGTGAGTCATGTAGCACATTTAACACAGCGCCTCACCTGGGGCTGGGTATCTTCTAATACAGTGCAGACATGTGAGTCATGTAGCATATTTAACACAGCGCCTCACCTGAGGCTGGGTATCTTCTAATACAGTGCAGACATGTGAGTCATGTAGCACATTTAACACAGCGCCTCACCTGGGGCTGGGTATCTTCTAATACAGTGCAGACATGTGAGTCATGTAGCACATTTAACACAGTGCCTCACCTGAGGCTGGGTATCTTCTAATACAGTGCAGACATGTGAGTCATGTAGCACATTTAACACAGCGCCTCACCTGAGGTTGGGTATCTTCTAATACAGTGCAGACATGTGAGTCATGTAGCACATTTAACACAGTGCCTCACCTGAGGTTGGGTATCTTCTAATACAGTGCAGACATGTGAGTCATGTAGCACATTTAACACAGCGCCTCACCTGAGGCTGGGTATCTTCTAATACAGTGCAGACATGTGGCACATTTAACACAGCGCCTCACCTGAGGCTGGGTGTCTTCTAATACAGTGCAGACATGTGAGTCATGTAGCACATTTAACACAGTGCCTCACCTGAGGTTGGGTATCTTCTAATACAGTGCAGACATGTGAGTCATGTAGCACATTTAACACAGCGCCTCACCTGAGGCTGGGTATCTTCTAATACAGTGCAGACATGTGAGACATGTGGCACATTTAACACAGCGCCTCACCTGAGGCTGGGTATCTTCTACTACAGTGCAGACATGTGGCACATTTAACACAGCGCCTCACCTGAGGCTGGGTATCTTCTAATACAGTGCAGACATGTGGCACATTTAACACAGTGCCTCACCTGAGGCTGGGTATCTTCTAATACAGTGCAGACATGTGGCACATTTAACACAGCGCCTCACCTGAGGCTGGGTATCTTCTAATACAGTGCAGACATGTGAGTCATGTAGCACATTTAACACAGTGCCTCACCTGAGGTTGGGTATCTTCTAATACAGTGCAGACATGTGAGTCATGTAGCACATTTAACACAGTGCCTCACCTGAGGCTGGGTATCTTCTAATACAGTGCAGACATGTGAGTCATGTAGCACATTTAACACAGTGCCTCACCTGAGGTTGGGTATCTTCTAATACAGTGCAGACATGTGAGTCATGTAGCACATTTAACACAGTGCCTCACCTGAGGCTGGGTATCTTCTAATACAGTGCAGACATGTAGCACATTTAACACAGCGCCTCACCTGAGGCTGGGTATCTTCTAATACAGTGCAGACATGTAGCACATTTAACACAGCGCCTCACCTGAGGCTGGGTATCTTCTAATACAGTGCAGACATGTGGCACATTTAACACAGTGCCTCACCTGAGGCTGGGTATCTTCTACTACAGTGCAGACATGTAGCACATTTAACACAGCGCCTCACCTGAGGCTGGGTATCTTCTAATACAGTGCAGACATGTGAGTCATGTAGCACATTTAACACAGTGCCTCACCTGAGGCTGGGTATCTTCTAATACAGTGCAGACATGTGGCACATTTAACACAGCGCCTCACCTGAGGCTGGGTATCTTCTATTACAGTGCAGACATGTGGCACATTTAACACAGCGCCTCACCTGGGGCTGGGTATCTTCTAATACAGTGCAGACATGTGAAGGATGTGAAATACCAGTGGTGTGTACATTCTACCTCTCCTCACTTTAAATGGTGATGTAAGATGCCGTCACTCACTCAGACTTAGACTCAGGGAGTGAGTCACAGAGGGGTGGGGGGGGGGGGTGGTGATTGGTACAGTGTGGGGGAGGTGCATGCCTCTAGGCCATCCTGCAGTTAGGGGAAGGGGAAGGGGAGGGTTGGATATCTAGAGACTGGTGTATATACTATAGTTATATTGTACTATAGTGTATATACTATAGTTAGGGGAAGAGGAAGGGTTGATATGTAGTGTCTAGTGTATATACTATAGTTAGGGGAAGGGGAAGGGGAGGGGTTGATATGTAGAGTCTGGTGTATATACTATAGTTATATTATACTATAGTGTATATACTATAGTTAGGGGAAGGGGAAGGGGAGGGGTTGATATGTAGAGTCTGGTGTATATACTATAGTTATATTATACTGTAGTGTATATACTATAGTTAGGGGAAGGGGAAGGGGAGGGGTTGATATGTAGAGTCTGGTGTATATACTATAGTTATATTATACTGTAGTGTATATACTATAGTTAGGGGAAGGGGAAGGGGAGGGGTTGATATGTAGAGTCTGGTGTATATACTATAGTTATATTATACTGTAGTGTATATACTATAGTTAGGCCTTAGGGGAAGGGGAAGGGGAGGGGTTGATATGTAGAGTCTGGTGTATATACTATAGTTATATTATACTGTAGTGTATATACTATAGTTAGGCCTTAGGGGAAGGGGAAGGGGAGGGGTTGATATTTAGAGTCTGGTGTATATACTATAGTTATTAGCGCGGCGACTCTAAGTCCTACTAGTGAGACTTGTAGACTAGTCAATGGTTCAGAGTCACCACGGTGTAAGGGATAGGGGAGCCCTGATTTCTATTTTCGTTCACTGTTCTTCTCCTATGGACTATTTTGGCAAAATATTGAGGCATTGTTATCAGCATATGTATGTACTAATGGTAGATAACTTGTTTTTGTGATATATGTTTAGTTTGGGTTTTATGATTAGATTAGACATTTCAGCTCCTGGAGCTCTATGGAAGATTAGCATAAGACAAAATTAAGATTCACCAATACATCTCTGTAGGCTTTATCTGATAATTCTGTGGTCTGAAATTGCTGTATATATGTACCGTAATCTCCCGCGTAGAAGGCGCAGCTCACGTAGAAGGCGCACCCCCAACTCAGAGAAGGCCTTTTCACGTAGAAGGCACACGTACCTCTTCTGGATAGATTTCTGGAAAAACCCGCGTATAAGGCGCCCCCCCAACTCAAGGGGACTGGTCCGCGTACAAGGCGCACCTTGTGCATGGCCTGCATACAAGAGTCTCCTTGTGGCTGGGGATAACCTTAGTTAGAGTTGATATTGTTTTGGGTATGATGCTGACCATATATCCTTTTTGAATGCCACAAATGAGGTGTAACCAGAAGTAGAACTTATCTCTAGCATTTTAGCATCAGTTCTTTTGGTTTCTTTTCCTATATTCATATATTCTATCAATGTAGAAGCATGTGAGGGAATGAATTTAAATCACAACATAATCTAAACATAGTTTGAACATCTGTTCTTATGTCAAACATATAGCAAGTGTATATGAATGATAGAGTGGCTCCATCTGGTGGCACTTCTGGGAACCATTCCTACTGAATACAGGATTATAAATAATCATGATCAAGATTCATTTTGCATTATTATTATGTGTTAGATTGTATTCCCAGTACTGTAGTTGTAAATGGATCCATGCTCAGATCACTGTTTCACATGATAATTCCATGTTAGCATGTCAATAGGTCATCATGATGTGGTTGATTTGTCAAAACTGTCTCAGAAGACAGTATACAATTGAAATTTACCTCAAACTTTACCTTGACCATGACCATTTATAATCATGTACATATAAATTATATTATAATATTGAGTATTATACTCAATAGGAATGGTTCCTAGAAGTGCCACCAGATGGAGCCACTCTACCATTCATATACACTTGCTATATGTTTGATATAAGAACAGATGTTCAAACTATGTTAAGATAATGTTGTGATTTAAATTCATTCCCTCACATGCTTCAACATTAATAGAATATATGAATATAGGAAAAGAAACCAAAAGAACTGATGCTAAAATGTTAGAGATAAGTTCTACTTCTAGTTACACCTCATTTGTGGCATTTATTAAATATTGATATTGGAGTGTTTCTCCGATCATCTGCCAGTTGAGATATTGGGAAAACCCGCGTATAAGGCGCACCCCCAACTCAAGGCAGCCTGCCTCCCGCGTATAAGACCTACCCCAGATCTGATTCGCGTATAAGATGCGCCTTATACGCGGGAGATTACGGTACTAAAGGTTTCATCTCACTGGGTTATGGTACATTTGGATCATATATTCTGTATTTGAAGAAGATATTTACTGTTTAGAATCTCTATAAATCTCTATGGAGAGACAAATGCTAAACTTGGTGTACCCTGTCTACAGAGGGGAGGGGGTTACCAGTTTGGTGGGGCAGGGGTTGTGACCAGCTGTATGCTGTTGGAGTTGGTAAGACTGCCACACACAACCCTAGTCATTCTGGGGTCCTTGGTGCATATGTTTCTGGGTCATTGAACATGCCCACCTCTTGATATGTAGAGTCTGGTGTATATACTATAGGCCTATACTATAGGACTGTCTAGAGAATTTACCATAGTACCTGGGACAGTGTAAATCTTTATGGATGTTGTCATTATAGGACTCAGTATGGAGGCCTAGTGCAGCGACCATTTTGAATTTCGCTGGTTGATGTAAAACCCACTTAAAACACATACCATGATGGGTACCTTGTGTCTAGTTAAAACCCACTTCCAGGGACATGCTGGTCCCATCTTATTAGTTGTTATTAGTGTGTGTCGCTGGACCCAGCTTCAGACCAGCTAGTGGCCAATATGAACCCTGGTGCTGAAACTGTTACAGCAATTTTGTATTGTACAGTCAACATGGAAACTCATGGGACCCAGGCTTTTGCCAGCAAAATCGCTGCTGTGCCTGCGGACATTGCCAGACCGCATGACTGAATGTCTCCCCTGTATAAATCTTCGGACCATGGGTTCCAGTTTGTCTTTACGACTTACAAATTGGACCATTATTAAAGTTTATACAGCCTGAAATAAAAGGCAAAACTGTTTGTTAAGATTTAAAGCATTGAATGATTAAAATAAAGAGCTATTCTTATTTTCTTTCATGATAATATTAATCTTGAGGTGTCCTGCCAAGATCAATCTGGGCCTGCAGGATAATAAACTCTGGCCTGTGAGGGGAACAGCTTTTGCATGAATGTGACACTGTAGCCTACAAACCCCTGCTTGTAGACTTGATGTTCTATCACACATATAACCTACATTAATGCCCAGGGTTGAAGTGTACATGCAATCATACATCCCTACTACCCCGATAATCACCCCTGGTGTTAGTATATATATATATACATCGTAGTGGCCCGTTTAACCGCCTGGGTACTTTAATTTCAATACCCCTGTACCCCCGGCACTTATTCAATAAAAGCACTTAGGCCTAAAAAAAAATAGTTGTGTAAAGGTATCCCAACCGACCCTAAATTTTTGGCCCGACCCTAAATTTTGGTAAAAATGACCCCCCCAAAAAAAAGCTTGAAATAACCAACATTTTTAAATTTTTTTAATTTAGTTGATATGTTGAGCCATGTTTTTTTTTTATCATTTTTGGCAGTTTTCGGCATTCAGAACTAAAAAAAAAATCTAAAAAGAAAAATAAATTCCGACCTACCTACCCTAATTTTTTGAGCTATGTTACCTGAACACAAGAATTTTTGTTTTAGGCCTTATTTGAATAGAGTTTTTAGTGCCTAAGCTTATTTCAATTCCCCTATACCCCTGGCGCTTAATTGACTGGCACCTATTTGCGACCCTGTACTTAAATGGGCACCTACGGTATATATATGTGTAGGGGACCGGAAATCCCTCTACCTCGTAGACCGACTCTCAGGAGCCGGTTACCTGGTCGTCATTGCTCCCCTAGTGTGTGTCATACCGATCCAGGTGTAGGTGGAAGGTAGAGAACGTCAGGCCAGGGGAAGTAGCTCAGGGGTAGAGCTTCCGCTTTGAAGTTGGAGGGTCCCGGGTTCGAGTCCCGGTTTCTCCAAAAGACGTTTTCCACTGACCTCTACACTGGTGGAGAAACCGAGCTGGTCCTCGCGCAACTTAATAGGGGGATCGGGGAACTCGGTGCCTGGGCCGGTATGACACAGATACGCTTCGGCTTGCTAGTACTGGGGGCCTTGGAAACAGGGGGCGCCTCCAGGAGTTTCTGGGAACAGAAAACTCGTACGACCTGGATGTGACTCAGTACTGGTCCTGCGAGTCTGTAGGAACCCTAGGTTGAAGCTAGTTGTGAGGAGTGTAGGGGACCGGAAATCCCTCTACCTGGTAGACCGACTCTCAGGAGCCGGTTACCTGGTCGTCACTGCTCCCCTAGTGTGTGTCATACCGATCCAGGTGTAGGTGGAAGGTAGAGAACGTCAGGCCAGGGGAAGTAGCTCAGGGGTAGAGCTTCCGCTTTGAAGTTGGAGGGTCCCGGGTTCGAGTCCCGGTTTCTCCAAAAGACGTTTTCCACTGACCTCTACACTGGTGGAGAAACCGAGCCGGTCCTCGCGCAACTTAATAGGGGGATCGGGGAACTCGGTGCCTGGGCCGGTATGACACAGATACGCTTCGGCTTGCTAGTACTGGGGGCCTTGGAAACAGGGGGCGCCTCCAGGAGTTTCTGGGAACAGAAAACTCGTACGACCTGGATGTGACTCAGTACTGGTCCTGCGAGTCTGTAGGAACCCTAGGTTGAAGCTAGTTGGGAGGAGTGTAGGGGACCGGAAATCCCTCTACCTGGTAGACCGACACTCAGCAGCCGGTTACCTGGTCCTCATTGCTCCCCTAGTGTGTGTCATACCGATCCAGGTGTAGGTGGAAGGTAGAGAACGTCAGGCCAGGGGAAGTAGCTCAGGGGTAGAGCTTCCGCTTCGAAGTTAGAGGGTCCCGGGTTCGAGTCCCAGTTTCTCCAAAAGACGTTTTCTGCTGACCTATACATATGCATACATTTAATGCTACCTAAGGCCTAAAAAAACTATTCTTGTGTTCAGGTAACATTGCTCAAAAAAGTAGGGTAGGTATGTCGGATTTTTTTTTTTTTAAGTTCCTGGAACACGAAACCTGCCAAAAATTACATAAAAAAATGGCTCAACATACTAACCAAATTAAAAAACTATAAAATGTTATTTTAAGCTAGTAGCATTTCTGAGACCATGGGCCTTTAATTTGATACCAAACATGCCTACCGTAAATCCTCGGTCACAAGCCGGCCCCGGTCATAAGCGGGGGGGAGAGTTCAGGGAAATCCTAAAAGCCGGTTTTGGGATCAAATTTTTCTCTTTATTCTATAGTAAAAAAATTTACGGTATATATTGACATTTTTCTTGGAACTTTTCTAAAAAAAAAAAAAAAAAAAAAAAAATTAGGGTCGGGCCAAAAAATTAGGGTCGGTCGGGATACCTGAACACAACTTTTTTTTTTTTTTTTTCAGGCCTAATGGGCCCTTAGACAGACACATTAATGAACACTCACAGATCATTAACCCTTTAAGGGCTGCTGATGCATTAATGCATCATTTCCAATCCATTGGTCATTATGATGCAGCAATGAAGTGCTGGCAAGACTGCTAGCACTTCATTGAAGCATCATGCTAACCAATGGGCATGATGCACTCCTGCATCAGCCACCTTTAAAGGGTGAAGGTCAGGCCTCACACAGCTATAAGTAAGGAGGGGGGGGGCGATCTGGCGGGCTCTCGCACATCCAATGCAGTCACAATATAGTTCCAGTGACGAGAAAAGGGAGATTGGAAAGGGGGGTGATTGTAAGGTGGTAGGGGTTGTTTGGTAATAGGGAGTCCTATTATATTGGCACCCTGACAGACAAGATGCACCAGTAACACCCCCCTTTCCCTCCCACACACACCCCCTCCCCCCCCCCCACACACACACCTGACACCCTTAGAGCTACATGCTATGTCAGTGGTGTATATACTATATGTAGGTTATGTTAGAAATCACCCCCCCCCCCCACACACACACACCCTCCTGACACCCTGGGAGCTACATGCTATGTCAGTGGTGTACATACAATATGTAGGTTATGTTAGTAATCACCCCCCCCCTCACACACACACACCCTCCTGACACCCTGGGAGCTACATGCTATGTAGGTTATGGTAGTAATCACTTTGTATAAAGCAAAAAAAATGTTTGTATAAATCATTACCAGGTCAGGAAGGAGCACTCATCTCAAGTAAACGCTGCTAGCATCCGCTGTATCAAAATTGGAAAATTCTTAAGTAGCATCATAAACTATGACATGAGGTCTGAACCAAGCGCTGTTCTTGAATTCTCACCTCGGTGTACGTAAAGCGCTGAGGCCTTAACACAGGCTACTATAGCAATATAAGACCATGTCAGTAATTAGCGCTTACTTTAGCTGACTTTGTATTACTCTATTCACCTCATGTCTCACTGTCCTATAGAAAGGTACTTCAGCCAACAACAACCATGGACATGGGGCAGTACATGGGACATCTTAACCCTTTAGTTACTAAGGTCTCCTTTAACCCTTAATCTACAGAAAGTACCCACAGCCAATACAGTCCACATCTTAACCCTTTAACTGACACATATTATCGTAGATTCCCTTGTACAAGCTGCGCCCTCATATAAGCTGCACTCTGAGTTAGAGAAAAAGATATAAGCCTCATCTGGGGCCTGAAAATTGGCATTTGATGACTGGTCTATGGTGTGAAAACACCAAATATAAGCCGCACCCTGAGTTAGAGAAAAAGATATAAGCCTCATCTGGGGCCTGAAAATTGGCATTTGATGACTGGTCTATGATGTGAAAACACCAAATATAAGCCGCACTCTGAGTTAGAGAAAAAGATATAAGCCTCATCTGGGGCCTGAAAATTGGCATTTTATGACTGGTCTATGGTGTGAAAACCCCTTCTATAAGCCGCACTCTGAGTACAGGAGAACCGTACAAGCTGCACATTTAATTGGGTACTGGTATAAGTAGCGGCTTATACCAGAGAGTTTACGGTACTCATTTGTTGACAAGATGCACCAAACATGGAATTGGTGCATTTGGCCAGTGGAACTTGACGGCCTGCCATCATCTCAGCTTTCCAATGGCTAAAGGAGTTTTCAAATACCTTGACATCCCGCGTATAAGGCGCATTTTATACAGGCCCCTAACTAGGGCAGTTCATCGTCGTGATCGCACCACCACACTGAGCTATTGGAGGAATAGAGATCATGAGCTACATATCAGTTTTTACTGCTTCAAACTTTGGACAATTATTAAGGTTTTTATGGGGGAAACCATATCAGAAAGATATTTTTTCTTATGTGGCCCACATTGGTAATACTTTAGTATATAGATAAAGAACTTCCATCAATTTGTTTAATGAAATTTTACTACTCCCACCATTAGACTGATTAAAGTTCACCTTATATATGAAAATCGAACCACCCCACGACGAGTGCTAGTTACGGGCCTGTTATATGTGAATCAGAGGCTTCCTTCACCCTATACAATCATCCCAAACTCCTATAGAACAGTACTGAGCCCTCAACAATCATCCCAAACTCCTATAGAACAGTACTGAGCCCTCAACAATCATCCCAAACTCCTAGAGAACAGTACTGAGCCCTCAACAATCATCCCAAACTCCTATAGAACAGTACTGAGCCCTCAACAATCACCCCAAACTCCTATAGAACAGTACTGAGCCCTCAACAATCATCCCAAACTCCTATAGAACAGTACTGAGCCCTCAACAATCATCCCAAACTCCTAGAGAACAGTACTGAGCCCTCAACAATCACCCCAAACTCCTATAGAACAGTACTGAGCCCTCAACAATCATCCCAAACTCCTATAGAACAGTACTGAGCCCTCAACAATCATCCCAAACTCCTATAGAACAGTACTGAGCCCTCAAAATTCAGGCCTAGGTGAACCTTACAGGTTTCTGTTCAACTCATGGGCGTGATATGCAGAATGCGCCTTATAGGTGGGAGATTACGATACTCAAGTTAGAAGTTATGGTCAATTTTGTTTTCAAAACCCATGTTCCACTCACAGCCGGTTATGATATAGCCCCAAAGATAACATGTTCAGTGTCAGTACCTGAAGTAGTTATTTATACAACACTTCGCCCTTTAACCCATTAAAGGCCTCCCTGCCGCCGATGCATCATGCCCATTGGTCGTCATGATGCACCAATGAAGTGGTGGTGAGACTGCACGCCAGCACTTCATTGGAGCATCATGCCGACCCTCCGGGAGTATATGTATCAACCCCGTAGGGTCGGCATGATGCTCCAATGAAGTGCTGGATCCTTAAAGAGTTAACCTGAATGTGCTTTAGGCTTACAGAAACACCTTCACAGTCCATTCACTGAGCCCCAATACAATCTGGGAACTCACATTGTATACTATACACACACTTCTACTGTAACATGTATGTACATGTATACATGTAGGCAAGGTCAGACCAGGTCACATACACATTGCACAGGTTTGTAAGCAAAAAGTCACCAAGTCTAGCGATTATTAGTTTTGTGTACTCAAAGTAGCAGACCTTAACTGTGTGTCGCATCTTCTGAAAATACCGGGAATCGTTGTAAGATTTGAAGTCATTGTGACATTGTTAGTTTATGATGGCAGTGTTGCTGAAAACTTTTTATCTGCAGTGTTGCCAAAAAGACGCCGGCATGCCGGCTTTTGCCTGCGTAGAATCCTAATGGCCGGCATAGGGCCTTTGGACGGAGGTCATTCTGGCCTGCCATGATGTCATGCTCCAATAAAGTGCTGGATCCTTAAAGGGTTAACATGAATGTGCTTTAGGCTTACAGGGCCTTTGACCTGCCATGATGTCAGCTTTCTAATGGTGAAAGAATTTTTCAAATCGGCCTATTAGAACCAAAGATAGGGCCAATTAGGTGAACATGTATTGTATTCAAACATTTTCTCATTTCTTTTTAGTTAAAGTGAAGTTTATATTGGTACCTTAATAAAATATTTATGTTTGAATGGCCTGTGTGAGAGGGAAATGGCCTGTGTTCGATGCTGGGACAGAGGCCACATTGGCCTGCGTCGATAAAAAGTTTTCTGTAAAGGCCAAAGGGGTCTGTGTCTTAAATAACCACTCCCCGTTATGGTATCCATGCTTCCAGGCCTCATGTCTTAAATAACCACTCCCCGTTATGGTATACATGCTTCCAGACCTCATGCCTTAAATAACCACTCCCCGTTATGGTATACATGCTTCCAGGCCTCATGTCTTAAATAACCACTCCCCGTTATGGTATACATGCTTCCAGGCCTCATGTCTTAAATAACCACTCCCCGTTATGGTATACATGCTTCCAGGCCTCATGTCTTAAATAACCACTCCCCGTTATGGTATACATGCTTCCAGGCCTCATGTCTTAAATAACCACTCCCCGTTATGGTATACATGCTTCCAGACCTCATGCCTTAAATAACCACTCCCCGTTATGGTATCCATGCTTCCAGGCCTCATGCCTTAAATAACCACTCCCCGTTATGGTATCCATGCTTCCAGGCCTCATGCCTTAAATAACCACTCCCCGTTATGGTATCCATGCTTCCAGGCCTCATGCCTTAAATAACCACTCCCCGTTATGGTATCCATGCTTCCAGGCCTCATGCCTTAAATAACCACTCCCCGTTATGGTATCCATGCTTCCAGGCCTCATGTCTTAAATAACCACTCCCCGTTATGGTATCCATGCTTCCAGACCTCATGCCCAGCCCCCCTTGATTGTGATAGATTTAGCAATAATAAGGCTGATATTGTTATAAGATTAGTGTCAGCTGATGAGGCTGATTTATAGTAATCACTGATTACATCTGGATCTCATAAGTTAATTAGAATACAAGAGCAGGGTATTTACTAATAGTGAGTAACACTGAGTTTCCATCAGGCTGGTAGGCTTATATAGTGATAGGTTGTTGTTAGTGTTCTGTATAAGTATACTGGCATAACAATTACCAGTTTGTTAGGTCTTATTACAAGTGCTTGAATAAGGCATAAAAGTGTTGTGTTCAGGTAATGCTAGCTACCCTAAGTTTTTGGACCAACCATAACTCTTTTATGGGCCTTTTGGGAAAAAATCTGATTCTTTGGTAATATCGAGTTTTTTTTTGTTTTTTTTACAATCACGCATGTTGATTAACTCGGAAAGTTTACTTTTCCGAGTTTTTAGAGACAGGTGGGGGCAGGGTGACACTTTAAGAACTAAATTGCCTGTTTCAGAGATGGGACTGTTCCCTTCAACCTCAAATAACATGAAAATGCTTAAATATGAAGCAAAATGAAACCTGTCATAAAATAGTGTACATATTCAGGAACATAGAGGTGTAATTGTTACCTGTTATCTGGTTTTATCTTTCTGATATTAAGGTTTTTAAAAAGTAGGTCATCTCAAAATGGGAGCAACATCCTTTGTGCTCTCAATGCTTTTCTATTGAGGTGTCAGCTTAGGGTGTCAGGTTTCCCGCCGTTTTTAAACAGGGTGATGGTCTCATTGTTCATTATTTAGCAGGGGGAACTGAGGTGTTTCCAGCTAGGGGGTAATGGGAAATGAATATTCTATACCATAGTGTTTTCTTGGTTTATTCCACTTGAATATAGCAGCATATAACTGTGTATAATAGCATTACTCTAACACATAATATTACATGAATATATAGCGATAGATAAGATATTTTGAAAGGGGAGAGATTTTCTGATACTTGGTCCACCTATGTTAAGTACATCCTGTGTCCTACCCTGATAAAATATGAGCCAGCTACAACCCTTCAGTCTGCCTAGTTCACTCATTTCTCACTAGGAGCCACCACCTCTATAGAACAGTGCTGATGTCAGCTACATCCTGTCACCCACTGTGGCTCATTATTTAGCAGAGAGGACTGAGGTGTTTTTCATGAATGGGCACATTATCACTCTTATTGTTAACTTTTTTATAGGGGGCAGAGAAGTGTTTGACACTGTCACAACACTTCCACCTGACTCCCGACATCACAAAATTTTAGATATTTTGCTGTTGGGGATTTAACCTCTTGGTGAAGGTTTGGTAATTTTATGATTCCTTTTCAGGCCTCAGTTATTATTTAAGCACTTGTCAGAGTTACGTGCAATTCAAATCGCTTCACCCCTCGTTGGTATGAACCTTTCCGAGTTACCTGCAATATAAATTGCTTCAACACTCGTTTCATGTCACGTAGCCGTGAAAATTTCAGCCGGGACTAAAATAAATTTTCAAAAATAAAAATATTTCTCTAGCTACCTGGTAACCTACCCTAATTTTTTTCAACCCCATTACATGAACACAACATTTTGTATTTGACCTAAAGACCAGCACTTTTTTGAAGACCAGTCTTCAGCGCTCTAACACATTGTCATTTCCCAGTAGATGAACTCATACAGACCAACATAAAACATCAGGCCCGTATAAACTAGGGGGGGGGGGGTTCGTGATTTTAAATGAACCACCCCACTGTACTATTAGCAGAAAAGAGGTCCTGCCCAGCTGGCATGAAAGGAGGGATCATGAGCTACATGTCAGTTTTTAAGGGGCAGCAGTATCTGGACAGGGAGGCCTTCTGAATAAAAATTGCTTCAAAATTGGACGATTATTCAGGTTTTTACCGAGAAAACCATAATCGAAAGATATTTTCTCTTTTACGGCCCACTTTGATGATACTATGGTATATATGGAATCATTGCTTATAATTGACTCATGAAATTTCATGAAGTTCCACCATCAAACTGATAAAGGTCCGACTCATATGAAAATTGAACTTCCCTGCGACGAGTGCTAGTTACTGGTGTGAAGATGTTTATTGAACCACTGTAGCTCACACCTCATGGTTAGAGAGGTGTATGAATCTAGTTAATAAGAACCACCTGAGTGAGTGAGTAATAGATGTTTAACGCCATTTCGACAGCTAAGGTCATATTCATGGCGAGAACTAAATTACACAATTTCACAGAGAAATGTGTCAGTGCCCACGCATATGTGCACCAAACACATCCTGAGGGGAAAGGAAAGAGGAGAAACAGACCCTTTTAAGTGGGCTAGGGAAGCCCAGAACCACCTGAAGGTGTGTGTGTAGGGGGGGGATTGGTCATGGCTGAGTCCGGGGGGGGTGTAGGAGGGGGTGTAAATATAAGAGGTAGCAGCAGCAGTAACAGCAGCAGCTGTAGTAGGGGGTATTTTGGTCTTGACATAACTTTGCTGTACATGCATTGCTGTGAGCTGTCAAGAAACACCTGAAGGAAAGGGTAAGGGAACAGCTGATATTATACCTGTAATGAAGTAGGGTACTAGTCAGTAAGGCTCCTAGACTAAAAGTTGAACTAGGATAGTGGCCTGTACTTGGGCACAAAAAAGAAATTGTTTGTTTCAGGTAACCTGACCCTACCTAGCAAAACAGGGCCGACCCTTGCTTTTTTTTCTCCAATTTCGAAGAATTTTTTTTTGTTTTGGGGTGTTTTTTTGAGTTGATTTGGTCATCCACAATCATCAACTTGAGGTGCGAGTCGTCATTGACGGTTGTTCTTAGTCACCAGTTAAAAAAAATTTTACAATATAAAAAAATCCTACCTCATTTTTTGAGAACGTAACCTGAAATAAATAACTTTTTTTTCCGGCTTTATTGTACCTTCCCTGGTACATCAAGATATAACACCAACATAAACCAGGTTCACCATAGCTGCCATGTCGTGGTGTACTCAGAGGTACAAGTATGTGATGGTAATTGTAATATAAAGGCTGCAGTTGGCAAGGTTTCTGTTAGAGCTGGTTTGTGAATGGGGACAGTTTTGTTGTGGTTGGTAAACACGTGGGTGGGGGTGTACAGGGGACTTGAAGGAGCTACCATGAGCCTCCTTACCATAATGTACGGCCTCCTGACCAGTCTCTATGCTTTAACTACTACAACAAAATGTTGTGTTTCAGGTAACATGCAAAAGTTAATAGGGCCACACCAAAACATAAGTTGCGCTACATATCGCGCTCTAAATATTTTTGGATATACAATTTTTTTTTTATCTTGTCTATGGATTTCTTCCGCCTCGTTTTCTGCAAATTTTCTCCTTGTGGTGTTCGGCAAATTTTCATTTTTTGAAATAAATAACTTGCTTGAGAGCAAGGAATCCAACGGATGACAACAAATTTCTTGAGAAAAAATTTTCATTCAAAAGTGGATCCCTAAAGTTGAATGTTTACCGCAGGGTATTTGGTTCTCATCAACGCTGTCATGGTGTCATGTTGGTTTTGGCAAAGTGTCAGGAATTTTTTCTGTGCCTAATGTTGTGTACCATAGAGGAGGTGTCATTGTTTTTGTGTTTGTTTATTATGTGGATGAGAGGCAGCCAATTCCAGTACACGTCACAACTTGGTTTTTCTACCCATCAACTACTTACATATTCTGGTATATAGTTAGACAAAGAATAGCAAAATGGTGAAATGAACAAGTGAGAAATTATCAAAAAAGATAGAATTGGTGATTAAATGCCAGTTTTTTAATGCCATCGTGCGTTCTTGTACAGCATTATACATTCTGTCTGATTTAACCCCAGCCCCCTTCCCCCCCCCCCACACACACACACACTTCTACCTGAGCCAACCAGGTCACAGAGGGAGGGAGCATACCACCCTGGGGGTATGAAGGCAAGTAAAACATGTATTTATTTGATGTCTCAGAACCAACCGGACTCCAAGTTCCAACCATGAAGGCTGACCCCAAGAATGTGAAAATTACACTATTATAATAAAAGGAGACAAGAAACCAGTTGGCATATAAGGGGTGGATGAGGTGTACCAACACACAACAGCAGGTCTGACTTGAAATGCTATAGTTTTAGTGACAAACAATCACTAGGGTGTGCAAGGTGGGTGAAGGTATGGCACCAAGTCACCCACTCCCCTCGTACAGTCTCTAATGACTGAAAGCTGCCGCAATGGTAGGTAAAAAGGCCACAGAATGTACATGATTAATAGAATTGTCACTACATGATAAATAGATAGAACTAAACGACCGTGGTGTACGAGGTGGCCGATCCACCACGAGGGGTGGATCGGCCACCGAGGACACCAGGGGAGTTTAGTTCTATATTTATTTTATGTTTTTAGAGGGTTTAAATAAGGAAAAATGATCAAAATCCGTTACCGTAGTTCCCCGTACGAGCGGCGGTCCGCCATTTTGAATGTTTACATGCGCCCGGAACAAGGCTATGGTACTGGAACGGCCGCTGTGGTGGATTGGCACACATTACGCCACTGGGGGTGTGGCGATCGGCTCCGCAATGCTATCTCTACGGGAAGAAGTTATTCACATGAAATAAATGCCACACCTTGACCTTCATGTGAGTGAAACTTGCTCTTTGTATGGTGGTTATATATAGGATGTACCGTAAACTCTCGCCTATAAGGCGCGTCTTATACGCGAATTAAAGCCCCACTGCACCTTATAGAAGCTCCCAAAGGAGGGGTGCGTCTTATATGCGGGGTACTTTTACTATAAGAAAAGTACTAAACCCTCAAAAATCAAGCCCCAGGGGGCCTTAAAGCTTTAAAACTCAGGGTGTGCCTTATATGTGAGGTGCGCCTTATATGCGGGAGATTACGGTATTTGTACCTCACAGAGGCCTTTTTGCAACCACTCAGTCTTACCCCCCCACCATCCTTCGCCCCCCCCCTCACACACACACACATCCACACAGAGCTATCAGCACATGATACTACATGTTACATGTTAAATGGACTATTGCAAGCACTTAGTCTTAGCCTCCTCCCCCCCCCCCCACACTTAGAGCTATCAGCACATGATACTTCATGTTACATGTTAAATGGACTATTCCCACCTCTACACCCTCCACATGCTACCCTAGTCCCACCCACACCCCTTCTACAGCTAGGTGAGGGTCCACATGCTACCCTAGTCCCACCCACACACCTTCTACAGCTAGGTGAGGGTCCACGTGCTACCCTAAGACGCGCCTTATACGCGAATTAAAGCCCCACTGCACCTTATAGAAGCTCCCAAAGGAGGGGTGCGTCTTATATGCGGGGTACTTTTACTATAAGAAAAGTACTAAACCCTCAAAAATCAAGCCCCAGTGGGCCTTAAAGCTTTAAAACTCAGGGTGCGCCTTATATGTGAGGTGCGCCTTATATGCGGGAGATTACGGTATTTGTACCTCACAGAGGCCTTTTTGCAACCACTCAGTCTTACCCCCCCACCATCCTTCGCCCCCCCCTCACACACACACACACACATCCACACAGAGCTATCAGCACATGATACTACATGTTACATGTTAAATGGACTATTCCCACCTCTACACCCTCCACATGCTACCCTAGTCCCACCCACACCCCTTCTACAGCTAGGTGAGGGTCCACGTGCTACCCTAGTCCCACCCACACCCCTTCTACAGCTAGGTGAGGGTCCACGTGCTACCCTAGTCCCACCCACACCCCTTCTACAGCTAGGTGAGGGTCCACGTGCTACCCTAGTCCCACCCACACCCCTTCTACAGCTAGGTGAGGGTCCACGTGCTACCCTAGTCCCACCCACACCCCTTCTTCAGCTAGGTGAGGGTCCACGTGCTACCCTAGTCCCACCCACACCCCTTCTTCAGCTAGGTGAGGGTCCACATGCTACCCTAGTCCCACCCACACCCCTTCTACAGCTAGGTGAGGGTCCACGTGCTACCCTAGTCCCACCCACACCCCTTCTTCAGCTAGGTGAGGGTCCACGTGCTACCCTAGTCCCACCCACACACCTTCTACAGCTTGGTGAGGGTCCTGATGTTCCCAGTTTCCACATTGTAGTAATAGTGGCCTTAGACTACTTGCTACAATGTGAAAAGCTGAGGTCAGACAAGATAAGACATCATGAAAGCAGACAACAGGTGATGTGAAAAGGTTAGTGAGAGGAGTAGTGCATACTGACACGTAGGGTAAGAGTGTAATATTGGGACCAGTAGAGCTGCTATTGTTTGAATATCGGTACCTCTACAGCTCAGACCAGCCCAATCTTTTTTACTGGTACCAGTGTTGCCAAAAACTTTTTTCTCGACGTAGGCCAAAGTGGCCTGGGTCCTAGCATCTTATACAGCCCAGTACGGTAAGACAGCAGTAGTACCAGGGTGCTTATACAGCCCAGTACGGTAAGCAACAGTAGTACCAGGGTGCTTATACTGCCCAGTACGGTAAGACAGCAGTAGTACCAGGGTGCTTATACTGCCCAGTACGGTAAGACAGCAGTAGTACCAGGGTGCTTATACAGCCCAGTACGGTAAGACAGCAGTAGTACCAGGGTGCTTATACAGCCCAGTACGGTAAGACAGCAGTAGTACCAGGGTGCTTATACAGCCCAGTATGGTAAGACAGCAGTAGTACCAGGGTGCTTATACTGCCCAGTACGGTAAGACAGCAGTAGTACCAGGGTGCTTATACTGCCCAGTACGGTAAGACAGCAGTAGTACCAGGGTGCTTATACAGCCCAGTACGGTAAGACAGCAGTAGTACCAGGGTGCTTACACAGCCCAGTACGGTAAGACAGCAGTAGTACCAGGGTGCTTACACTGCCCAGTACGGTAAGACAGCAGTAGTACCAGGGTGCTTACACAGCCCAGTACGGTAAGACAGCTGTAGTACCAGGGTGCTTACACTGCCCAGTACGGTAAGACAGCTGTAGTACCAGGGTGCTTATACTGCCCAGTACGGTAAGACAGCAGTAGTACCAGGGTGCTTATACTGCCCAGTACGGTAAGACAGCAGTAGTACCAGGGTGCTTATACTGCCCAGTACGGTAAGACAGCTGTAGTACCAGGGTGCTTATACTGCCCAGTACGGTAAGACAGCAGTAGTACCAGGGTGCTTATACTGCCCAGTACGGTAAGACAGCAGTAGTACCAGGGTGCTTATACTGCCCAGTACGGTAAGACAGCAGTAGGGCTGAGACAGGGAGGTTCAGCACCCAGGGGGGGTGGGGCACACTTCACCACCCCTCTCCCTGACCTTTACCTCAGCCTTTGTCTGGGTCATGGCAGTCCATGTCTCTGATGAACCAGTCTAAGGTATATGTATGGACTATGGAGTAGGAGGTGTAGTAGGAGGTGCAATATATTCCCTCAGTAGTTGAGGTTCTTGGGTCAGTATTTTGTTTTTTCCTATAATCTGATCGAAAATTGCCCAAGGGGCAAATCTGATGATTGTACAGTAGATATGTGCAGAGATCTCCAAAAAAGCATTCTGGGGCTTGGTGGAGTTTCACCAAAAAGAAAATACATTTAGAATAAGGAATGAAAAAAATTCTCTTTTTTTCTTTGGTCTCTCAAAACGAGATCCTAGGTTTCCAATCCCTGAAATTTAGACGTGATGGCAGATTTTTGCTGCTCCTGCTTACCATGTTCATGACCAAAAAAGAAGATATTTTTTCATGAGAGATTTTCCCCTGCCTCCCTAATGGGTCTGGAGAGGCTATGGATATACGTTTAGGGATGGTCCAAGAGGAATCCTGGGCTGGTATGGCAGAAAGAGGGTGCACATTCATGACATTGTAGACCTATTATTATTGCTGTAGGGGAGTTATGATAGTAATACACACCCAGCTATTTCAGGGTGCAATGTGGGCTATGGAGCCTGATGTTTGGGAAAGTGGATCGAGTCCCGGAGAGGGGAAATAGAGAGGATCACCGCCTCCCCGCCTTGGGTTTCCACTCCCTGAGGGGGAGCAAGGCGAGATGTCATAGAAATACCTGGACAAGTGTTAGACGAAGGTTTATAACTGACCGAGATATGGGATGTCATATATAATATACATACCAACATAAACAGTGTCCTGATTAAGACTTTAAGTAAGGGTCCTGGTGGTTCCTAGCCCTACCCAAACTCCAGCCCCAACAATGTAAGGGTCCTGAGGGTACCTAGTCCTACCCAGACTCCTGCCACAACAAGGTAAGGGTCCTGAGGGTACCTAGTCTTACCCAGACTCCTGCCACAACAATGTAAGGGTCCTGATTGGTTGTCCTTAATCCTGTCATATAAAGGGCCTCTAGTGCATTAATGCACCATGCACACTGCTTGTCCTTAATCCTGTCATATAAAGGGCCGCTAGTACATTATTGCACCTCACTGATTAACCTTAATCCTGTCATATAAAGGGCCGCTAGTACATTAATTCACCATGCACATTGGTTGTCCGTAATCCTGTCATATAAAGGGCCGCTAGTACATTATTGCACCTCACTGATTAACCTTAATCCTGTCATATAAAGGGCCGCTAGTGCATTAATGCACCATGCACATTGGTTGTCCTTAATCCTGTCATATAAAGGGCTTCTAGTGCATTAATGCACCATGCACATTGGTTGTCCTTAATCCTGTCATATAAAGGGCTTCTAGTGCATTAATGCACCTCACTAATTGACCTTAATCCTGTCATATAAAGGGCCTCTAGTGTATTAATGCACCATGCACATTGGTTGTCCTTAATCCTGTCATATAAAGGGCCTCTAGTACATTAATGCACCATGCACATTGGTTGTCCTTAATCCTGTCATATAAAGGGCTTCTAGTGCATTAATGCACCTCACTGATTGACCTTAATCCTGTCATATAAAGGGCCGCTAGTACATTAATGCACCATGCACATTGGTTGTCCTTAATCCTCTCATATAAAGGGCCTCTAGTGCATTAATGCACCATGCACATTGGTTGTCCTTAATCCTGTCATATAAAGGGCCGCTAGTGCATTAATGCACCTCACTGATTGACCTTAATCCTGTCATATAAAGGGCCGCTAGTACATTAATGCACCATGCACATTGGTTGTCCTTAATCCTCTCATATAAAGGGCCTCTAGTGCATTAATGCACCATGCACATTGGTTGTCCTTAATCCTCTCATATAAAGGGCTTCTAGTGCATTAATGCACCTCACTGATTGACCTTAATCCTGTCATATAAAGGGCCGCTAGTACATTAATGCACCATGCACATTGGTTGTCCTTAATCCTCTCATATAAAGGGCTTCTAGTGCATTAATGCACCTCACTGATTGACCTTAATCCTGTCATATAAAGGGCTTCTAGTGCATTAATGCACCTCACTGATTGACCTTAATCCTCTCATATAAAGGGCTTCTAGTGCATTAATGCACCTCACTGATTGACCTTAATCCTGTCATATAAAGGGCTTCTAGTGCATTAATGCACCTCACTGATTGACCTTAATCCTGTCATATAAAGGGCCTCTAGTACATTAATGCACCTCACTGATTGACCTTAATCCTGTCATATAAAGGGCCGCTAGTGCATTAATGCACCATGCACATTGCTTGTCCTTAATCCTGTCATATAAAGGGCCTCTAGTACATTAATGCACCTCACTGATTAACCTTAATCCTGTCATATAAAGGGCATCTAGTGCATTAATGCACCATGCACATTGGTTGTCCTTAATCCTGTCATATAAAGGGCTTCTAGTGCATTAATGCACCATGCACATTGGTTGTCCTTAATCCTGTCATATAAAGGGCTTCTAGTGCATTAATGCACCATGCACATTGGTTGTCCTTAATCCTGTCATATAAAGGGCTTCTAGTGCATTAATGCACCATGCACATTGGTTGTCCTTAATCCTGTCATATAAAGGGCCTCTAGTACATTAATGCACCATGCACATTGGTTGTCCTTAATCCTGTCATATAAAGGACCTCTAGTGTATTAATGCACCTCACTGATTGACCTTAATCCTGTCATATAAAGGGCCGCTAGTACATTAATGCACCATGCACATTGGTTGTCCTTAATCCTGTCATATAAAGGGCCTCTAGTACATTAATGCACCATGCACATTGGTTGTCCTTAATCCTGTCATATAAAGGGCTTCTAGTGCATTAATGCACCTCACTGATTAACCTTAATCCTGTCATATAAAGGGCCTCTAGTACATTAATGCACCATGCACATTGGTTGTCCTTAATCCTGTCATATAAAGGGCTTCTAGTGCATTAATGCACCATGCACATTGGTTGTCCTTAATCCTGTCATATAAAGGGCTTCTAGTGCATTAATGCACCATGCACATTGGTTGTCCTTAATCCTGTCATATAAAGGGCTTCTAGTGCATTAATGCACCATGCACATTGGTTGTCCTTAATCCTGTCATATAAAGGGCCTCTAGTACATTAATGCACCATGCACATTGGTTGTCCTTAATCCTGTCATATAAAGGACCTCTAGTGTATTAATGCACCTCACTGATTGACCTTAATCCTGTCATATAAAGGGCCGCTAGTACATTAATGCACCATGCACATTGGTTGTCCTTAATCCTGTCATATAAAGGGCCTCTAGTACATTAATGCACCATGCACATTGGTTGTCCTTAATCCTGTCATATAAAGGGCTTCTAGTGCATTAATGCACCTCACTGATTGACCTTAATCCTGTCATATAAAGGGCTTCTAGTGCATTAATGCACCTCACTGATTAACCTTAATCCTGTCATATAAAGGGCCTCTAGTACATTAATGCACCATGCACATTGGTTGTCCTTAATCTGTCATATAAAGGGCTTCTAGTGCATTAATGCACCATGCACATTGGTTGTCCTTAATCTGTCATATAAAGGGCCTCTAGTACATTAATGCACCATGCACATTGGTTGTCCTTAATCCTGTCATATAAAGGGCTTCTAGTGCATTAATGCACCATGCACATTGGTTGTCCTTAATCCTGTCATATAAAGGGCTTCTAGTACATTAATGCACCATGCACATTGGTTGTCCTTAATCTGTCATATAAAGGGCACTGCATCGGTGCATCATAACCGGCCCTGACCCGGTGTGAATCATGTGGACCTTGAAGGTTAATGAAGGTGTTTGCAGTATCACCAAATCAGAGATAAGTCAGTATTATTCACAGATTAGTCTCATCTAGTACTAGGGACTGCTGGATTATCACACTCAGGCGTTAAGCTGTCAGAATTAACAACAGATTATTAAAGTTTATAATACATTAAATCCTTCACAGTCACGTATGTTTGAACAAAGAGGATAAATGTCACACCAGGTGGTTTTAATGCTTGTTTTCTGTTTATCTGAGGTCATACAGAATGGATACAGGAGGGTTTGTTATACAAAGTCTAGGCTGGCTGTTTTAGGGAAGGTCTCCTACCATGTCCTAACATGAACCATTGTCAGCCAATCAACCATCATGTCTCAATTAACCAATCACAATTACACTAATTAATAATGTGTGAGTCACACACCAGTGGGGCACTGACTGATGTCTGTATGTGTGTGTGTGTGGGGGGGGGGGGGGGTCTGGCAGGGAGAAGGGGGGGCTGATAATTCTTAAACATTAATATAATTATATATGGATTCAGGGTTGGGTGGATAGTTCTATTTAAAGGGTAATGGAGTTTATGGCGAGATATTAACCACATACCTCATCGGCTTGTAAGAATACATCCGGGCAGGGGGCACTTTAGTGCAAATTAGTGCCCCTCTCTTTAAAATATCTGCAGTAGTCTTGGTAGTATTGAAATAAATCTAAACCACTCAAAATCACTATTCAAATAAGCCCTGTAATACATATATGTTTAGAATAAGCTGTCATGATGTATGTGAAAGTGTATGATTACTGGGTACTCTGGCCATGTTGGATCATGAAAATCTAGGGTGCGGCACCAGTAGTAAGCTATATATATATATATATATATATATATATATATATATATATATATATATATATATATATATATATATATATATATATATATCCCTGACATGAGATGTGTGTATTTATATGGACAGGGTGTGCTACTACTTGTGGACGATAGAATCATGACCTCAGGCTAAAACCCTCCCTCCCTCCCTCCCTCCCTTCCTCCCTCCCTTCCTCCCTCCCTCCCTCCCTCCTTCCCTCCCTCCCTCCCTCCCTCCCTCCCTCCCTCCCTCCCTCCCTCTCTATTACCCTCCCTCACCTACCCGCAATCAAACCTGAGAGAAATCAAACCAAATCAAATCTATAGTAGATTTCACCTTTAGAGTGTCATTTCGGCAACACTGGACGGTTGTGTCTGATACAGGTGTGAGGGTTGTGTCTGATACAGGTGTGAGGGTTGTCTGATACAGGTGTGAAGGTTATGTCTGATACAGGTGTGAGGGTTGTCTGATACAGGTGTGAGGGTTGTGTCTGATACAGGTGTGAGGGTTGTGTCTGATACAGGTGTGAAGGTTATGTCTGATACAGGTGTGAAGGTTGTGTCTGATACAGGTGTGAGGGTTGTGTCTGATACAGGTGTGAGGGTTGTGTCTGATACAGGTGTGAAGGTTGTGTCTGATACAGGTGTGAAGGTTGTGTCTGATACAGGTGTGAGGGTTGTGTCTGATACAGGTGTGAGGGTTGTGTCTGATACAGGTGTGAGGGTTGTCTGATACAGGTGTGAAGGTTGTGTCTGATACAGGTGTGAGGGTTGTGTCTGATACAGGTGTGAAGGTTGTGTCTGATACAGGTGTGAAGGTTGTGTCTGATACAGGTGTGAGGGTTGTGTCTGATACAGGTGTGAGGGTTGTCTGATACAGGTGTGAAGGTTGTGTCTGATACAGGTGTGAAGGTTGTGTCTGATACAGGTGTGAGGGTTGTGTCTGATACAGGTGTGAGGGTTGTGTCTGATACAGGTGTGAGGGTTGTGTCTGATACAGGTGTAAAGGTTGTGTCTGATACAGGTGTGAGGGTTGTGTCTGATACAGGTGTGAGGGTTGTGTCTGATACAGGTGTGAGGGTTGTGTCTGATACAGGTGTGAAGGTTGTGTCTGATACAGGTGTGAGGGTTGTGTCTGATACAGGTGTGAGGGTTGTGTCTGATACAGGTGTGAGGGTTGTGTCTGATACAGGTGTGAGGGTTGTGTCTGATACAGGTGTGAGGGTTGTGTCTGATACAGGTGTAAAGGTTGTGTCTGATACAGGTGTGAGGGTTGTGTCTGATACAGGTGTGAGGGTTGTGTCTGATACAGGTGTGAAGGTTGTGTCTGATACAGGTGTGAAGGTTGTGTCTGATACAGGTGTGAAGGTTGTGTCTGATACAGGTGTGAGGGTTGTGTCTGATACAGGTGTGAGGGTTGTGTCTGATACAGGTGTGAGGGTTGTGTCTGATACAGGTGTGAGGGTTGTCTGATACAGGTGTGAGGGTTGTCTGATACAGGTGTGAGGGTTGTGTCTGATACAGGTGTGAGGGTTGTGTCTGATACAGGTGTGAGGGTTGTGTCTGATACAGGTGTGAGGGTTGTGTCTGATACAGGTGTGAGGGTTGTCTGATACAGGTGTGAAGGTTATGTCTGATACAGGTGTGAGGGTTGTGTCTGATACAGGTGTGAGGGTTGTCTGATACAGGTGTGAGGGTTGTCTGATACAGGTGTGAGGGTTGTGTCTGATACAGGTGTGAAGGTTATGTCTGATACAGGTGTGAGGGTTGTGTCTGATACAGGTGTGAGGGTTGTGTCTGATACAGGTGTGAGGGTTGTGTCTGATACAGGTGTGAAGGTTGTGTCTGATACAGGTGTGAAGGTTGTGTCTGATACAGGTGTGAAGGTTGTGTCTGATACAGGTGTGAAGGTTGTGTCTGATACAGGTGTGAAGGTTGTGTCTGATACAGGTGTGAAGGTTGTGTGGTGTTTATTACTACCTGAATGTCAAATACAACAGGAAATCAATAACCTATAAACGGCCCTCACTCACGGCTATGTACAGGGAGCGAGGGAGGGGGGGGGGGCTTAGAACCAAGATGGCAGAACTCAGCCCTGTCCACGATATAATTCACCAAATGACATTGGTACTAGGTGTCAAATTAGCACTGGTCTCAGATAATTGACTGCTAGAGGCCTGCATCTTAGCATCTTAAGCAGGCCACATCACTTTTGATATTTTGACATTTTCAAAAACTGGAATACACTCTGTCGTAAATGGTTTTATACACTTTTAAAACACTGGAAAAGATAATGTCAGTACCGTAAAATGTCTGCACAGGCGCAGGCCATCCCAGCCTATATCGAGGAAAGTTGTCGGCCACGGTGGAAGGATAAGTGGACACCTGCAGTTGTCTCTGTTGTATGTACACGTATAGTGGGGTGGGCGTGTGTTACAGTTTGACTGTTAGAATCAATGTCAAGTTGTACTTGTAAGTTGTTCACCAACTCTTATATTGTAGATCTACACTGTCTTGAGTGTCTTTATACACTGACTTTTGTCAGTTCTATTGTATATCTACTGTCATATTCTGTGATATTCACCATAAGGGCATAGAGGGGGGGGGGGTCCTATGTCCATTGTTGATTTTTAATTCGGAAAGAGTTTCAGGGAATCACTACTGGGCCAAGCCACTTGAAGACGCACGTTTTTGGCAAAAACAACCATCTTTTTACTTTTAAAAATCCATTAAAAATCATTTAAGGTTCATTTCGGCCTTAAAAACATATGTATGTGATAGATTATGTTCCGTAGCATTTGCAGGATCAAAGATTATAAGGGGGGATCAAGTTATTTAGGAGATATTAAAATGAGAAAATGAATTATTACTCAAAAATTTTGAGGAGCCAGCTTTGGATCCACAATGTTAAACCCTATGGAGGTGTCAAATCAGGATGTCATAAGTCCGGCAGGAATCCTGCCATTCGCCACCATGGTGTCATCCTGCGCATGCGCAGCTCACCTTGAAAAATCATGGTGGAAAAGAAGGCCAAATTTACACGTTTTCGCTTGAAATTAATGGTTGTATTGTATCATTAACATGCCTCTTTTTCTAAATAAGGCCTATTTGAGTCGGTGATACCTCTTTAATTTTGCATAAATCAGAAAAATTTGGCGCAAAATATGTCGGCGCGACAACTTCCGGGTCAATCCAAAATGGCAGATAGTGAGACGAAGAAGAACGTTTTTAACCTTTATTAGTATCATAACTGATTGATTACACCAAAATGGAAAAGATTTATTTGACTGTCTAGGTAGGTTTACTTATGTACAACGATGGGGTAGGTACCGGTATGGTCTTTCCGAGTTTCAAGTGCATTTAGCACTATGCCCTTTGTTAAGAACTGGTTTTGTCACATGTCTTATCAACCCCATGTCCCTTTTCGAAATTTAAAAAGTGGCCTTGTCCTCTTGTTGATTTTACCCGTCTGGGGCCCAACCATACTAGGGTCTCACAAGGCCTGAAAAAAAGATAAAAATGGTTGACCCTATGTTCTAGGCCGACCATAAATTCAAAATGTTGTCTATCAGATATTGTAAATTTTTTCCCCCGATCAGGATATTTGGGAGAGGGTTGACCGAATGTTGCATGTGAGAGAGCAATCGGAGAGAAAAGTTGTAACAAGATAACTATGTAAAAATATCGCCTCCTCTAGAAAAGTAGTAAAACCATATACCGTAAATCCCCGGTCATAAGCCGGATTTTTTTTTCTATTTCAGGCCCAAACCGGCTTCTAAATTTTTCCCAAAGTCCGCCCCCCCCGGCTTATGACCGTTTTTTTTTTACTATAGAATAAAGAGAAAATGGGAAAAATTTGACACCAAAATCGGCTTATAGGATTTCCCCGAACTCACCCCCCGGCTTATGAACCCGTCAAACCCTGTCTATAGGCCGTGCCTTATAGACCATGTTCCTGCACTCAGGGTGCGGCCTATACTGAGGGTTTTACTTTATAGACTATAGTAAGAAATGAAAACCATTTCAGGCCTCTGGTGCAGCTTATACATATAGACTATAGTAAGAAATGACAACCATTTCAGGCCTCTGGTGCAGCTTATACATATAGACTAAAGTAAGAAATGACAACCATTTCAGGCCTCTGGTGCAGCTTATACATATAGACTATAGTAAGAAATGACAACCATTTCAGGCCTCTGGTGCAGCTTATACATATAGACTATAGTAAGAAATGACAACCATTTCAGGCCTCTGGTGCGGCTTATACATATAGACTATAGTAAGAAATGACAACCATTTCAGGCCTCTGGTGCAGCTTATAGCATTCGCCCAAAGTCAGGGTGCGGCTCGGCTCATACGTGGGATTTTAAGGTATATATAATACCATGGGATTCGCACACTTAAATGTACCTGTGAGATTACACACCTGACCACCTAACTACCTAACTACCGGGTAGTAATGATTGAAGTCTATTTCTGGGTGACACTTTTAGCCCCTGGTCATAAACCCCCAGAAATAACACACCATGACCACTATAAACATGTCTACTTTTAGCTTTATGGGCGGAGTGAGATAAAATCAATCTCTACAAATCTATACCTATATACTTTATACCCCGCCCCAATCTACCGTTTGATAGAGACGTTGTATTCACATTTTCTGTCATAAGTCATGTACTTTTTCACAATTTTTGTGTTATATAGAGACGCCCCCAAGTTCAACAACATCCTTTTACCTTTTAAAGGCGCAGGTTGGGTCAAATTGTGGTCACTTTAGTAGAAATCCAATCTGATAACCGCAAACCCTAAATTCAGCTGCAGCTAGATTCTTTAAAGGACATCTACATTCAATGTACGTCTGGGAGCTAGTACCTGTGTTGTTATGCTGGTCAGTCTCAGTCATTGCGGACAGGGAAAAATAACACATATTTGTGGTGTGTGAAGATAGGAGGACTTCCCCCCTGGCCACAAGTCACCCCCCCCCCCACACACACACACAGACTACATCAGCTGGTAGAAGGTCCCGGATGTACTGCTTTATTGACGTCATATTCTGGGTGTGCTTATTAATCCAAGATAATTCTAAAAAATTGTCCTCCTTCCGGTACCAGATATGTATGTATGAAATGATTAAATCACTGAGTAAATCGCTGCTGTATATTTTCGGGAGCAGAACCCTGGTTGCTTGGGACCGGGTAAAGGGTCATATTATATAGGCAATGTACTAGAAAAAAAGTCGCCTTTTTGCTGTTTTCTTTTCTTATATTGGGATAAGAAAAAAGTGCACCAAGTATGTGAGGTAAATTTTTGATATCTTTCAGAATTTGTAACTCATTTTGCCGTCCCGATGTCTAGATATTTTCTGATAGGGGTTTTAACACCTTTTTCTAGTACATTTCCTATTTAATTTAACCCTTCATGAGGATTCTTATCAGTAGGCAGATAAGGCTGATAAGGGCTGTGCTGGTAGTGGTTGCTATGACGTCACTGCTGCTCCCAAGAATGTGCAGTGGAAGAACTGTAAATGCCTGTATTTACGAGAACTGTAAATGCCTGTATTTATAAGAACTGTCAATGTCTGTATGCCTGTATTTACGAGAACTGTAAATGCCTGTATGCCTGTATTTACGAGAACTGTAAATGTCTGTATGCCTGTATTTATAAGACTGTATATGCCTGTATTTACGAGAACTGTAAATGTCTGTATGCCTGTATTTACGAGAACTGTAAATGTCTGTATTTATAAGAACTGTAAATGCCTGTATGCCTGTATTTATAAGAACTGTAAATGCCGTTATGCCTGTATTTATAAGAACTGTAAATGCCTGTATGCCTGTATTTACGAGAACTGTAAATGTCTGTATGCCTGTATTTATAAGACTGTATATGCCTGTATTTATAAGAACTGTAAATGCCGTTATGCCTGTATTTACGAGAACTGTAAATGCCTGTATGCCTGTATTTACGAGAACTGTAAATGTCTGTATGCCTGTATTTATAAGACTGTAAATGCCTGTATGCCTGTATTTATAAGACTGTAAATGCCTGTATGCCTGTATTTATAAGACCTGTAAATGCCTGTATGCCTGTATTTAAGAGAACTGTAAATGCCTGTATGCCTGTATTTACGAGAACTGTAAATGCCTGTATGCCTGTATTTACGAGAACTGTAAATGCCTGTATTTACGAGAACTGTAAATGCCTGTATTTACAAGAACTGTAAATGCCTGTATGCCTGTATTTACGAGAACTGTAAATGCCTGTATGCCTGTACTTACGAGAACTGTAAATGCCTGTATTTACAAGAACTGTAAATGCCTGTATGCCTGTATTTACGAGAACTGTAAATGCCTGTATGCCTGTATTTACGAGAACTGTAAATGCCTGTATTTACGAGAACTGTAAATGCCTGTATGCCTGTATTTACGAGAACTGTAAATGCCTGTATGCCTGTATTTACGAGAACTGTAAATGCCTGTATGCCTGTATTTACGAGAACTGTAAATGCCTGTATTTACAAGAACTGTAAATGCCTGTATGCCTGTATTTACGAGACCTGTAAATGCCTGTATGCCTGTATTTACGAGAACTGTAAATGCCTGTATGTCTGTATTTATAAGACTGTAAATGCCTGTATGCCTGTACTTACGAGAACTGTAAATGCCTGTATTTACAAGAACTGTAAATGCCTGTATGCCTGTATTTACGAGAACTGTAAATGCCTGTATGCCTGTATTTACGAGAACTGTAAATGCCTGTATGCCTGTATTTACGAGAACTGTAAATGCCTGTATGCCTGTATTTACGAGAACTGTAAATGCCTGTATGCCTGTATTTACGAGAACTGTAAATGCCTGTATGCCTGTATTTACGAGAACTGTAAATGCCTGTATGCCTGCATTTATAAGAACTGTAAATGCCTGTATGCCTGTATTTACGAGAACTGTAAATGTCTGTATGCCTGTATTTATAAGAACTGTAAATGCCTGTATGCCTGTATTTATACAGGCATACACACAATGCATGTCAGTAAGCAGAAGACTAGTCTCCCATAGATTTACACATCTTTCTAAATATTTACGCATCTACCTAAATCACTGCATAAATTCTTGGGATTCTTGGGATTCCCCAGGGAATCCCTGGTATTCCCCCACTTTTACACTGGATTCCTGAGATTTAGTCAGAGAAATTTTAGTCAGGTGACTAAATATTTAGGTAGTTGCCTTTATTTAGGGGAAATTTATCCAAGTCGAAATTTGACCCTAAATTTATTTGATTTCTAAATTTCCCCTAAAATATTTTCGTAAATTGCTGCCTATATCAGATTTAGCCAGAAAAGGCCTCCTGAGGAAGCTAGTTATCTAAGGAGTTAAAAGTCAAAATATATTAAATGGAAAACTGAGGTATACTAAGATCCCGTTTTTCTTTGAGGCATTTAATCAGGGATCTGAGGAATTAAAGGGTCGAGAAGGTGAGGGTTGACTTATGTATAAAAAGATGCCCCAAATATGTGGTTGTGTTGGATTGCTCTTCCCCAACCCGTCTACAAATGTTGATTATATAAATTGAATTTATTCATGCTTTAAAGTAAAATCGATTAGAAAATAGCAATTGCCTGGTTGTGCCCGGGGTCGGACGATAAAATGTCTCGTAGAGTAGAGCATAGCTGTGGATATGTCGATGGTGAAAGCAAATTTTCCAACCTTAACCTTTAACAGACAGTCATATTGCAACCAATAAAAAAATGACTTTGGAAAAAAGAAATAAAAAAGAAAAACCAGTCCTCACCATGTCCACACTCAGCGTTCCTCCTCGGGCCATATTCTAATTACCTCATCAGCCACCAGGGGGACGACGCACCGCCCACTGCGCATGTCACATCATGACGTCATGTCTAAAAATTGCCTCCAGAGACCACAGCTGAACCATCCCATCCTTCCCAGAATCCACTAACCAGAGAAATACGGAAGTATCCCCCATCTACTCTAGGACTGTGTGCAACCACTGAGTATGTAATGTGTGACGATACAAAACACGACCTTCCTCCTGCCAACATAAACAGGTCAAGGTCACCTGTGGCATGGCAGAGGTCAAGTGGAGGTCAGGAGTCAGGGGCAAGGTCACAGAGGGGATGTCATATCGTGACGTCAGAGGACGTGGCACGTCACAGCTGGCACTGAGTCAGCGTCTCACCAAAACAATGATGACGTCACTACCAGCGTCCCTCCCCTAGCAGTGGTTAGACAAACTAACCCCACAGTCATTTTGTAAATTATCCATCACCTTGAATGGCCAGATGTTTATCACACCAGGAAGGTTGAAAACTGTAAGGACTATATTATTAATCAGGCTCTCAGTCAAAGGCCATGTCAATATAAATGGAGTACCAGTACAGGAGTTAGCCACATCATCTAAGAACCTAACTCTGAAATTAGATTTTAGATGGTCTGGCTAACTTTTAGTTGTGGTATGATGTCCAATAACACAACTTTAATACAAGAGTAACAAGGCGTGTAGAATGGAGTGAGTCACAAGATAAAAGCCCCGGATAAAAACTCCTTGGTCACATCCACAACATGGTCCTGTAGATGTCAGAATTAGGGTGTTTTAGTTTGAGTGTAGGATTAGTGCAGCCCCAGGGGTTCAGCGTGATGAGATTAGCATGACGTTAATAGGACGTTAGTGAGGCAGAGAAGGGTTAATGTTAACCCATGTCTACCTCTTAATGGTCACTTTAACCCTTTAGGGGCCGCTGATACATTAATGCATCATGCCCGTTGGTCGTCGTGATGCATTAATGCATCATGCCCGTTGGTCATCGTGAAACATTAATGCATCATGCCCTTTGGTCGTCGTGATGCATCAATGCATCATGCCCGTTGGTCGTCGTGATGTGATACATTAATGCATCATGCCCTTTGGTCGTCGTGATGCATTAATGCATCATGCCCTTTGGTCGTCGTGATGCATTAATGCATCATGCCCGTTGGCCGGTGTGATGCATTAATGCATCATGCCCTTTGGTCGTCGTGATGCATTAATGCATCATGCCCGTTGGTCGTCGTGATGCATTAATGCATCATGCCCGTTGGCCGGTGTGATGCATTAATGCATCATGCCCGTTGGCCGGTGTGATGCATTAATGCATCATGCCCGTTGGCCGGTGTGATGCAGCCCTGGTGACTAACTCACCATGGCGGCATTCATGCATCATAACGACGCTATGAGAAAAATACAGTGGGTTTTCATGATGCACCAATGAAGTGCTGGCGAGCAGTCTCGCCAGCACTCCATTGTTGCAGCAGTATTTAAATGGTTAAGGTTTATAGGTGATGTTAGCACATATATGTGAGAGTTATCCATAACGACGTTTGTACACGGGGATGTGATACGTGGTATCGGGGTTTGTGGAGGCTGACGATCAATATATGGACGAAAACTAAAGCAGGCTCTTAGGGGTAAGGGCTTCTATTTCTATAACTTCTCTACAGGTCTAAGCAAAAACATAGAAATAACCCCGAGTGATTTTTGACTGCTCTAGGCCAGATGAGCTGTGTCTAGAGTCAATAGGGCAAGCTGTGTCTTGTAAATTATCAGACACTTTATATAAGGTCTCTGTACATATCTGGGCACCCTTATACCAGATGAGCAGTGTCTAGAGTCAATAGGGGCTTCCTGTATCTGTATCAGACACTTTATACAAGGTCTGTACATATCTGGGCACCCTTATTATTGAAAAAGACAAAATGACAATGTCATCATGTACCAGTTTCTGTTTCTGTTTCTCAGGGGCGTAAAAAAGCAAATTCTTATTGGGGGGCCAGTGGTCCTGGTTGGGGGGCCTGGTATACTATTACATCGGATTTTATAGGGGACCTACCCATCATTGGGAACAGGGGGACAGGGGGACTGGTATACTATTACATAGGCTTTTATAGGGGACCTACCCATCATTGGGAACAGGGGGACTGGTATACTATTACATAGGCTTTTATAGGGGACCTTCCCATCATTGGGAACAGTGGGACGGGGACTGGTATACTATTACATAGGCTTTTATAGGGGACCTACCCATCATTGGGAACAGGGGGACTGGTATACTATTACATCGGCTTTTATAGGGGACCTTCCCATCATTGGGAACAGTGGGACAGGGGGACTGGTATACTATTACATCGGCTTATATAGGGGACCTTCCCATCATTGGGAACAGTGGGACAGGGGGACTGGTATACTATTACATAGGCTTTTATAGGGGACCTACCCATCATTGGGAACAGTGGGACTGGTATACTGTTACATAGGCTTTTATAGGGGACCTTCCCATCATTGGGAACAGTGGGACTGGTATACTATTACATAGGCTTTTATAGGGGACCTACCCATCATTGGGAACAGTGGGACTGGTATACTATTACATAGGCTTTTATAGGGGACCTACCCATCATTGGGAACAGTGGGACTGGTATATTGTTACATAGGCTTTTATAGGGGACCTTCCCATCATTGGGAACAGTGAGACAGGGGGACTGGTATACTATTACATAGGCTTTTATAGGGGACCTTCCCATCATTGGGAACAGTGGGACAGGTATACTGTTACATAGGCTTTTATAGGGGACCTACCCATCATTGGGAACAGTGGGACTGGTATACTGTTACATAGGCTTTTATAGGGGACCTACCCATCATTGGGAACAGTGGGACTGGTATACTATTACATAGGCTTTTATAGGGGACCTACCCATCATTGGGAACAGTGGGACTGGTATACTATTACATAGGCTTTTATAGGGGACCTACCCATCATTGGGAACAGTGGGACTGGTATACTATTACATAGGCTTTTATAGGGGACCTTCCCATCATTGGGAACAGTGGGACTGGTATACTGTTACATAGGCTTTTATAGGGGACCTACCCATCATTGGGAACAGTGGGACTGGTATACTATTACATAGGCTTTTATAGGGGACCTACCCATCATTGGGAACAGTGGGACTGGTATACTATTACATAGGCTTTTATAGGGGACCTACCCATCATTGGGAACAGTGGGACTGGTATACTATTACATAGGCTTTTATAGGGGACCTTCCCATCATTGGGAACAGTGGGACTGGTATACTATTACATAGGCTTTTATAGGGGACCTTCCCATCATTGGGAACAGTGGGACTGGTATACTGTTACATAGGCTTTTATAGGGGACCTACCCATCATTGGGAACAGTGGGACTGGTATACTATTACATAGGCTTTTATAGGGGACCTACCCATCATTGGGAACAGTGGGACGGGGACTGGTATACTGTTACATAGGCTTTTATAGGGGACCTTCCCATCATTGGGAACAGTGAGACAGGGGGACTGGTATACTATTACATAGGCTTTTATAGGGGACCTACCCATCATTGGGGACAGTGGGACAGGGGGACTGGTATACTGTTACATAGGCTTTTATAGGGGACCTTCCCATCATTGGGAACAGTGGGACAGGTATACTGTTACATAGGCTTTTATAGGGGACCTACCCATCATTGGGAACAGGGGGACAGGTATACTATTACATAGGCTTTTATAGGGGACCTACCCATCATTGGGAACAGGGGGACAGGTATACTATTACATAGGCTTTTATAGGGGACCTTCCAATCTTTGGGAACAGTGGGACAGGAACTGTGCATGTCTCCCCTGAGTGCACTATTGAGTCCTTCCACAGTTACTAGGTAGAAGCTAAGACACAGTCTGTAAGCACTGGTAATCTTCTTGTTCTGGTGTAAAGTGTGTGTCCAGTACCCTCATGTAAAGTTGTAATTTGTCAGCTACATCTGATGTCTGAGAACCTCTGTCTGTCTGTGCTCACTCAGCCACATACACACGGACTGCTGTAAGGGAACGGACTGATCAGGCTCTGGGGTGTTAAAGGAAAATATGTATAGGGAACCAAATTCTCTGTTAAAAATATAGTGAGAAAATCAACATGCAGTATTATTCTGTCTGATTAGGTATGATCTGAGGTTGACATTGTCGCAGTAAGTTAAACCTACACCAGTGTTGCCGAAAACTAATTTTGGCCTGCGTCTTATCATATTGTAGAGGTACACTTTACTAAACCATAGGAGTTGGGTACCGTCTGACGTGGCGGGTGAGTCGAGTCGTCGGACGTTCCTCAGGTTCCGGATAGGTGGCAGCACCGATCCGGGTCTGTGGGGACATCTGACGACGAACACCTGGGTCCGTATATAAAGCCCAGGGCTCAGCCGCTACGTCAGAGGCCCTTCTGGCCTCCACACTATGTAAACCACTGTCTTTTAATATTAGCTGCCCCTTTGATATCATTCGGCAGCCGTGAGTGTGCATTAAGTAATAAACCTAACCGTTGGCATACACTTGGAATACTGTCTTACTCTTTCTTTCCGAATCGTAAGACCCGAACCCCCCAGGTCCGTAAGGCCACAAACCCTTACACTGGTGCCGTGACCAGTTAATTCTGGTGTATAGCCCGGACGTTATAACGTCCGAACGGCTAGTACATGGGTTAGACACCCTTAGGGAAGCTAACCCAGCAGGGCAATCACTTGCCCAAGAGAATGGAAATGGATCGCTAATGCTCCAAGCCCATTCGGACTCACAAGATGCAGAATCAGCATCCTGGAGAGATCCCGGACCCCACTATAATGATAGTGAAGAGAATCTGCCAGACTCTGTACGACGCGAACAGTCCATACAGAGACATAGTAACTTAATAGGCCAGCATTCAATTGTTGACGAATTATGTGATTCGATGTTCGAAGTCGGTGGTAGTACTAACCCAGAACATCCGGCACCAATGCGAAAAAGGGTAACATTCGGAGAACTACCTTATAGGTTACCCAGGCCCGAATTACCAATATTAGATTATAGCGCTATAGATGGCGACTTAACCTATGCGGTACCGGAAGGTGAAGAATTAAAACGACCGGATGTCCTGTTGTTGAATGAAACTTATGTAACTTTGAACGAGAATTTAAATACCTTGGTCAAAGCTAAGGATGAAGTATTGCATGAAAAACTTCAAATGGAAGAGGACCTAACTGGCATGCGAAAGGAATTCGAAGCCAGAAGGAGCGAGTACATGAAAGAACTCGAGAGTGAAGAACTAAAACTTCAATCTATGAGAGATTCATTCAATAAAGAATATGATAATAGGCACATTCGTATCCAAACATACATAGATACGAACGACCAACTAAACCTTGATAAGACAAAATTCGAATCCGAAATTCGCCATTATCAGGAGGAGTTGGATAAATTGAAACTTCAGTGCAGTAAACAAGCTGAAGATAATGAAACCATCCGGGTAGGCATCATAGCTTACAACAAACAACTGGAGGAGGATAGACAGAAACTCACGAATGAGCTTCAGGAATTGCAGACCACTGCAATAACTCTAGATAAATATGTAGAAGCAGCCCAGTTAACTATAGGTAATATAGACCCAGCTGTGGTATCTACAATGTTGGGAAAGACATCTAAAGATGCAACCCCAATTAGATACAGCCCATTCGTTGATGATGGGGCTGACAAGAATGTGGTATCCGGAATCTATAACAAACCGGATAATGCTGCAGTAAATGGAACCGCATCTAAACCAGTAGTTCCAATGCTGGATACGATAGGACCAGCACCACCCATACCAGATTTGAGTCACAAAATCAAAGCGACTCACGATGGTGCTACAGGGAATAATAATAATTCACCCGTGGCACAACCAAGAGCACCCGGACCAATGAGACATATGTTGACACCACCTTCATATTTCCCCCAACCCGGCCACAGTACACCAGCAGTACCAAGATTACCGAATCCACCCCCAGGTTCTGGTAATGGTCCTACTGATGGACGTTTTCCGAGACCAAATCCGCCACAAAACAATATCAACGGCGGTACGTACCAACCGAGAACATCTTCCTATGGATATAGAAATAATTATAATCCATCGGGAAGTGGCAATTATCAGAATGGTAATAGCTATAACCAGGGATGGAATCAAAATGATTCTTACCCTAGATATGCTTCTTCTGGAAACACCGGTCACAATAGTGGATACCCTGGTGGTTCATCTGGAGGCTATAATAATAATGGTCCACCAGGAGGAAACCCTCCAGGCGGCCCAGGAGGATCCGGATTCGGAGGATCAGGATCAGGAGGAGATGGCAGGAAACCTAACAGGAGAACTTCTATGCCTGCAGGGATGCAAACCATCTTTGATAGAAGCCAATGTATACAAAACCTTGGCATTGACTGCTACCGAAAGGGAGCAGACGGCATGGAAGTCATGAACTGGAGCATGCGAGAAGCAGATAGACTACGCGGATGTAATAATCCGGCACGTAGGCAGGCACGGATACCCCCTCCATATGATTCTAATGATCCATGGAAGGACAGGTATCAAGCTTTTGTTGACGAAGTCAATTGTAGTGGCTGGACAAAAGAAGAAGCTCTGCCATATTTGATTTGTTGGTTAAATAAAGGCGGAAAAGTAGCTCTCAACCAATGGAGAGCAGCTTACGGAATATATGGTACCTATGATCAATTGGTCGAATGTGCCGCATACCTTTTCGGATCAATCGTTAGAGAAGATCCGTGGGTAAGCTTTAAGAAGAGGACACAAAAACCTAAAGAATCACACAAAGTCTTTGGTTTGGAGCTACAGGACTTGCTTTCGAAAGCACGTCCAAATTGGGCTCATGATGATGATTGTTATCTACAAGAATTGTTTATACAATTCTACAGTGGATTGCGTGATCCGGATCACAAGCAAGTGGTCTGGGACTCTTGGAAAGATGACACTTCCTTCAGTGATCTGTTCATAGCAATTGATGGACACGACATGAAGAAACGTCTGGTAGGTCTCGGACCTAATCCAATAAGAGCAGCTCCATTCCAATACGGAGGTACACCTGCTCCGGTATACGATACTTCCCAATTAGCTCCGGTTGAATCGAATGAAGTTGATGAGAATGATGAATATGTCTCCGATGAAAACGGAGATTATATTGGTTCAGTGCATGTAGCTGGAAAATATTACCGACAAAAGCGGTATAGGAAAGTACATTCGAGAGGGAGAGGAGGATCAGTTGCTGGTAAAACAGCTTCCGGATCAACTCAACCTGGCAGTGTAGCCTCTACGGCGAACCCAACTGTAGCAGCCACTGTTGCTCCGACTAACATGATGGAAACATTATTAGCCGGATTAACAGAAGCTCTAAAGAGACCGAGAGTTGACAAATCCCAGAGGAGATGTTTCAGATGCCAGAAACTGGGGCATTATGCTCCAGAATGTATGGCTGAAAAACCTGTCCCTCGTAGACAGGAGAGTGTCTCTGGAGTAAGTACAGAGGAAAACTAAGGAGGGGTCTCCCGAGGGGCAAAGAAGGGGATCCCAGTGACAAATCTTGCCATGATATCACCATCCGTGATGATAGTTCACATGAAGTAACAAGATCGCCTAACACCGAGGTGGTTGTAGACACCCGGAAGGTTAGGGAAGCTGATATAACAGGTGCTATGGGAGCACAGGGGAAACCCAATATCAGTAACGAGGCAGGCGGCTATTCGTTAGCCAAGGTCTGTGGTGCCCACCTGCCCCCGGGTCATCCTTGTCTGGAATTCTTAAAAGGATGTGGATTGACTCCTGGTGTGAAAAATGACGTTCCGATTGTCACGGACATGCCCTCTGTTCTAAACGGAAGGCGGTGGTATGTTTGCCTTACTGTTAACGGAAGGTCTGCCGAATTCCTTGTGGATACGGGAGCTAGCCACTCTTGTATCTCCAAGGGGTTCTACGACCTTATACCGGATGAACATGATACTCTCAAATCGGGAGGAAGTGCTCAGACGGCCGACGGCAGTACCTTGCAAATGTATGGTAGAACTTGTGTGAGACTACAGTTAGATGGTATACATGACTATGTCATGAGCGCCACCGTTGCGGATATAGCAGATGAGGGGATACTCGGGTTAGATTTCGCATCCCTGTATGGTGCTGTATTGGAACCCCAAACAGGAGTGTTGAGTGTGAGATACCCGTACCCCGTGAAGGTTAGATGTGCACTGAGACAAGTGAGCAGTATGGCTAGTGTGGCACACACTGTGCGAATCCCTCCGGGAGTAGCCTGTGATGTGCTTGTAAGAAGTGATCCTGCAATGCGTAACAAACCTGCAGTGATAGAACCGGATGTAGTTACTTTGTCAGGTATTGGATTAAATTCTGTAGACACGATAGTAGCGAATGCATCCTGGTCGGTAGTACCTGTCTCCAATACTGGAAACACTACTATCTACTTGAAAAAGGGACAAGTTTTTGGAAACGTGACCCTTTCGGAAACTGTAACGGATAGCAAGCTAAGCTTACAGAAGGTAACAGGAGATGATGAAATTTCGGAAGACTTACTTAAGTTGTATGAAGAAACTTCATTAGAAGATCCGGAACACCGGAAAGAGTTCTATGATATGCTCTGTCAGTATCATACTGCCTTTGCCAAACCTGGTGAAAAACTAGGTACGACAAATAAGGTATTACATAAAATAGATACTGGGGATGCCGAACCCTTTAAGATACCGTATAGACGGTTACCCTTAGCAAAAAAGAGAGTAGCTGAGGATGAAATAAATAAGATGTTGGAACAGGATGTAATAGTCCCTTCTAATAGTCCATGGAGTAGTCCTGTGTGTATGGTAACAAAAAAAGACGGTACTATCCGTTTCTGTATAGACTACAGGAAGTTGAATGGAATAACGAAAAAGAATTCGTATCCATTACCGAGAATAGATGAAACCATTGACTCCTTAGGAGGAAACAGTTGGTTTTGTACCCTAGACTTGCAATCAGGCTATTGGCAAGTGGGAATGAACCCTTCAGATATGGAGAAAACTGCATTTTCAAGTCATATTGGATTATTTCAATATAATGTAATGCCGTTTGGATTGTGCAATGCACCTGCAACATTTGAAGCAATGATGGAAACAATTCTAAGTGATTTATTGTGGAAAAGATGTCTTGTATATCTAGACGATGTCATTGTCTTCGGAAAAACATTCGAAGAATGTTCTAATAACCTAAAAATGGTACTAGAACGTATTATTTCAAATGGTCTCAAATTGAAACCTAAGAAATGCCACATGTTTAGAAAGTCCATAAATTATTTGGGCCGCATCATCAGTGATGAAGGAATAAAGGCTGATCCGGAAAAAATCGAATCAGTTACGAATTGGAATAGACCTAAAACACCCAAAGAAGTGAGGTCCTTTTTAGGATTCTGTTCCTATTACAGGGAATTTATTCCGAATTATTCTAGAGTCAGTTACCCATTACAAGCAATAGCTAACTGGACTCCAGGAAGTACCAAGGAAAAATTTCCTTGGACGCATGAACAGGAAACCGCTTTCCAAAAGCTAAAAGACCTGTTCACGAGTACTCCCGTATTGCAATATCCGAATGAGACGGATCATTTCATACTGGATACTGATGCTAGTAATGATAGCATTGGTGCAGCTCTCTCGCAAGTCCAAAATGGGAGAGAAGTGCCAATTGCCTTTGCCAGCAATACACTGAGCAAGACCCAGCGCAATTACTGCACAACCAAAAGAGAGTTGTTAGCAGTAGTCGTATATACCAAGAAGTTCAAACATTTTCTATGGGGAACGAACTTTACTTTGCGTACGGATCATTCCTCTTTAAGGTGGCTACTGAACTTCCGAGATGCTGAAGGCATGTTAGGCCGATGGCTAGCCCATTTATCCGAATATGGGCTTGAACATCAACAGATTCAGCATAGACCCGGAGTTAAGCATTTAAATGCTGATGCTTTGTCTCGAATACCAATCCGGAAATGTGATAATCCGGATTGTACTGATTGTGGAGCTCATAAGGCAGTGTTAGCAGGGATTCGAAGACCATTCGTACCCCTAGTTGCCAGTATACTGGATTGGTCTATGGATCACATACGACATTTCCAGGAAGCTGACTCGATAACTGCACAGCTACTGCAATTAGTACCAAAGGGTATACGTCCAGTTAGACCAGAGGTCTCTCTGGAAAATCGAGAAATGAGAAGGTTTCTTGCTCAATGGACCGAGCTTGAAGTCCGGAAAGGCGTGTTATACCGTTGGAAGCCATGTAATAATGGTGGTAGAATCATGCAAGTGGTGATACCACATGCCATGAGACATGACATTATGTACTTCTGTCATGGACATCGGAGCAGTGGTCATTTCGGAAGGAAACGCTCGCTAGCACGACTTTCCAAGAAATACTATTGGCCTGGCATGACACGGGACTTGCAAAGATGGGTAACCACCTGTCCGGATTGTTGTAAAAACAAACCCGGACCCGGGATGGGCAAACTTCCCCTATCCCAAGAACTTTTCGGAGTTAGATTCGCAAGAATCGGGGTAGATATTATTAGTGGATTTAATACAACCGCTAATGATAATACCTGTATGATGGTAGTGTGTGATTATTATACGAAATACACTAAAGTATTTCCACTACCGGACCACAAAGCAATTACTTGTGCCGAAGCTTTTGTAAAAGGTTGGGTACTAAGCTTCGGTGTACCATTAATGTTACACAGTGACCAAGGCAGAGAATTCGAATCAAATCTCTGGCAGGGTATGTGCGAGTACTTGGCTATTTGCAAGACTAGAACCAATCCGTATAGACCACAAAGCGACGGATTGGTGGAAAGGTTCAATAGAACCCTCATCCAAGTCCTAAAGTCACTCGTTAATGAACATATGGATGACTGGGATGAGCAATGCCATTTTGTGACACATGCTTATAATAGTACAGTACATTCAAGTACAAATTGTTCTCCGAACCTTTTAGTATTCGGAGAAGATTTGATAATGCCTGCTGACCTAGTTTTTGGAGTCGTAGGAATGGACCCTGAACTACCTTGCCATGTAGTTTTTGTGGAATGTTTAAGAGACAGATTTAGAAAAGCATATGAGTCTGTCCGAATTGATTTGGAGAAAAGTGCCAAATGGCAGAAAGTAGGATACGATACCGATCTAAAACATCGGAAATTCCAATCCGGAGACAGAGTCCTTAGATTACATGAACCACTTAGACACATAAAATTAGCGTCTAATTGGGACGGTCCCTTTACTATAACACAAATTATCAGTGATTGTACCGTAATTATTAAATCTGACCTTGGTCGACTCTATAAGTCAAATGTGGCTAGATTAAGGAGATGGTCTGGGAGGGAGACCTCCACAGAAATGTATGGTGAAGGTTCCGAAAGGATCCTGAATCAGAATCGCATAATAGACCAGGTAAAGAACACTACAGTGAAGCGTGGTCAGGGTAGACCCAAAAAGTGTTCCGAATCAGTAACACCCACGCCAACACCGATTAAGCGTGGGGGAGTTAAAAAAGTCTCGGCAGGTGAAGACAAAAAGAAGAGGAAAGGTGTTTCTAAGGCTAAGAAGCACCTAGAGAAAGCTCTTCAGACTGTCAGGTCCGATAAAGAACTATCCGAGAAGGGGAGATACGTTCGCCGCAGCCCCCGAATTGCCCAGAGGACTGCAGTGACCTAACCTGTATACACAACGAGTGTAATGTTTACATTTAGAGGAACGGATGACAACTGACCCTAAAGGCTTATTTGTCGCCCCCGCATGATGTACCAATGGGTAGTGGACGGATAATCCGGTGGATTTGCTTAAGCTTTCCATAATCTCCACTTAAATCCCCAGTCGAGTCATCGGGGTGAGCGATAATTACCTAAAAACAATCAGTTTGTTGATGTACCGCCTGTAGCACGTGCGTTTCCGCATGACGTCACCGTGTCCAGTCTCGGCTGACCTCTCGTGACCTCGCGGACCGCGGGGAAATGACGTCACGAAAGCTGGCCTGTCGCCATATTTGTTTTCGGTAACGTCCAAGACGGTCGAGCTCGCTCCCTTCTTGGATTTTACCGGCTAAGCAAACCCCCCGCTGCTCCTCCAGAGTCTGTCTCCTGGTAGACAGACTCCGTTTGTGCCGGCCCCGGCGCCGTAAAAGCCGGAAAAAGGAGTAGTTTACTCCCGTGGTCGATTCCCCAGTCATGGCTGAGGAATCCGTAGCTGCAGCCAAGCTATCCGGTGACCCGGATAAGCTGACTCCGTCCGCAGAAGCTTTTCCGGAAGCTTTGTCGCCTGTTACACAGGAAGAGAGCGAGATGATGGACGTGGAGGAACCCACGGATCGCTCGTTCGAGGAGAAGCTGGCTTCATTCTCACTCAATGAGCCAGAGAAACTGCTATCTCCACTCCCAGCAGAGGGATCCGGAGCGACTGCGAGTGCTGAACCCGCAGCGACAGAGTCCGAAACTACCCAAGTTGACGGACAGAAGGATGAGTGGAAGCCAGCAGTGGCGGAGCCTTTTCCAGCTAGTTATGATGGTCGCTACCTGTATGTCCACCCGGAACTGCAGGCACAAGTGACCTACGCGGACGGGACACCAGTCAGGATGGACCCGAAAGTCAGGATAGCTATCGAGGGCGTCATGGCTCCCGAACAGCTGACCAGGATGCCTCCCGAGTGGCTTCGAGACTGGCCGTGGTTCCAACGGGGACTTATGGTGGACGCCGGTTTCCGTGAAACCGTGTACGCAGCTAACCGAGCCTTCGAGCTCGGAGCGTATCCGAAGCCTGACAAGTCCCTGTGGAACGTCAAGGCTACGAACATTAACTGGGTAGGCTGTGTCTGGGATACCGATGGCCAGACCTACCCACGCCCTAGTGCTATCCGGACGCCGTGCCGGACCACTAAGGAATTCCGGGAGGCCGCTGCTAACTTCGAGCAGTGGGACGACGGTTACTACATAACCGAACAGGAATTGGTGGATGTCCAGAACAATTCACTAATCGGATTGGACCGAGCTGCAGCCCTTCGGACGGTTATTGTCCGCCGCATGACTGCCGAACAGGAGGCACAGGAAGAGGCTAAGAGGGCCGCGGAAGCACCCGCACCTCCTATCCCCGACCTGAAGCTTGCCACCAGAAGCTCCGCCAGTGCTACATCAGCTACCGGCAGCACTACTACTCCAGTAGAAGCCACGACCTCCAGCACATCCGGAACCCAGGAACCGGAGGAAGACTGGAAGGTCAGTAAGAACCGACGATCCGCTGCTCGGAAGCTCAAGAATCTCCCGGATTCTGCGAGAGCCGAGCCGAAACCCAGCACCTCAACCACTGGTAGTACTGCCATGGAGGTTGAGTCGTCTGACGAGGAGTCGGTGCACGAATCCTCGGTTGAGTATGATGAGAAGGCCACTCCATCAACTCAAACCGAGGCCGAACGTTGGGCTAACGCCAAATCCGGATTCAAAACCCGGATCCCGACGTGTTTCTCCGACTGTGCGTACGGAGTTAAGAAGGACGGCTCTACCCTCTATGCCTGTCCAGACTCAATCAATAAGAACGATGAGTCGGATGATGAAGATTGGATGCGCCTTTCGGACGAGGACCCCAATCCGAGCAAAGCCTATCGAAAGATGTGGCTTATGCTAAACCACACCGAAGGGTATTACACTTATACCCAGAGGAGGAAGCTGCGTTGGGCTTTAGAGAAGTGGTACGGTGACGATCAAAAGTCCTGTCCCTTCTCTATCTGCCAGGATGCGAGTGATGTCTCGATCCGGACCTGGAGTACTCCAGCCCGGTTCCAAAGGCATCTGGTAGAGGCCCACTTCCACCATCACCCGGTTTACATTTGTGATCCGAGTTATGGTAAGAAGGGCAAGAAGTGTACTACGAAGGTGCAATACAACCGACGTAGTGATCTGGCTAGACACCAGAAGAAATGCCACGCAGAAGGTTTGGACGGGGCCCGGAAGCGCATCATGGAGCTTCATCAGGAACTCATGAAGGAGTTCGATAGCCTGAGCGAGGATGCTTGGTCTAAGATCCGACCAGGGGACCAAGTCCTCTGCGAAGTTCCGAAGACCAAGGATTCGAAACTCCGAGCAAAGATAGTCCTGACTCCTGGAAAGGGTAAATTGGACATGCACGAGTCTCTCTGGCAGAAATGCGAGGAATCCGGAAAGGATGCAAAGAGAGCTCGTGAAAGGAGCAGGAGAGACCAGAACCGTGGCGGCAACGGTAATGGTCAGAGCACGACAAAACCAAAGGTCAGAGCAGAGGACCGTTCCAGGTCCCCTCTGACAAGGCACCCCGCAGAACAGGCTCAGGGCACTCCGGTGTTCAAGAAGCCTGAACCTGCCGGATACGCTGGAGCCGTATCTAAACCTGGGAAAGTGAGTTCTCGAAACTTTCCGTCCTTAAACCAGGGACCTGGACCTGAGAGCCAGACCTTGGTGGTAGGAAAGGATGGTCGCCTTATGCCAAAGAAGACCACCGCATCTGCTGCCGCCGGATCTGCATCCGCTCCAGCCGCCCAACCAGTTACCTTTACCCAGGAGCAGTTAAACATGTACCTGCAAATGGGACTGAAACAGAATGTACCACCTGCCTTCTGTGTACCAACGACAGGTGTGTCCGGGAGTCCTAAACCCGGAAGTGGTCCACAGGCCGCCTCGACTCCTCCCAAGGCTGTCGCGGCACCTGAGAAACCGAAGGACGCCATTACCATTAAAACTGGTAATGCGGAAGTTTGGTTTGAGAAGTCTCGCCAAGGGGAGGCAGATGTCCAGAAGGCCATCTACACCCATTGGGAGAAGACCGTTCGGGAGAAAGCGACAGAGTTTCATCAGGGTCTCCTAAACGAAACTCTGTTGTGTATGAAACAGGTGGGCGACGCTGAAAAGCAACGTCTCGAGACTCTCATCCGGGACGATGTAAAGGCCCAGGAGGAGGCTGCCTCAGCTGCTCAAGAAAAAGCAGCTATGGATGTACACGTGTTGGAAAAGCGTGTAAAGGAGGAGATCACTCGGAACACCAACCTGAACACTAAGTTCATGAGGGTGTTCGGAGTCGACTTGGACGAGTGGGACGGCACTCCCGAGTCGGCTTTAGCTCTTCTGAAGAAGAAGCATGCTAAGAAATCCGTTTGAAGCATGCTAGGGTTATTTCTTCCATAATTTTTTTTTCCAACACTAAATGACCAGATATAGTCTTTGCGGAACCCTAAAGGTCTGCGAATGCTTTTACTAGTGCATGAACACCTATGCTATGTGTTCCGGGTTCCTTTGACCAGTCTATTATTCAGGTTGTATAACATTTATTACACCCTGAATAGCCTATTCGGATTTATAATTTCATCCATGAACAATCCGATAGTAGACTTGCTGCTGTGAGACGTATCCGGATGCCAGTTCCAGACTCCTGCTGTTACCCGTGCTAACCAATTACTAGGATGGACTTTACGATTTACCTCTACAACTCATCTGTACTCCCGAATGGACTTATATCTCTACTACTATTACTTCCGGATCAACCTATATCGGACTATTATTTTACTTATGTCAACTAAAACTTAAAAAGGATTACGTTCTCTACACAGTTGACACATCCGGACTAATATTCTACAAATCTACACCATTCGGATATACTATAAACTTTAGCACTACTAGAGGATTGTGGGTAGCTGCCCCAAATCAACTACCGTGTTCACTCAATATAAGGAAACTATAAACTTTAGCACGTCCATCCCGTGGTTAGCTGACCACACCTACCTACTAGTACCCGGAGGATACAGCAGAAGACTCCAGCAGCATTTATAATTCCTATATATTGTATATAATGTCATATTTCTATTTTTCTATAATATTATATGTATGTACATATCCACTAGATACATATTATAATACGGGTACATAGACATTTCCTGATACGGATCTCTAATCACTATTAGTATTTATATTATAAGATCCGTTAAACTCCACCAGATAACACATATTATTGTCCTGCGAGACAAAATATATAATAAATATAATGATCTGGTGCTATAAAGGTTATTAGGTACACGGTGATAATATATTATTATATTCATTACCACACCGTGATGTTTTTTTGTTTTTTTTTTCAAGTGTATGTTATAAATAATCATATTCGTACTACTCACGGAATCCTTAACGGATTCGTATAATATTAATATACGACATGTCATTAGATAGTGATGTTACTATAACAGTCTTCTTTAAGACTACATATTCAAATGTGTTGTCAATGACTACAAACACACATACGGATGTTATTTTGTGATATGTTTTATTATCGACAGTTCCGTTACATATAGCTGTCATCATCACATGTATACGATTCATATTACTTGTCTTATTAATTATACCTGAAATATAATACAATATTATGTGGTATAATAATTAAACAGACAGTTCCGTTTCACATAACTGTCTCTTCTTCAAGTAATTCGTATAATATTTCAACATCCTAATCGTTATATGTAACTAAAATTCACTATCGAATATATATATATGACATCTGGTTCACAATTTATTTAGTGCTAATGTTATACCTATGGTTGTACCTCTATTACTAAAGGTTTAGACATGTAGAAATGTTATCCTAGTAATATTATACGTATAACACCCTCCTAAATGTCTGGGGGAGTGGTGTAGAGGTACACTTTACTAAACCATAGGAGTTGGGTACCGTCTGACGTGGCGGGTGAGTCGAGTCGTCGGACGTTCCTCAGGTTCCGGATAGGTGGCAGCACCGATCCGGGTCTGTGGGGACATCTGACGACGAACACCTGGGTCCGTATATAAAGCCCAGGGCTCAGCCGCTACGTCAGAGGCCCTTCTGGCCTCCACACTATGTAAACCACTGTCTTTTAATATTAGCTGCCCCTTTGATATCATTCGGCAGCCGTGAGTGTGCATTAAGTAATAAACCTAACCGTTGGCATACACTTGGAATACTGTCTTACTCTTTCTTTCCGAATCGTAAGACCCGAACCCCCCAGGTCCGTAAGGCCACAAACCCTTACAATATTATGCAGACCATTTCACTCTCATGGAGGTATATGAATACTGATATCTTACCTTTATAAACTTAACCCTAACCCTAACCCTAACCCTAGACCATTTCACTCTCTTGCAGGTATATGAATATTGATATCTTAAGGTACCTTTATAAACTTTGTCATTACTTCTTTTAAACTATGCAAAAACTTCATTTTGGCAACATTGCTACACATGCGTTCAGTCTAAGGCTTACCCTTACAGCATACATTACACATGTACATTAACACAGATAATGTTAACTTTTACCTCTGTGTATTTTTAGGTGAGCCTCCTGATGGCCGCTCCACCACACCTTGTGAAGGTAAGTTGTGATGTTTTTACTTTTTACTGCTGGACTCAGTGTTTAACCCTGACAGGACTGCAGAGTGCATTCATACCATATACCATTGGTCAGCATGAGGCATGAATGTAGCCCTGGTGAGTAACTCGCCAGGGCTACATTCATACCATATACCATTGATCAGCATGAGGCATGAATGTAGCCCTGGTGAGTAACTCGCCAGGGCTACATTCATACCAACTGTACAGGATATCTGCTGTCTCAAAGTCTCATCATGATGCACGAGTGCAGATTTGGCGAGTTACACACCAGTCTGTGCATCATGACAAACTGCCATGCTAGGAGTGTATCAGGAGTGTACAACACATACAGTGAGCAGTTACTCACCAAAGGTTTTTGTGCTTCTGCATGAACCTTTTTTTACACCCCCTCAAAAGTTTTTACGCCCCCCCCATCAGGAGGGATCTGAAATTTTTACCATCACCCCCTCCCTGCAACCTCCCCCCCCCCGGCCCCTGTTTATAAACAGTGAGGTCTCCCTAATTGTATATGTTAGTCCCTGGGCACACACACACACACACCCTCACTCATTATGACCTCTGTCAGGGTGGTGGATATTTCTGTAGACAGCTGTAACTGCCGCCCTGCCATCTGGTGCTGCATGTCCTCACTACTCAGTGCACTCTTCTAGCATATGGTGCTGTGAGGGTGCTGGGAGAGTGTAGGATGGTATATCAGGGTTTAAGGCAACCTGGATATTGTAGGGGATGAGTTAGTTAGACTTTAAGAGGGCCATGTGGTTCAATGCAGGAATGCTTCATGATGCAGGAATGCAGCATGATGCAGGAGCGCATCATGCTCATTGGTCGTCATGATGCACCAATGAAATACTGGCGAGACTGCTCGCCAGCATTTCATTGGAGCATCATGGCAACACTTCGAGTGTATCAACCCCGGAGGGTCAGCATAATGCATAAATGCATCATGCTGACCAATGGGCATGATGCATTAATGCATCATGCCCATTGGTCAGCATGATGCAATAATGCATCATGCTGACCAATGGGCATGATGCATTAATGCATCAGCGGCCGGCCCTTAAAGGGTGAAGGTTAAAAGTGGTACCCAGAGGTCAAACCTGTCATAAAGTTCTCATCATCTACATTGTTGTCATACTGTCACATACTATTACTCTAATATCTCTGATGTCAATGGAACTGCACTTTATAACACTCACTGCTCAGAGGCAGTTTCCTGAGTGTTCAAAGGATGTGGTTCGTATGGCCCTGCCTATGGGACCAGGCAAAAAAAACACACTGTGCTGTGTAAGGTGTAGGGTAAATGGGACATGAGAGCAGACCTTCACTGTGCTGTGTGTGAGGTGTAGGGTAAATGGGACATGAGAGCAGACCTTCACTGTGCTGTGTAAGGTATAGGGTAAATGGGACATGAAAGCAGACCTTAACTGTGCTGTGTAAGGTATAGGGTAAATGGGACATGAGAGCAGACCTTCACTGTGCTGTGTGTGTGGTATAGGGTAAATGGGACATGAGAGCAGACCTTCACTGTGCTGTGTGTGAGGTGTAGGGTAAATGGGACATGAGAGCAGACCTTCACTGTGCTGTGTGTGAGGTATAGGGTAAATGGGACATGAGAGCAGACCTTCACTGTGCTGTGTAAGGTATAGGGTAAATGGGACATGAGAGCAGACCTTCACTGTGCTGTGTGTGAGGTATAGGGTAAATGGGACATGAGAGCAGACCTTCACTGTGCTGTGTGTAAGGTATAGGGTAAATGGGACATGAGAGCAGACCTTCACTGTGCTGTGTGTGAGGTACAGGGTAAATGGGACATAAGAGCAGACCTTCACTGTGCTGTGTGTGTGGTATAGGGTAAATGGGACATGAGAGCAGACCTTCACTGTGCTGTGTGAGGTATAGGGTAAATGGGACATGAGAGCAGACCTTCACTGTGCTGTGTGTAAGGTATAGGGTAAATGGGACATGAGAGCAGACCTTCACTGTGCTGTGTGTAAGGTATAGGGTAAATGGGACATGAGAGCAGACCTTCACTGTGCTGTGTAAGGTATAGGGTAAATGGGACATGAGAGCAGACCTTCACTGTGCTGTGTAAGGTATAGGGTAAATGGGACATGAGAGCAGACCTTCACTGTGTGTGAGGTGTAGGGTAAATGGGACATGAGAGCAGACCTTCACTGTGCTGTGTAAGGTATAGGGTAAATGGGACATGAGAGCAGACCTTCACTGTGCTGTGTGTGAGGTACAGGGTAAATGGGACATGAGAGCAGACCTTCACTGTGCTGTGTGTGAGGTACAGGGTAAATGGGACATGAGAGCAGACCTTCACTGTGCTGTGTGTGAGGTACAGGGTAAATGGGACATGAGAGCAGACCTTCACTGTGCTGTGTGTGGTATAGGGTAAATGGGACATGAGAGCAGACCTTCACTGTGCTGTGTGTGAGGTGTAGGGTAAATGGGACATGAGAGCAGACCTTCACTGTGCTGTGTGTAAGGTATAGGGTAAATGGGACATGAGAGCAGACCTTCACTGTGCTGTGTGTGAGGTATAGGGTAAATGGGACATGAGAGCAGACCTTCACTGTGCTGTGTGAGGTATAGGGTAAATGGGACATGAGAGCAGACCTTCACTGTGCTGTGTAAGGTATAGGGTAAATGGGACATGAGAGCAGACCTTCACTGTGCTGTGTGAGGTATAGGGTAAATGGGACATGAGAGCAGACCTTCACTGTGCTGTGTGAGGTATAGGGTAAATGGGACATGAGAGCAGACCTTCACTGTGCTGTGTAAGGTATAGGGTAAATGGGACATGAGAGCAGACCTTCACTGTGCTGTGTGAGGTATAGGGTAAATGGGACATGAGAGCAGACCTTCACTGTGCTGTGTGTAAGGTATAGGGTAAATGGGACATGAGAGCAGACCTTCACTGTGCTGTGTAAGGTGAATCCAGCTCCAGGACAGATGTGGACAGCACATACAGACACAGACAGACAGACATGTGGGTTTGGGGTTTGAGGTGAGGTATGCATTATACCAGGCTACCACCATGTGCTGAGGGCTGGGGAGCTTCCTTGGGGGTGGGGGGGGGGGTGGCTACTGACTCTTTAAGTACCAACTGTCAAACTACAGCCCCCTACCAAGAAAGCAGCTCAGTTTTAACAGTCCCATTTTCAAGGAAGTCAGATAACAGCCCCCCTTTTTTGGGGGGTTGTGCTGCAGGTAAAATAAAGTATTTGGTGAGAATTTATCGGGAATTCAGACTTGGAAAGATTATATGCATTATTTAGGTTTTGTTGATATTACAAGTTGTAGCAGGTATCAAATTCTAATACAGTTGACAGCTTTTTTCCCCCGTATAATTGAGTAGACAACCACCGCAGGGTTCGCACCACAGTTGTTATCTAACCTGAGGCTGTGTGCCTCCCCCTTCGACTCGGGCAGCCTGAAGCTGCTCCCCATATGTTTAACCCCCCCCTCCTCCATCATCCCACCCCCTGCTGTACCACAAAATGCTTTCAACTTAGGCTGACCTAAATAGGTCATCTTTCTGTAGGGGTACCCTAGAAAATATCATAGTGTTTGGGTTGTACTAAAGAGATTTACGACACTTTCCCCTGGTCCCCTCCCCCATAATAAGGTTTAGATATTAGAAGAGTACCCCATAATAAGGTTTAGATATTAGAAGAGTACCCCATAATAAGGTTTAGATATTAGAAGAGTACCCCATAATAAGGTTTAGATATAAGAAGAGTACCCCATAATAAGGTTTAGATATTAGAAGAGTACCCCATGTATTAGTAATAAGGTTTAGATATTAGAAGAGTACCCCATGTTTTAGTAATAAGGTTTAGATATTAGAAGAGTACCGCATGTATTAGTAATAAGGTTTAGATATTAGAAGAGTACCGCATGTATTAGTAATAAGGTTTAGATATTAGAAGAGTACCGCATGTATTAGTAATAAGGTTTAGATATTAGAAGAGTACCCCATGTATTAGTAATAAGGTTTAGATATTAGAAGAGTACCGCATGTATTAGTAATAAGGTTTAGATATTAGAAGAGTACCGCATGTATTAGTAATAAGGTTTAGATATTAGAAGAGTACCGCATGTATTAGTAATAAGGTTTAGATATTAGAAGAGTACCGCATGTATTAGCTGCAGCTTGTACATGAACCCTGAGTGTGCTTCATAAGGTCAGCTAAAGCTAGCAGTGAGTATTATACGCGAGGACTTAGAACCATAGAACAGTACTAAATTGTCTAAAATGTTATCCCAGATGCACCTTCTAGGTGTGGCATGAAGTCAGGGTGTGCCTTATACACAAGGTATGCTTGAGGACCCGCAATCTGGGGTGTAAACTACCGTAATCTCCCGCATATAAGGCGCGTCTTGTACATGAATCAAAAGCCCTATAGAACCTCTTAAACTAAAAGTTAAAGGACGGGGTGAACAGTACTAAACCCTCAAAAATCAACCCCCTGGTGTGCCTTATAATATTCTCCTCAACTCAGTGTGTGCCGTATATATGTGAGGTGCGCCTTATATCAGGACATTACGGTATGAGCCTATTACTTGGTATAGAATTCAGCTAAGAGTTTAGAAGAAGAACAAAAGTCAATAAGATTGTTTTAGGTTAAGCTGGCAGCATGTGATAAAGTACTCTCACTTTATCCTATGTACCCTTGCATCTCACTTTGTCCCCTAGAACTACTTACTATTTTCTACTTACTACTGCACCCAGTCCACCAGTGATGTCAGTCCCCTGTGCTGTCGGTGTGGAAGGCCTATGCAGAACCAGCACCATATAGCTACAAATTCCTCACATATCAACATTGGTTTTTTTACATGATGCTCTGCAATCTGTCAAGTACGGAACCCAGGAATTTGTAAGGTTGATGTGCTGCAGGAGGTGGTGCTAAAACCTCCACCAGTGGTTGATGTGCTGCAGGAGGTGGTGTCTATAACCTCCACCAGTGGTTGATGTGCTGCAGGAGGTGGTGTCTATAACCTCCACCAGTGGTTGATGTGCTGCAGGAGGTGGTGTCTATAACCTCCACCAGTGGTTGATGTGCTGCAGGAGGTGGTGCTAAAACCTCCACCAGTGGTTGATGTGCTGCAGGAGGTGGTGCTAAAACCTCCACCAGTGGTTGAAGTGCTGCAGAAGGTGGTGTCTATAACCTCCACCAGTGGTTGATGTGCTGCAGGAGGTGGTGTCTATAACCTCCACCAGTGGCTGATGTGCTGCAGGAGGTGGTGTCTATAACCTCCACCAGTGGTTGTTGTGCTGCAGGAGGTGGTGTCTATAACCTCCACCAGTGGTTGATGTGCTGCAGGAGGTGGTGCTATAACCTCCACCAGTGGTTGATGTGCTGCAGGAGGTGGTGTCTATAACCTCCACCAGTGGTTGATGTGCTGCAGGAGGTGGTGTCTATAACCTCCACCAGTGGTTGATGTGCTGCAGGAGGTGGTGTCTATAACCTCCACCAGTGGTTGATGTGCTGCAGAAGGTGGTGTCTATAACCTCCACCAGTGGTTGATGTGCTGCAGAAGGTGGTGCTATAACCTCCACCAGTGGTTGATGTGCTGCAGGAGGTGGTGCTAAAACCTCCACCAGTGGTTGATGTGCTGCAGGAGGTGGTGCTAAAACCTCCACCAGTGGTTGATGTGCTGCAGGAGGTGGTGCTATAACCTCCACCAGTGGCTGATGTGCTGCAGGAGGTGGTGTCTATAACCTCCACCAGTGGCTGATGTGCTGCAGGAGGTGGCGTCTAAAACATCCACCAGTGGCTGATGTGCTGCAGGAGGTGGTGCTAAAACCTCCACCAGTGGTTGATGTGCTGCAGGAGGTGGTGCTAAAACCTCCACCAGTGGTTGTTGTGCTGCAGGAGGTGATGCTAAAACCTCCACCAGTGGTTGATGTGCTGCAGGAGGTGGCGTCTATAACCTCCACCAGTGGTTGATGTGCTGCAGGAGGTGGTGCTAAAACCTCCACCAGTGGTTGAAGTGCTGCAGGAGGTGGTGTCTATAACCTCCACCAGTGGTTGATGTGCTGCAGGAGGTGGTGCTAAAACCTCCACCAGTGGTTGAAGTGCTGCAGGAGGTGGTGCTATAACCTCCACCAGTGGTTGATGTGCTGCAGGAGGTGGCTTCTATAACCTCCACCAGTGGTTGAAGTGCTGCAGGAGGTGGTGCTAAAACCTCCACCAGTGGTTGATGTGCTGCAGGAGGTGGTGCTAAAACCTCCACCAGTGGTTGTTGTGCTGCAGGAGGTGGTGTCTATAACCTCCACCAGTGGTTGATGTGCTGCAGGAGGTGGTGTCTATAACCTCCACCAGTGGTTGATGTGCTGCAGGAGGTGGTGCTAAAACCTCCACCAGTGGTTGATGTGCTGCAGGAGGTGGCTTCTATAACCTCCACCAGTGGTTGATGTGCTGCAGGAGGTGGTGCTAAAACCTCCACCAGTGGTTGATGTGCTGCAGAAGGTGGTGCTAAAACCTCCACCAGTGGTTGATGTGCTGCAGGAGGTGGCGTCTATAACCTCCACCAATGGTTGATGTGCTGCAGGAGGTGGTGCTAAAACCTCCACCAGTGGTTGATGTGCTGCAGGAGGTGGCGTCTATAACCTCCACCAGTGGTTGAAGTGCTGCAGGAGGTGGTGTCTATAACCTCCACCAGTGGTTGAAGTGCTGCAGGAGGTGGTGTCTATAACCTCCACCAGTGGTTGATGTGCTGCAGGAGGTGGTGTCTATAACCTCCACCAGTGGTTGATGTGCTGCAGGAGGTGGTGTCTATAACCTCCACCAGTGGTTGATGTGCTGCAGGAGGTGGTGTCTATAACCTCCACCAGTGGTTGATGTGCTGCAGGAGGTGGCGTCTATAACCTCCACCAGTGGTTGATGTGCTGCAGGAGGTGGTGCTATAACCTCCACCAGTGGTTGATGTGCTGCAGAAGGTGGTGCTATAACCTCCACCAGTGGTTGATGTGCTGCAGGAGGTGGTGCTAAAACCTCCACCAGTGGTTGATGTGCTGCAGGAGGTGGTGTCTATAACCTCCACCAGTGGTTGATGTGCTGCAGGAGGTGGCGTCTAAAACCTCCACCAGTGGTTGATGTGCTGCAGAAGGTGGTGCTAAAACCTCCACCAGTGGTTGATGTGCTGCAGGAGGTGGTGTCTATAACCTCCACCAGTGGTTGATGTGCTGCAGGAGGTGGCGTCTATAACCTCCACCAGTGGTTGATGTGCTGCAGGAGGTGGTGCTAAAACCTCCACCAGTGGTTGAAGTGCTGCAGAAGGTGGTGCTAAAACCTCCACCAGTGGTTTTTGTGCTGCAGAAGGTGGTGCTAAAACCTCCACCAGTGGTTGATGTGCTGCAGAAGGTGGTGCTAAAACCTCCACCAGTGGTTGATGTGCTGCAGGAGGTGGTGTCTATAACCTCCACCAGTGGTTGATGTGCTGCAGGAGGTGGCGTCTAAAACCTCCACCAGTGGTTGATGTGCTGCAGAAGGTGGTGCTAAAACCTCCACCAGTGGTTGATGTGCTGCAGGAGGTGGTGTCTATAACCTCCACCAGTGGTTGATGTGCTGCAGGAGGTGGCGTCTATAACCTCCACCAGTGGTTGATGTGCTGCAGGAGGTGGTGCTAAAACCTCCACCAGTGGTTGAAGTGCTGCAGAAGGTGGTGCTAAAACCTCCACCAGTGGTTTTTGTGCTGCAGAAGGTGGTGCTAAAACCTCCACCAGTGGTTGATGTGCTGCAGAAGGTGGTGCTAAAACCTCCACCAGTGGTTGATGTGCTGCAGAAGGTGGTGCTATAACCTCCACCAGTGGTTGATGTGCTGCAGGAGGTGGTGCTAAAACCTCCACCAGTGGTTGAAGTGCTGCAGGAGGTGGTGCTATAACCTCCACCAGTGGTTGATGTGCTGCAGGAGGTGGTGCTAAAACCTCCACCAGTGGTTGATGTGCTGCAGGAGGTGGTGTCTATAACCTCCACCAGTGGTTGTTGTGCTGCAGGAGGTGGTGTCTATAACCTCCACCAGTGGTTGATGTGCTGCAGAAGGTGGTGTCTATAACCTCCACCAGTGGTTGATGTGCTGCAGAAGGTGGTGTCTATAACCTCCACCAGTGGTTGATGTGCTGCAGGAGGTGGTGCTAAAACCTCCACCAGTGGTTGATGTGCTGCAGGAGGTGGTGCTAAAACCTCCACCAGTGGTTGATGTGCTGCAGGAGGTGGCTTCTATAACCTCCACCAGTGGTTGTTGTGCAGCAGGAGGTGGCGTCTATAACCTCCACCAGTGGTTGATGTGCTGCAGGAGGTGGTGCTAAAACCTCCACCAGTGGTTGATGTGCTGCAGGAGGTGGCTTCTATAACCTCCACCAGTGGTTGATGTGCTGCAGGAGGTGGTGCTAAAACCTCCACCAGTGGTTGTTGTGCTGCAGAAGGTGGTGCTAAAACCTCCACCAGTGGTTGATGTGCTGCAGGAGGTGGTGCTAAAACCTCCACCAGTGGTTGATGTGCTGCAGGAGGTGGCGTCTATAACCTCCACCAGTGGTTGATGTGCTGCAGGAGGTGGTGCTAAAACCTCCACCAGTGGTTGAAGTGCTGCAGAAGGTGGTGCTAAAACCTCCACCAGTGGTTGTTGTGCTGCAGGAGGTGGTGTCTAAGACCTGCCCCCATGATTTCACTTCTATGCTGTGGGCCTTGTTTCCACCAAAAGCACCTGGAATACTGAGCTATCAGCACCATTACCAGGGCCACCTCATTTGACTTCAAAGTGTAGAGAACTCCACAGTCAAAGAGATAATACATTTTCCTGCTTTTAAAGGAATTTGTCTTACTGGAATTTTTACATTACATAACCAAAATATTGGCATTATAGAATTGTGGGTGTAAACAGAAAGTCCATCATTGGATGTAAACATAACCTGCCACCCCCCCCCCCCCCACCATCATGCCAAACCACTTGTACCACAAAATGCCCCATACCCTGGCTGCAATTTGACTTACACATGTAACCCCTGCTCTCCATACACAGCCCCAGAGGAGTACCCAGACCATTAAAAACGGCTTGGAGAGTGTAGAGGCAGCTGCAGTGAGGAGGATGCAGGAAGGTACATTTAGGACTACCGTAATGGCCTGTTTAAGCTCAGGCTCTCAAATGAGCACTGGTCTTTTATAAGCACCAGGGCTATAGGGTATTAGAATTAACCTTAAGCACTGAAAACTGTATCTCAAATAGGCGCCTCTCTCCGAATAAGCACCAGGGGTATAGGGTATTAGAATTACCCTTAAGCACTGAAAACTGTATCTCAAATAGGCGCCTCTCTCCGAATAAGTGCCAGGGGTATAGGGTATTAGAATTAGCCTTAAGCACTGAAAACTGTATCTCAAATAGGCGCCTCTCTCCGAATAAGTGCCAGGGGTATAGGGTATTAGAATTAGCCTTAAGCACTGAAAACTGTATCTCAAATAGGCGCCTCTCTCCGCATAAGTGCCAGGGGTATAGGGTATTAGAATTAGCCTTAAGCACTGAAAACTGTATCTCAAATAGGTACCTCTCTCCGCATAACTGCTAGGGGTATAGGGTGTTAAAATTAGCCTTAAGCACTGGAAACTGTACAGTTGTCTATCTCAAATACGCGCCTGTCGCGTATGAGTGCCAGGGTTTAAGTGGGATTGAAATCTATGATTGCCCAGGCGCTTATAGGGGCCACTACGGTTTAACAGTGCATTGAGGTTGAGCTCCACTTGTTCCCGGCAGGTTTGTAGGTTATTAGTAACACACAGAGATACCAGCAGAAGCTGCACCCCTCCCCAGGCCATAAACACTGCCTCACCATTAACATTAGCATTCAGTGACTCAATTCTGGACTTGGCACACACCTTGCACTGCCTTCTGCAGCTCCATGCCGCTACCTTAACCCTGTAATGGACACATGATGGTGCCCCCAGGTACCTTAACCCTGTAATGGACACGTGATGGTGCCCCCAGGTTCCTTAACCCTGTAATGGAAACATGATGGTGCACCCAGGTGCAGCTACCTTAACCCTGTAATGGACACATGATGGTGCCCCCAGGTTCCTTAACCCTGTAATGGACACATGATGGTGCCCCCAGGTTCCTTAACCCTGTAATGGACACATGATGGTGCACCCAGGTCCCTTAACCCTGTAATGGACACATGATGGTGCCCCCAGGTTCCTTAACCCTGTATTGGACACATGATGGTGCACCCAGGTGCAGCTACCTTAACCCTGTAATGGACACATGATGGTGCCCCCAGGTTCCTTTACCCTGTAATGGACACATGATGGTGCACCCAGGTGCAGCTACCTTAACCCTGTAATGGACACATGATGGTGCCCCCAGGTTCCTTAACCCTGTAATGGACACATGATGGTGCCCCCAGGTTCCTTTACCCTGTAATGGACACATCGTGGTGCTCCCAGGTGCAGCTACCTTAACCCTGTAATGGACACATGATGGTGCCCCCAGGTTCCTTAACCCTGTAATGGACACATGATGGTGCCCCCAGGTTCCTTAACCCTGTAATGGACACATGATGGTGCATCCAGGTGCAGCTACCTTAACCCTGTAATGGACACATGATGGTGCCCCCAGGTTCCTTAACCCTGTAATGGACACATGATGGTGCCCCCAGGTACCTTAACCCTGTAATGGACACATGATGGTGCCCCCAGGTTCCTTAACCCTGTAATGGACACATGATGGTGCCCCCAGGTTCCTTAACCCTGTAATGGACACATGATGGTGCCCCCAGGTGCAGCTACCTTAACCCTGTAATGGACACATGATGGTGCCCCCAGGTTCCTTAACCCTGTAATGGACACATGATGGTGCCCCCAGGTTCCTTAACCCTGTAATGGACACATCATGGTGCACCCAGGTACCTTAACCCTGTAATGGACACATGATGGTGCCCCCAGGTTCCTTAACCCTGTAATGGACACATGATGGTGCCCCCAGGTACCTTAACCCTGTAATGGACACATGATGGTGCCCCCAGGTTCCTTAACCCTGTAATGGACACATGATGGTGCCCCCAGGTTCCTTAACCCTGTAATGGACACATCGTGGTGCCCCCAGGTGCAGCTACCTTAACCCTGTAATGGACACATGATGGTGCACCCAGGTTCCTTAACCCTGTAATGGACACATGATGGTGCCCCCAGGTTCCTTAACCCTGTAATGGACACATCGTGGTGCCCCCAGGTGCAGCTACCTTTACCCTGTAATGGACACATGATGGTGCCCCCAGGTTCCTTAACCCTGTAATGGACACATGATGGTGCCCCCAGGTTCCTTAACCCTGTAAGGGACACATGATGGTGCACCCAGGTTCCTTAACCCTGTAATGGACACATCATGGTGCCCCCAGGTGCAGCTACCTTAACCCTGTAATGGACACATGATGGTGCACCCAGGTTCCTTAACCCTGTAATGGACACATGATGGTGCCCCCAGGTGCAGCTCCCTTAACCCTGTATTGGACACAGGTTCTTTGACCTCTGTCATCATGGACCATTGCAATGCTGGTAAATCTACCTGTCAGTTCTAGTGTAATATAGGCACCATGGTGACCTTACAGGGTTAACATAGCTGTGTAATCTCCCCTACTTCTGGTGGTATAACTCCCTGGGGGCGGGAGGGGTGGTACTCAGGTTGGAATAGGCTACCCACTGCCAAATGGACCCCAGAAGTGGGGGGTGGGGTGAGATGGAAATTTAGGAGGGGGGAGGTAACTATGAACCTTCAAAATGCTCTGTGTGCACATCAATATTAAGAGGCAGTAAATATCTTTTCTTCACCAGAAAATGTTTTTACTGTATACATATTAAGGTCCATACTGCACATATTTCTGCAAATCTCAAGTACAGTCCCTTCAAATGCCCAAAAATCAGGGGCGGTGAATTCCTTCAGGAATCTGGGAGCGTTCATATGGCCTTGATTTACGGGGTCGGTAGTTTGGCAGTGGGGAGATACCATCATATAGTAAGTACCCCCCTGGGTATTACACCTGCAGCAGAGTGCTGCCTGCTGCCTCAATGAGTCCCAATGTGTCTCAGTGTGTCTCTGTGTGTGTCTCAATGCGTCCCAATGTGTCTCAGTGTGTGCCTCAATGTGTCTCAATGTGCCTCAATGTGCCCAAATGTGCCTCACTCTGTCCCAGTGTGTCTTAATGTGTCCAAATGTGCCTCAACATGTCCCAATGTGCCTCAATGTGTGTGCCTCAACATGTCCCAATGTGTCTCAACATGTCCCAATGTGCCCCAATGTGTCTCAATGCGTGTGCCTCAACATGTCCCAATGTGTCTCAATATGTCCCAATGTGCCTCAATGTGTCTCATTGTGCCTGAATGTGTCTTAATATGTCCCAATGTGCCTCAACATGTCCTAATGTGCCTCAATGTGTCCCAATGTGCCTCAACGTGTCTCATTGTGTCCCAATGTGTCTCAATGCGTGTGCCTCAACATGTCCCAATATGTCCCAATGTGCCTCAATGTGTCTCATTGTGCCCCAATGTGTCTTAATATGTCCCAATGTGCCTCAACATGTCCCAATGTGTCCGAATGTGCCTCAATGTGTATCGGGCCCCTATATGTGTTTGATGTACAGAGGCTGTACAACAAGTGTATCGGGCCCCTACATGTGTTTGATGTACAGAGGCTGTACACCAAGTGTATAGGGCCCCTACATGTGTTTGATGATGTACAGAGGCTGTACACCAAGTGTATCAGGGCCCCTACATGTGTTTGGTGATGTACAGAGGGTGTACACCAAGTGTATCGGGCCCCTACATGTGTTTGATGTACAGAGGGTGTACACCAAGTGTATCAGGCCCCTACATGTGTTTGATGTACAGAGGGTGTACACCAAGTGTATCGGGCCCCTACATGTGTTTGATGTACAGAGGGTGTACACCAAGTGTATTGGGCCCCTACATGTGTTTGATGTACAGAGGGTGTACACCAAGTGTATCGGGCCCCTATATGTGTTTGGTGTACAGAGGCTGTACACCAAGTGTATCGGGCCCCTACATGTGTTTGGTGTACAGAGGCTGTACACCAAGTGTATCGGGCCCCTACATGTGTTTGATGTACAGAGGCTGTACACCAAGTGTATCGGGCCCCTACATGTGTTTGGTGATGTACAGAGGCTGTACACCAAGTGTATCGGGCCCCTACATGTGTTTGATATACAGAGGCTGTACACCAAGTGTATAGGGCCCCTACATGTGTTTGATGATGTACAGAGGCTGTACACCAAGTGTATCGGGCCCCTACATGTGTTTGATGTACAGAGGCTGCACACCAAGTGTATCGGGCCCCTACATGTGTTTAATGATGTACAGAGGCTGTACACCAAGTGTATAGGGCCCCTACATGTGTTTGATGATGTACAGAGGCTGTACACCAAGTGTATAGGGCCCCTACATGTGTTTGATGATGTACAGAGGCTGTACACCAAGTGTATCGGGCCCCTACATGTGTTTGATGTACAGAGGCTGTACACCAAGTGTATCCGGCCCCTATATGTGTTTGGTGATGTACAGAGGCTGTACACCAAGTGTATCCGGCCCCTATATGTGTTTGATGGTGTACAGAGGCTGTACACCAAGTGTATCGGGCCCCTACATGTGTTTGATGTACAGAGGCTGTACACCAAGTGTATCCGGCCCCTACATGTGTTTGGTGATGTACAGAGGCTGTACACCAAGTGTATCGGGCCCCTACATGTGTTTGATGATGTACAGAGGCTGTACACCAAGTGTATAGGGCCCCTACATGTGTTTGGTGACGTACAGAGGCTGTACACCAAGTGTATAGGGCCCCTACATGTGTTTGATGATGTACAGAGGGTGTACACCAAGTGTATCAGGCCCCTACATGTGTTTGATGATGTACAGAGGCTGTACACCAAGTGTATCCGGCCCCTACATGTGTTTGGTGATGTACAGAGGCTGTACACCAAGTGTATCCGGCCCCTACATGTGTTTGGTGATGTACAGAGGCTGTACACCAAGTGTATCAGGCCCCTACATGTGTTTGATGATGTACAGAGGCTGTACACCAAGTGTATCAGGCCCCTACATGTGTTTGGTGACGTACAGAGGCTGTACACCAAGTGTATAGGGCCCCTACATGTGTTTGGTGACGTACAGAGGCTGTACACCAAGTGTATAGGGCCCCTACATGTGTTTGATGTACAGAGGCTGTACACCAAGTGTATCCGGCCCCTACATGTGTTTGATGATGTACAGAGGCTGTACACCAAGTGTATAGGGCCCCTACATGTGTTTGATGTACAGAGGCTGTACACCAAGTGTATCCGGCCCCTACATGTGTTTGATGTACAGAGGCTGTACACCAAGTGTATAGGGCCCCTACATGTGTTTGGTGACGTACAGAGGCTGTACACCAAGTGTATCAGGCCCCTACATGTGTTTGATGTACAGAGGGTGTACACCAAGTGTATCCGGCCCCTACATGTGTTTGATGTACAGAGGGTGTACACCAAGTGTATCCGGCCCCTACATGTGTTTGATGTACAGAGGCTGTACACCAAGTGTATCCGGCCCCTACATGTGTTTGATGACGTACAGAGGCTGTACACCAAGTGTATAGGGCCCCTACATGTGTTTGATGATGTACAGAGGCTGTACACCAAGTGTATCGGGCCCCTACATGTGTTTGATGTACAGAGGCTGTACACCAAGTGTATCCGGCCCCTACATGTGTTTGATGACGTACAGAGGCTGTACACCAAGTGTATAGGGCCCCTACATGTGTTTGATGATGTACAGAGGCTGTACACCAAGTGTATCTGGTCCCTACATGTGTTTGATGTACAGAGGGTGTACACCAAGTGTATAGGGCCCCTACATGTGTTTGATGTACAGAGGCTGTACACCAAGTGTATAGGGCCCCTACATGTGTTTGATGTACAGAGGCTGTACACCAAGTGTATCGGGCCCCTACATGTGTTTGGTGACGTACAGAGGCTGTACACCAAGTGTATCAGGCCCCTACATGTGTTTGATGATGTACAGAGGGTGTACACCAAGTGTATCGGGCCCCTACATGTGTTTGATGTACAGAGGGTGTACACCAAGTGTATCGGGCCCCTACATGTGTTTGGTGACGTACAGAGGCTGTACACCAAGTATATCGGGCCCTACATGTGTTTGATGATGTACAGAGGCTGTACACCAAGTGTATAGGGCCCCTACATGTGTTTGATGATGTACAGAGGCTGTACACCAAGTGTATCAGGCCCCTACATGTGTTTGGTGTACAGAGGGTGTACACCAAGTGTATAGGGCCCCTACATGTGTTTGATGTACAGAGGCTGTACACCAAGTGTATCGGGCCCCTACATGTGTTTGATGTACAGAGGCTGTACACCAAGTGTATCGGGCCCCTACATGTGTTTGATGATGTACAGAGGCTGTACACCAAGTGTATAGGGCCCCTACATGTGTTTGATGTACAGAGGCTGTACACCAAGTGTATCCGGCCCCTACATGTGTTTGGTGTACAGAGGCTGTACACCAAGTGTATCGGGCCCCTACATGTGTTTGGTGTACAGAGGCTGTACACCAAGTGTATCGGGCCCCTACATGTGTTTGAGGTACAGAGGCTGTACACCAAGTGTATAGGGCCCCTACATGTGTTTGATGTACAGAGGCTGTACACCAAGTGTATCCGGCCCCTACATGTGTTTGATGATGTACAGAGGCTGTACACCAAGTGTATAGGGCCCCTACATGTGTTTGATGTACAGAGGCTGTACACCAAGTGTATCCGGCCCCTACATGTGTTTGATGTACAGAGGCTGTACACCAAGTGTATAGGGCCCCTACATGTGTTTGGTGACGTACAGAGGCTGTACACCAAGTGTATAGGGCCCCTACATGTGTTTGATGTACAGAGGCTGTACACCAAGTGTATCCGGCCCCTACATGTGTTTGATGTACAGAGGCTGTACACCAAGTGTATCCGGCCCCTACATGTGTTTGATGACGTACAGAGGCTGTACACCAAGTGTATAGGGCCCCTACATGTGTTTGATGTACAGAGGCTGTACACCAAGTGTATCCGGCCCCTACATGTGTTTGATGTACAGAGGCTGTACACCAAGTGTATCCGGCCCCTACATGTGTTTGATGACGTACAGAGGCTGTACACCAAGTGTATAGGGCCCCTACATGTGTTTGATGATGTACAGAGGCTGTACACCAAGTGTATCAGGTCCCTACATGTGTTTGATGTACAGAGGCTGTACACCAAGTGTATAGGGCCCCTACATGTGTTTGATGTACAGAGGCTGTACACCAAGTGTATTGGGCCCCTACATGTGTTTGGTGACGTACAGAGGCTGTACACCAAGTGTATCAGGCCCCTACATGTGTTTGATGATGTACAGAGGGTGTACACCAAGTGTATCGGGCCCCTACATGTGTTTGATGTACAGAGGGTGTACACCAAGTGTATCGGGCCCCTACATGTGTTTGGTGACGTACAGAGGCTGTACACCAAGTATATCGGGCCCTACATGTGTTTGATGATGTACAGAGGCTGTACACCAAGTGTATAGGGCCCCTACATGTGTTTGGTGTACAGAGGGTGTACACCAAGTGTATAGGGCCCCTACATGTGTTTGATGTACAGAGGCTGTACACCAAGTGTATCGGGCCCCTACATGTGTTTGATGTACAGAGGCTGTACACCAAGTGTATCGGGCCCCTACATGTGTTTGATGATGTACAGAGGCTGTACACCAAGTGTATAGGGCCCCTACATGTGTTTGATGTACAGAGGCTGTACACCAAGTGTATCGGGGCCCTACATGTGTTTGATGTACAGAGGGTGTACACCAAGTGTACCGGGCCCCTACACGTGTTTGATGTACAGAGGCTGTACACCAAGTGTATCGGGTCCCTGCATGTGTTTGATGTACAGAGGCTGTACACCAAGTGTATCCGGCCCCTACATGTGTTTGATGTACAGAGGCTGTACACCAAGTGTATCGGGGCCCTACATGTGTTTGATGATGTACAGAGGCTGTACACCAAGTGTATCGGGCCCCTACATGTGTTTGATGTACAGAGGCTGTACACCAAGTGTATCGGGTCCCTGCATGTGTTTGATGTACAGAGGCTGTACACCAAGTGTATCCGGCCCCTACATGTGTTTGATGTACAGAGGGTGTACACCAAGTGTATCGGGCCCCTACATGTGTTTGGTGACGTACAGAGGCTGTACACCAAGTGTATAGGGCCCCTACATGTGTTTGATGTACAGAGGCTTTACACCAAGTGTATAGGGCCCCTACATGTGTTTGATGTACAGAGGGTGTACACCAAGTGTATCAGGTCCCTGCATGTGTTTGATGTACAGAGGGTGTACACCAAGTGTATCAGGCCCCTACATGTGTTTGATGTACAGAGGGTGTACACCAAGTGTATAGGGCCCCTACATGTGTTTGACGTACAGAGGCTGTACACCAAGTGTATCCGGCCCCTACATGTGTTTGACGTACAGAGGCTGTACACCAAGTGTATAGGGCCCCTACATGTGTTTGATGTACAGAGGCTGTACACCAAGTGTATAGGGCCCCTACATGTGTTTGATGTACAGAGGCTGTACACCAAGTGTATCGGGCCACTGCATGTGTTTGATGTACAGAGGCTGTACACCAAGTGTATCAGGCCCCTACATGTGTTTGGTGATGTACAGAGGCTGTACACCAAGTGTATCGGGCCCCTACATGTGTTTGATGACGTACAGAGGCTGTACACCAAGTGTATCAGGCCCCTACATGTGTTTGATGTACAGAGGGTGTACACCAAGTGTATAGGGCCCCTACATGTGTTTGATGTACAGAGGCTGTACACCAAGTGTATCAGGCCCCTGCATGTGTTTGATGTACAGAGGCTGTACACCAAGTGTATCAGGCCCCTACATGTGTTTGATGTACAGAGGCTGTACACCAAGTGTATCAGGCCCCTGCATGTGTTTGATGTACAGAGGCTGTACACCAAGTGTATCAGGCCCCTGCATGTGTTTGATGTACAGGGGCTGTACACCAAGTGTATCGGGCCCCTACATGTGTTTGATGTACAGAGGGTGTACACCAAGTGTATCCGGCCCCTACATGTGTTTGATGTACAGAGGGTGTACACCAACTGTATCAGGCCCCTGCATGTGTTTGATGTACAGAGGCTGTACACCAAGTGTATAGGGCCCCTACATGTGTTTGGTGACGTACAGAGGGTGTACACCAAGTGTATCAGGTCCCTGCATGTGTTTGATGATGTACAGAGGGTGTACACCAAGTGTATCAGGTCCCTGCATGTGTTTGGTGATGTACAGAGGGTGTACACCAAGTGTATTGGGCCCCTACATGTGTTTGATGTACAGAGGCTGTACACCAAGTGTATCGGGCCCCTACATGTGTTTGATGTACAGAGGCTGTACACCAAGTGTATCCGGCCCCTACATGTGTTTGATGTACAGAGGCTGTACACCAAGTGTATCAGGCCCCTACATGTGTTTGATGTACAGAGGCTGTACACCAAGTGTATAGGGCCCCTACATGTGTTTGATGATGTACAGAGGCTGTACACCAAGTGTATCAGGCCCCTACATGTGTTTGGTGTACAGAGGCTGTACACCAAGTGTATAGGGCCCCTACATGTGTTTGATGTACAGAGGGTGTACACCAAGTGTATCAGGCCCCTACATGTGTTTGATGTACAGAGGCTGTACACCAAGTGTATCGGGCCCCTACATGTGTTTGATGTACAGAGGCTGTACACCAAGTGTATCGGGCCCCTACATGTGTTTGATGTACAGAGGACGTACACCAAGTGTATCGGGCCCCTACATGTGTTTGATGTACAGAGGCTGTACACCAAGTGTATCAGGCCCCTACATGTGTTTGATGTACAGAGGGTGTACACCAAGTGTATCCGGCCCCTACATGTGTTTGATGACGTACAGAGGGTGTACACCAAGTGTATCAGGCCCCTACATGTGTTTGATGTACAGAGGCTGTACACCAAGTGTATCGGGCCCCTACATGTGTTTGGTGATGTACAGAGGCTGTACACCAAGTGTATCAGGCCCCTGCATGTGTTTGATGTACAGAGGCTGTACACCAAGTGTATAGGGCCCCTACATGTGTTTGATGTACAGAGGCTGTACACCAAGTGTATCGGGCCCCTACATGTGTTTGGTGTACAGAGGCTGTACACCAATTGTATCAGGCCCCTACATGTGTTTGATGTACAGAGGCTGTACACCAAGTGTATCAGGCCCCTACATGTGTTTGATGTACACAGGCTGTACACCAAGTGTATAGGGCCCCTATATGTGTTTGATGTACAGAGGGTGTACACCAAGTGTATAGGGCCCCTACATGTGTTTGATGTACAGAGGGTGTACACCAAGTGTATAGGGCCCCTACATGTGTTTGATGTACAGAGGGTGTACACCAAGTGTATCGGGCCCCTACATGTGTTTGATGTACAGAGGCTGTACACCAAGTGTATCGGGCCCCTACATGTGTTTGATGATGTACAGAGGCTGTACACCAAGTGTATCCGGCCCCTACATGTGTTTGATGTACAGAGGCTGTACACCAAGTGTATAGGGCCCCTATATGTGTTTGATGTACAGAGGCTGTACACCAAGTGTATCGGGCCCCTGCATGTGTTTGATGATGTACAGAGGCTGTACACCAAGTGTATCGGGCCCCTACATGTGTTTGATGATGTACAGAGGCTGTACACCAAGTGTATCCGGCCCCTACATGTGTTTGATGTACAGAGGCTGTACACCAAGTGTATCGGGCCCCTACATGTGTTTGATGTACAGAGGCTGTACACCAAGTGTATCGGGCCCCTACATGTGTTTGATGTACAGAGAGTGTACACCAAGTGTATCGGGCCCCTACATGTGTTTGATGATGTACAGAGGCTGTACACCAAGTGTATCCGGCCCCTACATGTGTTTGATGTACAGAGGCTGTACACCAAGTGTATAGGGCCCCTACATGTGTTTGGTGACGTACAGAGGCTGTACACCAAGTGTATAGGGCCCCTACATGTGTTTGACGTACAGAGGCTGTACACCAAGTGTATCGGGCCCCTACATGTGTTTGATGATGTACAGAGGCTGTACACCAAGTGTATCGGGCCCCTACATGTGTTTGATGTACAGAGGCTGTACACCAAGTGTATCCGGCCCCTACATGTGTTTGATGATGTACAGAGGCTGTACACCAAGTGTATAGGGCCCCTACATGTGTTTGGTGTACAGAGGCTGTACACCAAGTGTATAGGGCCCCTACATGTGTTTGGTGTACAGAGGGTGTACACCAAGTGTATAGGGCCCCTACATGTGTTTGATGTACAGAGGCTGTACACCAAGTGTATAGGGCCCCTACATGTGTTTGATGTACAGAGGCTGTACACCAAGTGTATCAGGCCCCTACATGTGTTTGGTGTACAGAGGCTGTACACCAAGTGTATCAGGCCCCTACATGTGTTTGGTGTACAGAGGCTGTACACCAAGTGTATAGGGCCCCTACATGTGTTTGGTGACGTACAGAGGCTGTACACCAAGTGTATAGGGCCCCTACATGTGTTTGGTGACGTACAGAGGCTGTACACCAAGTGTATCAGGCCACTACATGTGTTTGATGTACAGAGGCTGTACACCAAGTGTATCGGGCCCCTACATGTGTTTGATGTACAGAGGCTGTACACCAAGTGTATCAGGCCCCTACATGTGTTTGGTGTACAGAGGCTGTACACCAAGTGTATCAGGCCCCTACATGTGTTTGGTGTACAGAGGCTGTACACCAAGTGTATAGGGCCCCTACATGTGTTTGGTGACGTACAGAGGCTGTACACCAAGTGTATAGGGCCCCTACATGTGTTTGGTGACGTACAGAGGCTGTACACCAAGTGTATCAGGCCACTACATGTGTTTGATGTACAGAGGCTGTACACCAAGTGTATCGGGCCCCTACATGTGTTTGATGTACAGAGGCTGTACACCAAGTGTATCGGGCCCCTACATGTGTTTGATGTACAGATGCTGTACACCAAGTGTATCCGGCCCCTACATGTGTTTGATGTACAGAGGGTGTACACCAAGTGTATCCGGCCCCTACATGTGTTTGATGTACAGAGGCTGTACACCAAGTGTATCGGGCCCCTACATGTGTTTGGTGTACAGAGGCTGTACACCAAGTGTATCAGGCCCCTACATGTGTTTGATGTACAGAGGCTGTACACCAAGTGTATAGGGCCCCTACATGTGTTTGATGATGTACAGAGGCTGTACACCAAGTGTATCCGGCCCCTACATGTGTTTGATGTACAGAGGCTGTACACCAAGTGTATCGGGCCCCTACATGTGTTTGATGTACAGAGGCTGTACACCAAGTGTATCCGGCCCCTACATGTGTTTGATGTACAGAGGGTGTACACCAAGTGTATCAGGCCCCTGCATGTGTTTGATGTACAGAGGGTGTACACCAAGTGTATCGGGCCCCTACATGTGTTTGATGTACAGAGGCTGTACACCAAGTGTATCGGGCCCCTACATGTGTTTGATGTACAGAGGGTGTACACCAAGTGTATCAGGTCCCTGCATGTGTTTGATGATGTACAGAGGCTGTACACCAAGTGTATAGGGCCCCTACATGTGTTTGATGTACAGAGGCTGTACACCAAGTGTATCAGGCCCCTACATGTGTTTGATGTACACAGGCTGTACACCAAGTGTATCGGGCCCCTACATGTGTTTGATGTACAGAGGGTGTACACCAAGTGTATCGGGCCCCTGCATGTGTTTGATGTACAGAGGCTGTACACCAAGTGTATCGGGCCCCTATATGTGTTTGATGTACAGAGGGTGTACACCAAGTGTATCGGGCCCCTACATGTGTTTGATGTACAGAGGCTGTACACCAAGTGTATCGGGCCCCTATATGTGTTTGATGTACAGAGGGTGTACACCAAGTGTATCGGGTCCCTGCATGTGTTTGATGTACAGAGGGTGTACACCAAGTGTATCGGGCCCCTATATGTGTTTGGTGACAACTTACTGTTTCCTCAGTCAGTGTTCACTGTGGTACTACTGTATTGGTACAGAATACACATACAATGTAGATAGCATGACAACATGCAGGTGTCTTTATATGCTCATGGATCTTTGGTTCTGTGTGGGGCAGTCTCACCACCATGGCCAACAGAAAATGTATTACCTTAAAACTGTACATTATGAAAAAACCTTTGAACATAGTTTAAGGGAACCGGGAACTTAAATGCGTCCCAGAATATAACTACTGTAACCCATATACACGAACCAAGCCTTATAGGGAAATCCTAAAGAAGGTGTGTGACATCTAGCTTGGTAGTTGGCACTATAGCAATTTATATTTATTCCATTTTCACAGATCTCTACTGTACAATCCCTGGTATGCAGGATGTTGGCACTATTCCACTCCAATATATCAGTAGTTAGGATCTCAGGGTCACAGAGAGGTCTAGTTGACTCCTGACATCCCATGAGACAGTTTGGGGGTTTAGGGTACCAGGCCTGGCTCTATGCCTATAGGGTATAGGGTGAAGTTGGGGTGTAGTGCTGTAGGGGAGGGACAGGTTAGGGCCTGGGGGGAGGCTCATGGTGGTGGCTGTGTATGGGGTATAGAGTTCAGGGACGGGTATTGGGTTTTAGGGGAGGGAGTGGTCAAGGTGTGGGGTCATGGTATTGGTGGTGTACATCTATTCTGGACACGAGTACTGAAATTACAGTAGTAGCTGATTAACATTGCTCTGTGTCTGTCATGTATTCAGACTACTGCTGACTCAGGGATTCTGGTCTGGTGAATTAACACTGGGTCATTAGTCCTTTAAGGGCCGCTGATGCAGGAGTGCATCATGCCCATTGGTCGTCATGATGCACCAATGAAGTACTGGCGAGACTACTCACCAGTACTTCATTGGTGCATCATGCCCATTGGTCGTCATGATGCACCAATGAAGTACTGGCGAGACTGCTCACCAGTACTTCATTGGTGTATCATGCCGACCCTCTGGGTGTGTATCGACTCGGTAGGGTCGGTATGATCCGTGAATACAGCCCTGATGAATTACTCGCCAGGCCTGCATTTATGCATCATGACGACCACTATTCATGAGTCTAACTACATATAGGGGTTATCCAGACTCTCTGTGCACTGACACATGAGTCTAACTACATATAGGGGTTACCCAGCCTCTCTGTGCACTGACACATGAGTCTAACTACATATAGGGGTTATCCAGCCTCTCTGTGTACTGACACATGAGTCTAACTACATATAGGGGTTATCCAGCCTCTCTGTGCACTGACACATGAGTATAACTACATATAGGGGTTATCCAGCCTCTCTGTGCACTGACACATGAGTCTAACTACATATAGGGGTTATCCAGCCTCTCTTACTGACACATGAGTCTAACTACATATAGGGGTTATCCAGCCTCTCTGTGCACTGACACATGAGTCTAACTACATATAGGGGTTATCCAGCCTCTCTTACTGACACATGAGTCTAACTACATATAGGGGTTATCCAGCCTCTCTTACTGACACATGAATCTAACTACATATAGGGGTTATCCAGCCTCTCTGTGCACTGACACATGAGTCTAACTACATATAGGGGTTATCCAGCCTCCCTGTGTACTGACACATGAGTCTAACTACATATAGGGGTTATCCAGCCTCCCTGTGTACTGACACATGAGTCTAACTACATATAGGGGTTATCCAGCCTTTCTGTGCACTGACACATGAGTCTAACTACATATAGGGGTTATCCAGCCTCTCTGTGCACTGACACATGAGTCTAACTACATATAGGGGTTATCCAGCCTCCCTGTGTACTGACACATGAGTCTAACTACATATAGGGCTTATCCAGCCTCTCTTACTGACACATGAGTCTAACTACATATAGGGGTTATCCAGCCTTTCTGTGCACTGACACATGAGTCTAAATACATATAGGGGTTATCCAGCCTCTCTTACTGACACATGAGTCTAACTACATATAGGTGTTATCCAGCCTCTCTTACTGACACATGAGTCTAACTACATATAGGGCTTATCCAGCCTCTCTGTGCACTGACACATGAGTCTAACTACATATAGGGGTTATCCAGCCTTTCTGTGCACTGACACATGAGTCTAAATACATATAGGGGTTATCCAGCCTCTCTGTGCACTGACACATGAGTCTAACTACATATAGGGGTTATCCAGCCTCTCTGGTCACTGACACATGAGTCTAACTACATATAGGGCTTATCCAGCCTCTCTTACTGACACATGAGTATAACTACATATAGGGGTTATCCAGCCTCTCTGTGCACTGACACATGAGTCTAACTACATATAGGGGTTATCCAGCCTCTCTTACTGACACATGAGTCTAACTACATATAGGGGTTATCCAGCCTCTCTGTGCACTGACACATGAGTCTAACTACATATAGGGGTTATCCAGCCTCTCTTACTGACACATGAGTCTAACTACATGTAGGGGTTATCCAGCCTCTCTGTGTACTGACACATGAGTCTAACTACATATAGGGGTTATCCAGCCTCTCTTACTGACACATGAGTCTAACTACATATAGGGCTTATCCAGCCTCTCTTACTGACACATGAGTCTAACTACATATAGGGGTTATCCAGCCTCTCTGTGCACTGACACATGAGTCTAACTACATATAGGGCTTATCCAGCCTCTCTGTACACTGACACATGAGTCTAACTACATATAGGGGTTATCCAGCCTCTCTGTGCACTGACACATGAGTCTAACTACATATAGGGGTTATCCAGCCTCTCTTACTGACACATGAGTCTAACTACATATAGGGGTTATCCAGCCTCTCTGTGCACTGACACATGAGTCTAACTACATATAGGGCGTATCCAGCCTCTCTTACTGACACATGAGTCTAACTACATGTAGGGGTTATCCAGCCTCTCTGTGTACTGACACATGAGTCTAACTACATATAGGGCTTATCCAGCCTCTCTTACTGACACATGAGTCTAACTACATATAGGGGTTATCCAGCCTCTCTGTGCACTGACACATGAGTCTAAATACATATAGGGGTTATCCAGCCTCTCTGTGCACTGACACATGAGTCTAAATACATATAGGGGTTATCCAGCCTTTCTGTGCACTGACACATGAGTCTAAATACATAAAGGGGTTATCCAGCCTCTCTTACTGACACATGAGTCTAACTACATATAGGGGTTATCCAGCCTTTCTGTGCACTGACACATGAGTCTAACTACATATAGGGCTTATCCAGCCTCTCTGTGCACTGACACATGAGTCTAACTACATATAGGGGTTATCCAGCCTCTCTTACTGACACATGAGTCTAACTACATATAGGGGTTATCCAGCCTCTCTGTGCACTGACACATGAGTCTAACTACAGGGGTTATCCAGCCTCTCTTACTGACACATGAGTCTAACTACATATAGGGGTTATCCAGCCTTTCTGTGCACTGACACATGAGTCTAACTACATATAGGGGTTATCCAGCCTCTCTTACTGACACATGAGTCTAACTACATATAGGGGTTATCCAGCCTTTCTGTGCACTGACACATGAGTCTAACTACATATAGGGGTTATCCAGCCTTTCTGTGCACTGACACATGAGTCTAACTACATATAGGGGTTATCCAGCCTTTCTGTGTACTGACACATGAGTCTAACTACATTTAGGGGTTATCCAGCCTCTCTTACTGACACATGAGTCTAACTACATATAGGGCTTATCCAGCCTCTCTGTGCACTGACACATGAGTCTAACTACATATAGGGCTTATCCAGCCTCTCTTACTGACACATGAGTCTAACTACATGTAGGGGTTATCCAGCCTCTCTGTGTACTGACACATGAGTCTAACTACATATAGGGCTTATCCAGCCTCTCTTACTGACACATGAGTCTAACTACATATAGGGGTTATCCAGCCTCTCTGTGCACTGACACATGAGTCTAAATACATATAGGGGTTATCCAGCCTCTCTGTGCACTGACACATGAGTCTAAATACATATAGGGGTTATCCAGCCTTTCTGTGCACTGACACATGAGTCTAAATACATATAGGGGTTATCCAGCCTCTCTTACTGACACATGAGTCTAACTACATATAGGGGTTATCCAGCCTTTCTTTGCACTGACACATGAGTCTAACTACATATAGGGCTTATCCAGCCTCTCTGTGCACTGACACATGAGTCTAACTACATATAGGGCTTATCCAGCCTCTCTTACTGACACATGAGTCTGACTACATATAGGGGTTATCCAGCCTCTCTGTGCACTGACACATGAGTCTAACTACATATAGGGGTTATCCAGCCTCTCTGTGCACTGACACATGAGTCTAACTACATATAGGCGTTATCAAGCCTCTCTGTGTACTGACACATGAGTCTAACTACATATAGGGGTTATCCAGCCTTTCTGTGCACTGACACATGAGTCTAACTACATATAGGGGTTATCCAGCCTCTCTTACTGACACATGAGTCTAACTACATATAGGGGTTATCCAGCCTCTCTGTGCACTGACACATGAGTCTAACTACAGGGGTTATCCAGCCTCTCTTACTGACACATGAGTCTAACTACATATAGGGGTTATCCAGCCTTTCTGTGCACTGACACATGAGTCTAACTACATATAGGGGTTATCCAGCCTCTCTTACTGACACATGAGTCTAACTACATATAGGGGTTATCCAGCCTTTCTGTGTACTGACACATGAGTCTAACTACATATAGGGGTTATCCAGCCTTTCTGTGCACTGACACATGAGTCTAACTACATATAGGGGTTATCCAGCCTTTCTGTGTACTGACACATGAGTCTAACTACATTTAGGGGTTATCCAGCCTCTCTTACTGACACATGAGTCTAACTACATATAGGGGTTATCCAGCCTCTCTTACTGACACATGAGTCTAACTACATATAGGGGTTATCCAGCCTTTCTGTGCACTGACACATGAGTCTAACTACATATAGGGGTTATCCAGCCTTTCTGTGCACTGACACATGAGTCTAAATACATATAGGGGTTATCCAGCCTCTCTTACTGACACATGAGTCTAACTACATATAGGTGTTATCCAGCCTCTCTTACTGACACATGAGTCTAACTACATATAGGGCTTATCCAGCCTCTCTGTGCACTGACACATGAGTCTAACTACATATAGGGGTTATCCAGCCTTTCTGTGCACTGACACATGAGTCTAAATACATATAGGGGTTATCCAGCCTCTCTGTGCACTGACACATGAGTCTAACTACATATAGGGGTTATCCAGCCTCTCTGGTCACTGACACATGAGTCTAACTACATATAGGGCTTATCCAGCCTCTCTTACTGACACATGAGTATAACTACATATAGGGGTTATCCAGCCTCTCTGTGCACTGACACATGAGTCTAACTACATATAGGGGTTATCCAGCCTCTCTTACTGACACATGAGTCTAACTACATATAGGGGTTATCCAGCCTCTCTGTGCACTGACACATGAGTCTAACTACATATAGGGGTTATCCAGCCTCTCTTACTGACACATGAGTCTAACTACATGTAGGGGTTATCCAGCCTCTCTGTGTACTGACACATGAGTCTAACTACATATAGGGGTTATCCAGCCTCTCTTACTGACACATGAGTCTAACTACATATAGGGCTTATCCAGCCTCTCTTACTGACACATGAGTCTAACTACATATAGGGGTTATCCAGCCTCTCTGTGCACTGACACATGAGTCTAACTACATATAGGGCTTATCCAGCCTCTCTGTACACTGACACATGAGTCTAACTACATATAGGGGTTATCCAGCCTCTCTGTGCACTGACACATGAGTCTAACTACATATAGGGGTTATCCAGCCTCTCTTACTGACACATGAGTCTAACTACATATAGGGGTTATCCAGCCTCTCTGTGCACTGACACATGAGTCTAACTACATATAGGGCGTATCCAGCCTCTCTTACTGACACATGAGTCTAACTACATGTAGGGGTTATCCAGCCTCTCTGTGTACTGACACATGAGTCTAACTACATATAGGGCTTATCCAGCCTCTCTTACTGACACATGAGTCTAACTACATATAGGGGTTATCCAGCCTCTCTGTGCACTGACACATGAGTCTAAATACATATAGGGGTTATCCAGCCTCTCTGTGCACTGACACATGAGTCTAAATACATATAGGGGTTATCCAGCCTTTCTGTGCACTGACACATGAGTCTAAATACATAAAGGGGTTATCCAGCCTCTCTTACTGACACATGAGTCTAACTACATATAGGGGTTATCCAGCCTTTCTGTGCACTGACACATGAGTCTAACTACATATAGGGCTTATCCAGCCTCTCTGTGCACTGACACATGAGTCTAACTACATATAGGGGTTATCCAGCCTCTCTGTGCACTGACACATGAATCTAACTACATATAGGGGTTATCCAGCCTCTCTGTGCACTGACACATGAGTCTAACTACATATAGGGGTTATCCAGCCTCTCTGTGCACTGACACATGAGTCTAACTACATATAGGGGTTATCAAGCCTCTCTGTGTACTGACACATGAGTCTAACTACATAAAGGGGTTATCCAGCCTTTCTGTGCACTGACACATGAGTCTAACTACATATAGGGGTTATCCAGCCTCTCTTACTGACACATGAGTCTAACTACATATAGGGGTTATCCAGCCTCTCTGTGCACTGACACATGAGTCTAACTACAGGGGTTATCCAGCCTCTCTTACTGACACATGAGTCTAACTACATATAGGGGTTATCCAGCCTTTCTGTGCACTGACACATGAGTCTAACTACATATAGGGGTTATCCAGCCTCTCTTACTGACACATGAGTCTAACTACATATAGGGGTTATCCAGCCTTTCTGTGCACTGACACATGAGTCTAACTACATATAGGGGTTATCCAGCCTTTCTGTGCACTGACACATGAGTCTAACTACATATAGGGGTTATCCAGCCTTTCTGTGTACTGACACATGAGTCTAACTACATTTAGGGGTTATCCAGCCTCTCTTACTGACACATGAGTCTAACTACATATAGGGCTTATCCAGCCTCTCTGTGCACTGACACATGAGTCTAACTACATATAGGGCTTATCCAGCCTCTCTTACTGACACATGAGTCTAACTACATGTAGGGGTTATCCAGCCTCTCTGTGTACTGACACATGAGTCTAACTACATATAGGGCTTATCCAGCCTCTCTTACTGACACATGAGTCTAACTACATATAGGGGTTATCCAGCCTCTCTGTGCACTGACACATGAGTCTAAATACATATAGGGGTTATCCAGCCTCTCTGTGCACTGACACATGAGTCTAAATACATATAGGGGTTATCCAGCCTTTCTGTGCACTGACACATGAGTCTAAATACATATAGGGGTTATCCAGCCTCTCTTACTGACACATGAGTCTAACTACATATAGGGGTTATCCAGCCTTTCTTTGCACTGACACATGAGTCTAACTACATATAGGGCTTATCCAGCCTCTCTGTGCACTGACACATGAGTCTAACTACATATAGGGCTTATCCAGCCTCTCTTACTGACACATGAGTCTGACTACATATAGGGGTTATCCAGCCTCTCTGTGCACTGACACATGAGTCTAACTACATATAGGGGTTATCCAGCCTCTCTGTGCACTGACACATGAGTCTAACTACATATAGGCGTTATCAAGCCTCTCTGTGTACTGACACATGAGTCTAACTACATATAGGGGTTATCCAGCCTTTCTGTGCACTGACACATGAGTCTAACTACATATAGGGGTTATCCAGCCTCTCTTACTGACACATGAGTCTAACTACATATAGGGGTTATCCAGCCTCTCTGTGCACTGACACATGAGTCTAACTACAGGGGTTATCCAGCCTCTCTTACTGACACATGAGTCTAACTACATATAGGGGTTATCCAGCCTTTCTGTGCACTGACACATGAGTCTAACTACATATAGGGGTTATCCAGCCTCTCTTACTGACACATGAGTCTAACTACATATAGGGGTTATCCAGCCTTTCTGTGTACTGACACATGAGTCTAACTACATATAGGGGTTATCCAGCCTTTCTGTGCACTGACACATGAGTCTAACTACATATAGGGGTTATCCAGCCTTTCTGTGTACTGACACATGAGTCTAACTACATTTAGGGGTTATCCAGCCTCTCTTACTGACACATGAGTCTAACTACATATAGGGGTTATCCAGCCTCTCTTACTGACACATGAGTCTAACTACATATAGGGGTTATCCAGCCTTTCTGTGCACTGACACATGAGTCTAACTACATATAGGGGTTATCCAGCCTTTCTGTGCACTGACACATGAGTCTAACTACATATAGGGGTTATCCAGCCTTTCTGTGTACTGACACATGAGTCTAACTACATTTAGGGGTTATCCAGCCTCTCTTACTGACACATGAGTCTAACTACATATAGGGCTTATCCAGCCTCTCTGTGCACTGACACATGAGTCTAACTACATATAGGGCTTATCCAGCCTCTCTTACTGACACATGAGTCTAACTACATGTAGGGGTTATCCAGCCTCTCTGTGTACTGACACATGAGTCTAACTACATATAGGGCTTATCCAGCCTCTCTTACTGACACATGAGTCTAACTACATATAGGGGTTATCCAGCCTCTCTGTGCACTGACACATGAGTCTAACTACATATAGGGGTTATCCAGCCTCTCTGTGCACTGACACATGAGTCTAAATACATATAGGGGTTATCCAGCCTTTCTGTGCACTGACACATGAGTCTAAATACATATAGGGGTTATCCAGCCTCTCTTACTGACACATGAGTCTAACTACATATAGGGGTTATCCAGCCTTTCTTTGCACTGACACATGAGTCTAACTACATATAGGGCTTATCCAGCCTCTCTGTGCACTGACACATGAGTCTAACTACATATAGGGCTTATCCAGCCTCTCTTACTGACACATGAGTCTGACTACATATAGGGGTTATCCAGCCTCTCTGTGCACTGACACATGAGTCTAACTACATATAGGGGTTATCCAGCCTCTCTGTGCACTGACACATGAGTCTAACTACATATAGGGGTTATCAAGCCTCTCTGTGTACTGACACATGAGTCTAACTACATATAGGGGTTATCCAGCCTTTCTGTGCACTGACACATGAGTCTAACTACATATAGGGGTTATCCAGCCTCTCTTACTGACACATGAGTCTAACTACATATAGGGGTTATCCAGCCTCTCTGTGCACTGACACATGAGTAACTACAGGGGTTATCCAGCCTCTCTTACTGACACATCAGTCTAACTACATATAGGGGTTATCCAGCCTTTCTGTGCACTGACACATGAGTCTAACTACATATAGGGGTTATCCAGCCTCTCTTACTGACACATGAGTCTAACTACATATAGGGTTTATCCAGCCTTTCTGTGCACTGACACATGAGTCTAACTACATATAGGGGTTATCCAGCCTTTCTGTGCACTGACACATGAGTCTAACTACATATAGGGGTTATCCAGCCTTTCTGTGTACTGACACATGAGTCTAACTACATTTAGGGGTTATCCAGCCTCTCTTACTGACACATGAGTCTAACTACATATAGGGCTTATCCAGCCTCTCTGTGCACTGACACATGAGTCTAACTACATTTAGGGGTTATCCAGCCTCTCTTACTGACACATGAGTCTAACTACATATAGGGGTTATCCAGCCTCTCTGTGTACTAACACATGAGTCTAACTACATATAGGGGTTATCCAGCCTCCCTGTGTACTAACACATGAGTCTAACTACATATAGGGGTTATCCAGCCTCCCTGTGTACTGACACATGAGTCTAACTACATATAGGGGTTATCCAGCCTCCCTGTGTACTGACACATGAGTCTAACTACATATAGGGGTTATCCAGCCTCTCTTACTGACACATGAGTCTAACTACATGTAGGGGTTATCCAGCCTTTCTGTGCACTGACACATGAGTCAAACTACATATAGGGGTTATCCAGCCTCTCTTACTGACACATGAGTCTAACTACATATAGGGGTTATCCAGCCTTTCTGTGCACTGACACATGAGTCTAACTACATATAGGGGTTATCCAGCCTTTCTGTGCACTGACACATGAGTCTAACTACATATAGGGGTTATCCAGCCTTTCTGTGTACTGACACATGAGTCTAACTACATTTAGGGGTTATCCAGCCTCTTTTACTGACACATGAGTCTAACTACATATAGGGGTTATCCAGCCTCTCTGTGCACTCCAAATGAAAATCTTAAAATGGTCTCAATCTGTTTTCTTTGTTTCCTCAATGTGTCTGGTACAAATATGTGCAAACTCTGACACACATTTATCTATCATTGTCAAGAACTTGATGAAATCGATTGTCATGTAGTTTTCTCTTAGTATAACCCCAGATTTAGATAGGTGCAGCAGAATCTGCGCTACCTCCTGTTTGTCTGTGTGCTTAGGTATAGGGTCATGGGGAAGCCAATGATTACCTAATTGATTGAACCATAATTTAGTTAATAAAAATTAGAAACATTTCCCATTTAGACACTGTAATAGAATTAGTTATGTCTAGACTAGTGTTTAGCCACCCCGCCCCCTCTGACCCCCCCCCCCCCCACACACACACCTCCCCCATTGGACATTGTGGTGTTAGGTCACTGTAGATATACTCCATCCTTTAGTCAGATAGTACCTCAGTCTGAAGGTAATTTGAAGTGGAAGGAGGGGGGGGGGGTACAGGGGTCCTGCAGTCTAGACATCTGTAATTATGGCCCTTACATCTTTGGCCCAAAAGTACTGACTAGTATACTAATGCAATATAGCATAAATATGGCAGCCCAAGGTTTGGATATTGAGGAATATTCCACGAGCCGGAGTAACTCACCAGGGCTGCATTCATGCATCAAGCCGACTCTACGGGGTTGATACAGTCTCCATGGAGCGGCATGATGCACTAGAGGCATCCTTGATGCACTCCTGCATCAGCAGCCCTTAAAGGGTAAATCACCACCGGCATGATGCACTAGAGGCATCCTTGATGCACTCCTGCATCAGCGGCCCTTAAAGGGTAAATCACCACCGGCATGATGCACTAGAGGCATCCTTGATGCACTCCTGCATCAGCGGCCCTTAAAGGGTAAATCACCACCGGCATGATGCGCTAGGGGCATCCTTGATGCACTCCTGCATCAGCAGCCCTTAAAGGGTAAATCACCACCGGCATGATGCACTAGGGGCATCCTTGATGCACTCCTGCATCAGCGGCCCTTAAAGGGTAAATCACCAAGTACAATGCCGTCTCCCATGCACAGGATTGTCAAACTTTAGGCTGAAAATTGAAATTGTTTGAGGTTGTGAGTGCATGTGCGTAATTAGGACTGCGTATAATGTGAATTACACATGCACATTTAGCTCCATCTGTCACATAGCTCTGTGAGAAGGAAAAAAGTCTTTTGATTAACAATTCTCAGTTTTCAGTTTAAGCGAACTAACCACATGAAGTAGTCTGACTGTGAGTTTATTTCCCGGTGTACATTAGATTGTTCCTTTTTTTAGGGGAGGGGCTACAACTGTTATTACACCTTGTTACCAAGACATTGACCAGAATGCTAGTTTCCTACATCCATGTGTTTTCACCAGAGTGCATGGTAATGAGGTTTCAAGAATGGCTTTCGTTTATAAATTGCACAATAGTTTTACAAACAGCCTGTCATTCTCAGGGATTTCAGAATTTTGTCTGATTTTTCTCAGTTCAACATGTCTATTAACGTTTGTTCCCTGGTTCAGTCCTTGTATCAAAATGTCCCATCTTAGGCCACACCAAATAAATAAGTTGGTCTACGGATTGCCCTCTCCATGTTTTCGGAAATACAAATTAAATCTTGTCTACGGATTTTGCTCGCTTCACTTTCTACAAGTTTTCTCTTTGTGATGTTTGGCAACTTTTCTTTTTTAAATAAAATTTGTTCGCTCGCCTCACTTTTCAGCAAGAAATCCATTGGACACAAAAAAAAACAACAACAAAAAACAACATTCGCTCGCTCGCACCCATTTTTCAAAACCATAATCTGTAGACCAACGTTGTCTTTTTTTGGTGTAGCCTTAGGTCAGAGTTTCTATGTGTTAGTTTCTACATATGCTCATAATCCTCAGGGAGAGGTGTTTAAGAAAATATGCCAAAGATTTAAAACAGAAGAATACAATACAGAATCAGAGAACCAAAACACAGGTGGACCACGCCCAATTACCAAACATCTTATACCAATAGTACCCCCAGTCTCCCCACCCCCACCCGGCTGTGTCTCCCCCCCCCCCCATGGCTGTCTCAGAGTGTCCCAGTGCTGCCAGATTACCATGGCGACCCAATCAATGACCACGCCCACAGGTGTTGAGGTGCATGCCGGGTACGTAGTGTTATATCTGCTCTCAGATAGCACCTTCATGTGGCATTGGTACCTGGTCCCACAGACTGAAACAGCAAAGGGTCCTCAGGGGCGTAGGAAAAGGGGGGGCCAGGGGGGCCTGGGCCCCCCCAATCATGAAGGAGGTGGGGCCTGAGTATGTCTGGGCCCCCCCAATATTTTCCAAGAACTCATAAACACAATGGAAAAGAAGCTAAAACTTTACATCTCAAATTAGATTATTATGGTGATGTCAGAGGGAGAATGGGGGTCTGAGCCTAAAGTCAGATCCAAAATTTACCAAAAATCACTTTTCTATATGAATTCTAAATACGCATATATAGACGCCATCACGCATCAGCCTACAATTCAAGGTAGTCGCGATGGTGCCCTCGCCGGGCCCCCCCAATAAAGATTTGCTTCCTACGCCTCTGGTCCTCATCATTGCTCCTTTAATAGCGACCTGCAGCATAACATAATATCTTGTCGTCAATAACTACACTGGTACTTAGAGATTAAGGACGTATATATTAACGCATATATAGAGATGAGTTCAACCAAGGATACCATCAGTGTTGCCGGAAATATTTCCATCACCACCGGCTAAAGTGTGTCTTGACATCTTATGCAGTCCATTTCCCACTCATAAAGGACTAATGAATATTGATATTTTAAAGCCACCCTTAGAAATATGGCCGTTTCCTGTCCAGAGGGTGGGATTTTTCAGACCCATTAGGGGACGGCATGAATTTGACATCACGTTCTAAGATTTAGTGATTGGAAACCTAGATTCTTGTGCTGATGGACAAAAGAATGAAATGTTTTTTTTCAGAACTCAGGAAAAAGATTTTCCCATTCTCACAAAAAATTCCACAAAATGGACAGGAAATGAAAATATTTCTAAGGGTGGCCTAGGGTATCCAAATATAAATGTTAATATAAATAAAGAAATAGGAAGATATTTTAACATAGCCAACTTTACAGAAATGGCCCTATCTTTGCTTCTAAGGGAACATTCAACAATTACGTCACTGCTTAGGGGGTGGTGGGGGGTTGGGGGGGGTCCATGGGTTCCTCTATATGTTCCATACAAAAACAGTGACTAAGGGGTTGGGTGGGTCCTGAAAAATACCTAAATAACAGTGACATAATTGTTAAACGTTCCCTAATAGACCGATCTGAAAATTTCTCCCAAAAAAGCTGACATCATGACAGGTCATTGTTACCTGCGTCCAAACTACACTGGCCATTAAGATTCTACGCCGACAATAGCTGACATGCCAGCGTCATTTCAGCAACACTACACCCTGATTAAAGCAAAAAAAAACTGGCCTCCATGTTTGATTCTAACCTCAGCAAAATGACTGCTGTCTTCTAGACCCTCATAGCCAAGTACCAACCACATTGTAGGTTAATATGCCTGGTATGTGGGTGGCAGACCTCTAGGCTGGTCCCATAATGACTATCTGTGCTGGAGAGATAAGCACTGATAAGGGAGAAGATACACACCTGGAGGTCTGTAGGGGTGGCAGCAGTAGGGGCAGATATACTCAGAGGTATACATGGGTGGGAGGAGCAGATGGGAGTCCCTCACATCTCCCCTATACATGGACCATGTCGTATCCTCATGGGGTACCTAGACCCCATCTCCCACCTAGAGGTTTGTTGGAGCTAGAGAGAGTCCCTCACATCTCCCCTATACATGGACCATGTATCCTCATGGGGTACCTAGACACACACCTATCTCCCACCTAGAGGTTTGTTGGAGCTAGAGAGAGTCCCTCACATCTCCCCTATACATGGACCATGTTTCCTCATGGGGTACCTAGACCCCATCTCCCACCTAGAGGTTTGTTGGAGCTAGAGTGAGTCCCTCACATCTCCCCTATACATGGACCATGTTTCCTCATGGGGTACCTAGACCCTATCTCCCACCTAGAGGTTTGTTGGAGCTAGAGAGTCCCTCACATCTCCCCTATACATGGACCATGTATCCTCATGGGGTACCTAGACCCCATCTCCCACCTAGAGGTTTGTTGGAGCTAGAGTGAACCCCTCACATCTCCCCTATACATGGACCATGTATCCTCATGGGGTACCTAGACCCTATCTCCCACCTAGAGGTTTGTTGGAGCTAGAGAGAGTCCCTCACATCTCCCCTATACATGGACCATGTATCCTCATGGGGTACCTAGACCCCATCTCCCACCTAGAGGTTTGTTGGAGCTAGAGAGAGCCCCTCACATCTCCCCTATACATGGACCATGTTTCCTCATGTGGTACCTAGACCCTATCTCCCACCTAGAGGTTTGTTGGAGCTAGAGAGAGCCCCTCACATCTCCCCTATACATGGACCATGTCGTATCCTCATGGGGTACCTAGACACACACCTATCTCCCACCTAGAGGTTTGTTGGAGCTAGAGAGAGCCCCTCACATCTCCCCTATACATGGACGGTGTCGTATCCTCATGGGGTACCTAGACACACCTATCTCCCACCTAGAGGTTTGTTGGAGCTAGAGAGAGCCCCTCACATCTCCCCTATACATGGACGGTGTCGTATCCTCATGGGGTACCTAGACCCTATCTCCCACCTAGAGGTTTGTTGGAGCTAGAGAGAGTCCCTCACATCTCCCCTATACATGGACCATGTATCTTCATGGGGTACCTAGACCCTATGTACCTGGGGTACCTAGGTTTTTTTGGAGCTAGAGAGAGTCCCTTACATCTCCCCTATACATGGACCATGTTGTATCCTCATGGGGTACCTAGACCCTATCTCCCACCTAGAGGTTTGTTGGAGCTAGAGTGAGTCCCTCACACCTCCCCTATACATGGACCATGTATCCTCATGGAGTACCTAAACCCTATCTCCCACCTAGAGGTTTGTTGGAGCTAGAGTGAACCCCTCACATCTCCCCTATACATGGACGGTGTCGTATCCTCATGGGGTACCTAGACCCTATCTCCCACCTAGAGGTTTGTTGGAGCTAGAGTGAACCCCTCACATCTCCACTATACATGGACGGTGTTGTATCCTCATGGGGTACCTAGACCCTATCTCCCACCTAGAGGTTTGTTGGAGCTAGAGAGAGCCCCTCACATCTCCCCTATACATGGACGGTGTCGTATCCTCATGTGGTACCTAGACCCTATCTCCCACCTAGAGGTTTGTTGGAGCTAGAGTGAGTCCCTCACATCTCCCCTATACATGGACCATCTATCCTCATGGGGTACCTAGACCCTATCTTCCACCTAGAGGTTTGTTGGAGCTAGAGAGAGTCCCTCACATCTCCCCTATACATGGACCATGTCGTATCCTCATGGGGTACCTAGACCCTATCTCCCACCTAGAGGTTTGTTGGAGCTAGAGAGAGTCCCTCACATCTCCCCTATACATGGACCATGTAGTATCCTCATGGGGTACCTAGACCCTATCTCCCACCTAGAGGTTTGTTGGAGCTAGAGTGAGTCCCTCACATCTCCCCTATACATGGACCATGTCGTATCCTCATGGGGTACCTAGACCCTATCTCCCACCTAGAGGTTTGTTGGAGCTAGAGAGAGTCCCTCACATCTCCCCTATACATGGACCATGTATCTTCATGGGGTACCTAGACCCTATCTCCCACCTAGAGGTTTGTTGGAGCTAGAGTGAGTCCCTCACATCTCCCCTATACATGGACCATGTCGTATTCTCATGGGGTACCTAGACCCTATCTCCCACCTAGAGGTTTGTTGACATCCCTACCACTTAGCAGATTGAAGTTGTTGGTAAGTTCCTGGGGTGCGGTGAGTGAATTGTAGGTAGCATTCTGTTTCCACTGTTTCCCTTCCCTTTTACTTACCCCTCCTAATGTGATTTCAACACAATAGATAATGACTCAAAATGAGTGGACTAGGGACGCAGGTGACGTTCAATTTTGATGCTGAGTGCAGGGACTGGGGCACTCTCACACCCCCTCTCTCACTCTTACTTTGAGATCCCCCCCCCCGTGTAGCTGTGTTAGTGTGTCTTGGTGGGGGGGGGGGGTAGAGACCGTGCAGTCCTGTCTGGGCCGGGGGGGGCACTCTCTATGTAATGTATACACCTATGTGCGGCTGGCAAGGTTACATTTTTAAGGAAAAGTCCCTAGCAAGCCTCCTGTTTCCGCCACAAATGTCCCTAGCAAGGGTCTACTTTTGAGCAAAATGTCCCTAGCAAGGGTCCTCTATCAGCAAAATACCCCTATTCATGCGGAAAATTCAGAAATTTTCATGAATATTTTACCAGTTTCATGAAAATAGCATGCCCTAGAAAGGGTAAGAGTAGTCTGGGGTTCAACCATGCACCCGTATAAAAAAAATTAAGTGCCGCTGGGGGTATCAGAAATTATGTATAGATATGTGGAAGCTACATAGACAATATACATGAAACTGTCATCTGTGGGTGGATCACTCAGACAATCAAAGAGTCAAGTATGAAGGGGAGAGCGTGAGGACTGACGGAGGGAGGGTGCTAATAGTATTCACCTGTAAGTTTTGTGTTAGACACCCCCCCCCAATCCACTACCACCACATACACAGACATCTCTCCACCTCACCCCCCCCCATCCACTACCACCACATACACAGACATCTCTCCACCTCACCCCCCCCCCCCCCATCCACTACCACCACATACACAGACATCTCTCCACCTCGAAAAAAAAGCAGCTTCCTATAGTCCCCATGCGGTTACCATGGTGACGCTGTCACAGGACCACCCATAGCTACAAGTCCTACCATCCTGCTTTCCAGCTACTTTCGGGGGGGGGGGGGGTAATCTTCCTGCATTGGGGACTATTCTCATCCATTGTGGCTTCACTCAGTTCCAAACTTCAATTCCTAAGTACTTGGTGTAGATGGTAGGTAGCCAGAGGCTGGTAGTGTACTATACTCCTGTACTTGGTGTAGATGCTAGGTAGCCAGAGGCTAGTAGTGTACTATACTACTGTACTATACTGTCCATAGTATTGTGTGCTAATAGACTCACGTCTTGTAGTCTGCCCTTAGACATAACATATAACAATGGTAGCATTCATTCACCATACATGGTACAGTCTATACACAGCTATCTAGGACAAGGACAGAGGAAGCTAATGCTGTAAGGAAGGTGTCTGTAGGTTTAATACAGGTATACCGTAGAGGCCCAGCTATGCGCCCTGGTGCTTATTAAATACCCCACTACCCCTGGATTTATTAGAGTGAGTAATAGATGTTTGATGCCATTCTGGCAGCTAAGGTCATATTCATGGCGGAAACTACATTACACAGTTTCACAGAGGAATGTGTCAGTGCCCGTGCATATGTGCACCACACACATTCGAAGGGATAGGAAAGAGGAGATATAGAACCTTTTCAGTAGGCTAGGGAAGCCCGCCCTTATTAGAAGCCAGCCGTTATTTGAATAATGTCCCAGGTAGCACAGAGACATTGGCATTACGTTGGGCCAACGTTGGCCCAACCATCGGCTTTACATAGGCTGCCCATCCTGCCTACGTAGGCCCGACGGTGCCAACCAAATGCTAATGTAGGCCCAACGTTGGCTTTTGGTCGGCAAACATTAGCATCGGCAAATGGTCGGCCAGGGGCCGACCATTTGCCACTGTCCTGCCAACATTGGGCCAATGTTGGCATTTGGTTGGCAAATGCCACTGGTCGGGCCTACGTAGGCCCGATGGGCAGCCAACGTTGGCCCAACGTTGGCCCGATGCGTCGGGCCAACGTTGGCAAATTTTTGTGTGCTACCTGGGGTTCTAGTGCTTAAGATTGATTTGCATTACCCCATAACCATCAGCGCTTATTTGACACCCTGGCGCTTAAACGGGCCGGTACCATGAGTACGTTATGTGGTTTTTATGCATGGAAAGTGAGGAAAATTGGTATAAAAAAAGACGAAAGTGTCAGGTGTCGTTGTGCCTTGCATAGCGGGAAGGGGAAGTAAAATAATTGTGAGGTCTGGTTATTCCAGGAATGTGTTCCCTCTACTCCCACCCACCCATTGTAGTAGACACATGGCTGGACATTCCACCCACACAGTCTTGTTGTAGGCTATAGTAAGAAGTGGGTGATGGGGACATGGTTTCTACAATAGACAACTCTAGTGTCTCATTCCCTGTTTTTGCTGACATTCCTAAACCTCTCCATGAAATTATATGTCAATATACAGCAAGAAGTAGAAGAGAAAATATAAAATATATTTTATATTTTTACCAATTAGCTAGTTTTTATTGTACCATTATAATGAATGCCTCCTTGATTTGTACTAGGAATTCAAGTCTACCCACAGTTAAATACCAATACATAGTACATACACTACCATACATTACCTGGTACTAGGAGTTCAATCTACCCACAGTTAAATAACAATTTATGATACATACACTACCACTCATTACCTGGGGCAAACAGTACAGACTGGACGCAGACTGGACACGAATCCAGTCCCGTCTGCACTGTTTGCACCAATCCAGGACACAGATTCAGCATCCCGTCTGCATCTGTGTAGAATCTGCAATATCAAACATTGTTAGATATTCACGGACGCAGCAAGAACGGTCTGTAAAATGGTAGGCTGATAACAGCCAGCAGTTCTTACAGACTGAGGCTGGAGGGGGGGCAGACTGAGCATGGACTACTACCCTAATCAAGGCACAATCTGGTCTGAGTCTGATCTGCATCGTGTCCGAGTCCCGTTTGGATGTTTGCGCCGCACTTTACACTACAGGACCAGCTACATAGTATTTACACTACAGGACCAGCTACATACAGGTATTTACACTACAGGACCAGCTACATAGTATTTACACTACAGGACCAGCTACATACAGGTATTTACACTACAGCACCAGCTACATACCAGTATTTACACTACAGCACCAGCTACATACAGTCTTTACACTACAGGACCAGCTACATACAGTATTTACACTACAGGACCAGCTACATACAGTCTTTACACTACAGGACCAGCTACATACAGTATTTACACTACAGGACCAGCTACATACAGTATTTACACTACAGGACCAGCTACATACAGGTATTTACACTACATGACCAGCTACATACCAATATTTACACTACAGGACCAGCTACATACAGTATTTACACTACAGGACCAGCTACATACCAGTATTTACACTACAGGACCAGCTACATACAGGTATTTACACTACAGGACCAGCTACATACAGTCTTTACAATACAGGACCAGCTACATACAGTATTTACACTACAGGACCAGCTACATACAGTATTTACACTACAGGACCAGCTACATAGTATTTACACTACAGGACCAGCTACATACAGGTATTTACACTACAGCACCAGCTACATACCAGTATTTACACTACAGCACCAGCTACATACAGTCTTTACACTACAGGACCAGCTACATACAGTATTTACACTACAGGACCAGCTACATACAGTATTTACACTACAGCACCAGCTACATACAGTATTTACACTACAGGACCAGCTACATACAGTCTTTACACTACAGGACCAGCTACATACAGTATTTACACTACAGGACCACCTACATACAGGTATTTACACTACATGACCAGCTACATACCAATATTTACACTACAGGACCAGCTACATACAGTATTTACACTACAGGACCAGCTACATACCAGTATTTACACTACAGGACCAGCTACATACAGGTATTTACACTACAGGACCAGCTACATACAGTCTTTACACTACAGGACCAGCTACATACAGTATTTACACTACAGGACCAGCTACATGCAGTATTTACACTACAGGACCAGCTACATACAGGTATTTACACTACAGGACCAGCTACATTTGTGTATTTACACTACAGGACCAGCTACATACAGGTATTTACACTACAGGACCAGCTACATACAGTATTTACACTACAGGACCAGCTACATACAGGTATTTACACTACAGGACCAGCTACATACAGTATTTACACTACAGGACCAGCTACATACCGGTCTTTACACTACAGGACCAGCTACATACAGTATTTACACTACAGGACCAGCTACATACAGTATTTACACTACAGGACCAGCTACATACAGTATTTACACTACAGGACCAGCTACATACAGGTATTTACACTACAGGACCAGCTACATACAGTATTTACACTACAGGACCAGCTACATACAGTATTTACACTACAGGACCAGCTACATACAGTATTTACACTACAGGACCAGCTACATACAGTATTTACACTACAGGACCAGCTATATACAGTATTTACACTACAGGACCAGCTACATACCAGTATTTACACTACAGGACCAGCTACATACAGTATTTACACTACAGGACCAGCTACATACAGTATTTACACAAGACCAGCTACATACAGTATTTACAGTACAGGACCAGCTACATACCAGTATTTACACTACAGGACCAGCTACATACAGTATTTACACTACAGGACCAGCTACATACAGTATTTACACTACAGGACCAGCTACATACAGTATTTACACTACAGGACCAGCTACATACCAGTATTTACACTACAGGACCAGCTACATACAGGTATTTATATTACAGGACCAGCTACATACAGGTATTTACATTACAGGACCAGCTACATACCAGTATTTACACTACAGGACCAGCTACATACAGTATTTACACTACAGGACCAGCTTCATACAGTATTTACACTACAGCACCAGCTACATACAGTATTTACACTACAGGACCAGCTACATACCAGTATTTACATTACAGGACCAGCTACATACCAGTATTTACACTACAGGACCAGCTACATACCAGTATTTACATTACAGGACCAGCTACATACCAGTATTTACAGTACAGGACCAGCTACATACCAGTATTTACACTACAGGACCAGCTACATACAGGTATTTACACTACAGCACCAGCTACATACAGTCTTTACACTACAGCACCAGCTACATACAGTATTTACACTACAGCACCAGCTACATACAGTATTTACACTACAGCACCAGCTACATACAGTATTTACACTACAGGACCAGCTACATACAGTATTTACACTACAGCACCAGCTACATACAGGTATTTACACTACAGGACCAGCTACATACAGGTATTTACACTACAGGACCAGCTACATACGGTATTTACACTACAGCACCAGCTACATACAGTATTTACACTACAGGACCAGCTACATACCAGTATTTACACTACAGCACCAGCTACATACAGGTATTTACACTACAGGACCAGCTACATACAGGTATTTACACTACAGGACCAGCTACATACAGTATTTACACTACAGGACCAGCTACATACCAGTATTTACACTACAGGACCAGCTACATACAGGACCAGCTACATACAGGTATTTACACTACAGGATCAGCTACATACAGTATTTACACTACAGGACCAGCTACATACAGTATTTACACTACAGGACCAGCTACACACAGTATTTACACTACAGGACCAGCTACATACAGTATTTACACTACAGGACTAGCTACATACAGTATTTACACTACAGGACCAGCTACATACAGTATTTACACTACAGGACCAGCTACATACAGTATTTACACTACAGGACCAGCTACATACAGTATTTACACTACAGGACCAGCTACACACAGTATTTACACTACAGGACCAGCCACATACAGTATTTACACTACAGGACCAGCTATATACAGTATTTACACTACAGGACCAGCTACATACAGTATTTACACTACAGGACCAGCTACATACAGTATTTACACTACAGGACCAGCTACATACAGGTATTTACACTACAGCACCAGCTACATACAGAATTTACACTACAGGACCAGCTACATACAGGTATTTACACTACAGGACCAGCTACATACAGTATTTACACTACAGGACCAGCTACATACAGGTATTTACACTACAGGACCAGCTACATACAGGTATTTACACTACAGGACCAGCTACATACCAGTATTTACACTACAGGACCAGCTACATACAGTATTTACACTACAGGACCAGCTACATACAGTATTTACACTACAGGACCAGCTACATACAGTATTTACACTACAGGACCAGCTACATACAGTATTTACACTACAGGACCAGCTACATACAGGTATTTACACTACAGGACCAGCTACATAAAGGTATTTACACTACAGCACCAGCTACATAAAGGTATTTACACTACAGCACCAGCTACATACAGTATTTACACTACAGGACCAGCTACATACCAGTATTTACACTACAGGACCAGCTACATACAGTATTTACACTACAGCACCAGCTACATACAGGTATTTACACTACAGGACCAGCTACATACGGTATTTACACTACAGGACCAGCTACATACGGGTATTTACACTACAGGACCAGCTACATACAGTATTTACACTACAGCACCAGCTACATACAGTATTTACACTACAGGACCAGCTACATACAGTATTCACACTACAGGACCAGCTACATTCGTGTATTTGTCTACTGGTTGGACTGTGGGCATGTGGGCATGTGGGCGATATATGTTTTCCTGTATTTCTTTTATTTTTCCTTTCACTTTTCTTCATTTTTTTCTCATTCATTTCATTTTCCTGCCTGTAGGGACCATAGTGAAGAGCAGCACGGTCCTAGTGGTGGTGGTATGGACAGGGACACTGTAGAAAATCACTGTTGAATCTACCAGGGAGTCTCATAAAACTGAACAGTGAACCATTGTAGTTGCATTGAAGTGGAGCAGTGTAGTTTCTCCGATGAAGCCCCAGGTGGCAGTACACTGGTACAAGGAACCTCTATAAAAATGACGGTGTATATCTGGCAACCTTGGGACACGAATTTTGCCAATATTTTGATGACATTTGTTATAGAGTGTAGATGTAGTTTATTGTAGAGACAGGGGGATGTTTGCTCTGTCTCACGGAAGCCGTGCACACAAATACAACACTATAGTTAGATTTATGCTGACCACAACGTCAATATCTGTGTACGATGTCTTACTCCATTTCCTTTCTTGGATTTCCACAAGGAGGACAGTAGACTCATCCTTCTAAGTAAGTAGAGATATTATTTTTAATATCATGTGCCACAAGTATTTCATTGTTCAGCCATTTTAGACAGCCAGTGTGTTAGCTATTTAAAAAAACATATCATATCATACTTGGTAATTTAGTGGTACATGCCACTTGATCGAGGGTAGGTATGGGCAGAGAGTCTGTCAGAATCTTTTTCTTTCTTCAGTCAAGAGTTGACATAACACCAGCATACATTCATCCCCCAATATATGGCGGCATACTACAGTGTGTCTCCAGACGACAATCTCAGACGTACAGAAAATGTAGACGGTGTGTTATGACGGTATGGTGCTACAATGTAGCCCTCTGTGTGTGCTATTCTACCCATGGTCTATCCATGTCTATTGTTCTCTGTGGCTACATTGACATTAACAAACGGTTATCTCAGTAAATAAAAAAGCAGAACGTAATAGGCACCTCCCTCCCCCATGTAGCCAATACAGTGTTAGCCTATAGGTACATCATGTCGGCCCTACCCCTCACACACACTGCCACACATGGGGGTGTGGATGGTGGTCCCCGATGTAACATGTTGGATTTAAGAAATCCTCATGTCACATATCACTTAAATCCCCATGTCCCCTGTCACCTCTAAGAACCCTCTCATGTCCCATGTAGAATCTAAGAAACCACCGATGTCATGTCCCATGTTGAATCTAAGAAAGCACTGATGTCATGTCCCATGTTGAATCTAAGAAAGCACTGATGTCATGTCCCATGTTGAATCTAAGAAAGCACTATGTCATGTCCCATGTAGAATCTAAGAAAGCACTGATGTCATGTCCCATGTTGAATCTAAGAAAGCACTGATGGCATGTCCCATGTAGAATCTAAGAAAGCACCTATGTCATGTCCCATGTAGAATCTAAGAAAGCACCATATGTCATGTCCCATGTTGAATCTAAGAAAGCACTGATGTCATGTCCCATGTAGAATCTAAGAAAGCACTATGTCATGTCCCATGTTGAATCTAAGAAAGCACCTATGTCATGTCCCATGTAGAATCTAAGAAAGCACCTATGTCATGTCCCATGTAGAATCTAAGAAAGCACTATGTCATGTCCCATGTTGAATCTAAGAAAGCACTATGTCATGTCCCATGTAGAATCTATGAAACCACCTCATGTCATGTCCCATGTAGAATAAAGCACCTCATGTCATGTCACTTTTTTTCACCCCATGTCACTTAAAGGCCATGTCACATGTCGATTTTAAGAATTGGCCATGTCACCATGTCGGATTTAAGGGGTCCATACCCACACTCATCTGTGTGTGCCAATCAGAGCTACCCTTAGACCTCAGCATAAAACAGAATGTGTAATATCTGCACCACACTCTGTATTCATGAGTTACCAATACAATAAAACACCACCAGTAATTAATGTTCACACACAGGGTTAATGTACTGTACTACATGTAATGTCATTAACCCTTTAATGACTTCTTTATCTATGAACATTGGTACAAGGTAGCTCTAATGGTACTTCTTTATCTATGAACATTGGTACAAGGTAGCTCTAATGGTACTTCTTTATGAACATTTATACAAGGTAGCTCTAATGCTACTTCTTTATCTATGAACATTAGTACAAGGTAGCTCTAATGCTACTTCTTTATCTATGAACATTGGTACAAGGTAGCTCTAATGATGCTTCTTTATCTATGAACATTGGTACAAGGTAGCTCTAATGATGCTTCTTTATCTATGAACATTGGTACAAGGTAGCTCTAATGGTACTTCTTTATGAACATTGGTACAAGGTAGCTCTAATGCTACTTCTTTATGAACATTTGTACAAGGTAGCTCTAATGCTACTTCTTTATGAACATTGGTACAAGGTAGCTCTAATGCTACTTCTTTATGAACATTGGTACAAGGTAGCTCTAATGCTACTTCTTTATCTATGAACATTTGTACAAGGTAGCTCTAATGATGCTTCTTTATCTATGAACATTGGTACAAGGTAGCTCTAATGCTACTTCTTTATCTATGAACATTGGTACAAGGTAGCTCTAATGATGCTTCTTTATCTATGAACATTGGTACAAGGTAGCTCTAATGGTACTTCTTTATCCATGAACATTGGTACAAGGTAGCTCTAATGCTACTTCTTTATCTATGAACATTGGTACAAGGTAGCTCTAATGCTACTTCTTTATCTATGAACATTGGTACAAGGTAGCTCTAATGCTACTTCTTTATGATCATTGGTACAAAGTAGCTCTAATGGTACTTCTTTATCTATGAACATTGGTACAAGGTAGCTCTAATGGTACTTCTTTATCTATGAACATTGGTACAAGGTAGCTTTAATGCTACTTCTTTATGAACATTGATACAAGGTAGCTCTAATGGTACTTCTTCATGAACATTGGTACAAGGTAGCTCTAATGCTACTTCTTTATCTATGAACATTGGTACAAGGTAGCTCTAATGCTACTTCATTATGAACATTGGTACAAGGTAGCTCTAATGCTACTTCTTTATCTATGAACATTGGTACAAGGTAGCTCTAATGATGCTTCTTTATCTATGAACATTGGTACAAGGTAGCACTAATGGTGCTTCTTTATCTATGAACATTGGTACAAGGTAGCTCTAATGGTACTTCTTTATCTATTAACATTGGTACAAGGTAGCTCTAATTGTACTTCTTTATGATCATTGGTACAAGGTAGCTCTAATGCTACTTCTTTATCTATGAACATTGGTACAAGGTAGCTCTAATGCTACTTCATTATGAACATTGGTACAAGGTAGCTCTAATGCTACTTCTTTATCTATGAACATTGGTACAAGGTAGCTCTAATGATGCTTCTTTATCTATGAACATTGGTACAAGGTAGCTCTAATGGTACTTCTTTATGAACATTGGTACAAGGTAGCTCTAATGCTACTTCATTATGAACATTGGTACAAGGTAGCTCTAATGCTACTTCTTTATCTATGAACATTGGTACAAGGTAGCTCTAATGGTACTTCTTTATGAACATTGGTACAAGGTAGCTCTAATGGTACTTCTTTATCTATGAACATTAGTACAAGGTAGCTCTAATGGTACTTCTTTATGAACATTGGTACAAGGTAGCTCTAATGGTACTTCTTTATCTATGAACATTGGTACAAGGTAGCACTTATGCTACTTCTTAATCTCTCTTCAAAGTCATGGCTTTTTTTTGTAGCAAATCCTTAGTAGTGGATGGTGTGATATTTTTTACAATAGTTTTTCATGAAGAAATGTAATATTCATGAATTCAATCAGATCATAATCTAATGCTGTCATTCCAATCAATAGAAATGTCTTACCAATACAGTATAAAGTAGGACAGTGATGACATATCCCCATGATGAGTGTCGTGTACATGAGTGTGACTTAGTGCTGCCTTGTGTGGGGGTGTCATGTATGACTTAGTGCTGCCTTGTGTGGGGGTGTCATGTATGACTTAGTGCTGCGTTGTGTAGGGGTGTCATGTATGACAGTGCTGTCTTGTGTGGGGGTGTCATGTGTGACTTAGTGCGGCCTTGTGTGGGGGTGTCATGTATGACTTAGTGCTGCCTTGTGTGGGGGTGTCATGTATGACTTAGTGCTGCCTTGTGTGGGGGTGTCATGTATGACTTAGTGCTGCCTTGTGTGGGGGTGTCATGTATGACAGTGCTGCCTTGTGTGGGGGTGTCATGTATGACAGTGCTGCCTTGTGTGGGGGTGTCATGTACGACTTAGTGCGGCCTTGTGTGGGGGTGTCATACTTAGTGCTGCCTTGTGTGGGGGTGTCATGTATGACTTAGTGCGGCCTTGTGTGGGGGTGTCATGTATGACTTAGTGCTGCCTTGTGTGGTGGTGTCATGTATGACTTAGTGCTGCCTTGTGTGGGGGTGTCATGTATGACTTAGTGCTGCCTTGTGTGGGGGTGTCATGTATGACTTAGTGCTGCCTTGTGTGGGGGTGTCATGTATGACAGTGCTGCCTTGTGTGGGGGTGTCATGTATGACAGTGCTGCCTTGTGTGGGGGTGTCATGTGTGACTTAGTGCTGCCTTGTGTGGGGGTGTCATGTATGACTTAGTGCTGCCTTGTGTGGGGGTGTCATGTATGTAGGACAGATGGTAGGACAGCGGGGCTGTATACTAGTATTGTGGGTACAGTGTTCTAGATCATGACCACAGGTCCAACCCTCCCATCTACGTACACATGATTTTTTTACTCTGGGTGTATATATGTTTTGTATTGTATATCTTGTCATGATATTTTATATGGACAGGAGATAGTTACACATGTGAAGTGGTCTGTAGGTTAGCTCCAGTACACATCCTTACTGTGGGAGCGTCATCAGAGGCGTACCCGTCACTCCGTACATAATTGTGTCTCCACTGATTCTAGCCCAATGGATGCTGTTATGTGGGTGACTTCATGAAACCCGCTTTTGTTGATGTTCAGGGAGATATTAAAGACTGATTAACTGAGTCAGCAGTGTGTGTTCAATATTCCACACCCACCAATGTGTCGCTGCCCCTGCCCCAGATTTTTACCACAGAGTGTCCCCCTCCTGGCCCCCTATAACTCTTTAAAGGCTGCTGATGCACACCTGCTGATGGAGGAGAGCATCATGCCCATTGGTCATCATGATGCACCAATGAAGTGCTGGTGAGACTGCTTGCCAGCACTTCATTGGTGCATCATGACGACCAATGGACATGATGCACTGGTGCACCAGCGGTCCTTACAGGGTTAATGACCTCATCGTGAAGGCGTTCATCATACATGTATCCAAGTACCACACACGTTCTGTGGTCTCAAACTTCTCACCAGGACTGTGTTTCCCCACTTGAAAATAAAGCAAAACAAACATGGTGTTGATGCAGTCCTGAGGGGTCAGCATGATGCACCAATGCAGTCTGATAACTACTGCATTGGTGTATCATGATGTTAAAGAAACATGTATCAGGAGGCATGATGCCGCCCATACAGGGTTAAAGTAGTCATGAATATAGACTAACAATGTGGATATTTATTACACCCATCTTGACACCCCCGGGGTATTTAATGATATCTCCCCTCCTACTCCTATCAGGCAGGAACCTAGGGTAAGGCCGATTGGGGCCATAGCAGTATATCTTATTGCTGCAGTTGTCCCCATAGGGGGTCAACCCAATCTACACTTTATGATGCTCAAGGTGACAACTCATTCCCCACCCCGCTACCTCCTACCTCCCCCTCCCTCCGTGCTCCTTCCCTCCCCCAAGGGATGGGAGAACAGAGGCGCATGTTTCCCAGCACCATCAAAGTCTTAAACCAAATTCTAAGGACTGCTTTGCATGGTTGATATACAAATGAAGTGCTTAAGTATTCATAAAAAGAGATTTAGAAAAAAGTAATTGTTTGAATAATTCATAGTACCGGAAGCTGTATGTGTCATAAGTACCTCCCCACCTTAGGGGCCACATTTCCCATTCAGAAGGAGTAAAATGAACCTCCTCACCACCACCACCACCACCACCAGCACGTCCACCTCCACCACCACACGGGCTTCCCTAGCCCACTTAAAAGGGTCTACTTCTCATCTTTCCTATCCCCTCAGGATGTGTGTGGTGCACATATGCGCGGGCACTGACACATTCCTCTGTGAAATTGTGTAATGTCATTCTCGCCATAAATATGACCTTAGCTGTCGAAATGGCGTTAAACATCTATTACTCACTCACTCCTCCACCACCACCACCACCACCACCACCACCACCACCACCACCACCTGTCCACCTCCCGTATCCTGGTGTGTGAAAAGGTTCCCTACCGCAGTGGCCTGTGTAAATGCCCGGCCGCATATAAATTTTAATACCTCTTTACCTCTGGCCCTCTTTCTAGACACCTAGGCACTTATTTGAAGAACACTGTTTCTAGTGCTTAAGATTTGGATACCCATATACCCCTGGTGGTTATTTGAGACTGGCGCTTATTGAGACTGCAGCACTTAAACGGACCACGACAGTATTGCTGTCCTGTAGCCTGTCTCCTACAGCACCGGGCACACCTTGGTGACTACCTGTAGCTGTCTCCTACAGCACCGGGCACACCTTGGTGACTACCTATAGCCTGTCTCCTACAGCACCGGGTACACCTTGGTGACGACTACCTGTAGCCTGTCTCCTACAGCACTGGGTACACCTTGGTGACGACTACCTGTAGCTGTCTCCTACAGCACCGGGCACACCTTGGTGACTACCTGTAGCTGTCTCCTACAGCACTGGGCACACCTTGGTGACTACCTGTAGCTGTCTCCTACAGCACTGGGCACACCTTGGTGACTACCTGTAGCTGTCTCCTACAGCACCGGGCACACCTTGGTGACTACCTGTAGCTGTCTCCTACAGCACCGGGCACACCTTGGTGACTATTTGTAGCCTGTCTCCTACAGCACCAGGCACACCTTGGTGACTACCTGTAGCTGTCTCCTACAGCACCAGGCACACCTTGGTGACTACCTGTAGCTGTCTCCTACAGCACCGGGCACACCTTGGTGACTACCTGTAGCTGTCTCCTACAGCACTGGGCACACCTTGGTGACTACCTGTAGCTGTCTCCTACAGCACCGGGCACACCTTGGTGACTACCTGTAGCTGTCTCCTACAGCACTGGGCACACCTTGGTGACTACCTGTAGCTGTCTCCTACAGCACTGGGCACACCTTGGTGACTACTTGTAGCTGTCTCCTACAGCACCGGGCACACCTTGGTGACTACCTGTAGCTGTCTCCTACAGCACTGGGTACACCTTGGTGACTACCTGTAGCCTCTCTCCTACAGCACCGGGCACACCTTGGTGACTACCTGTAGCCTCTCTCCTACAGCACCGGGCACACCTTGGTGACTACCTGTAGCCTGTCTCCTACAGCACCAGGCACACCTTGGTGACTACCTGTAGCTGTCTCCTACAGCACCGGGCACACCTTGGTGACTACCTGTAGCTGTCTCCTACAGCACCAGGCACACCTTGGTGACTACCTGTAGCTGTCTCCTACAGCACCGGGCACACCTTGGTGACTATTTGTAGCCTGTCTCCTACAGCACCGGGCACACCTTGGTGACTACCTGTAGCTGTCTCCTACAGCACTGGGCACACCTTGGTGACTACCTGTAGCTGTCTCCTACAGCACCGGGCACACCTTGGTTACTATTTGTAGCCTGTCTCCTACAGCACCGGGCACACCTTGGTGACTACCTGTAGCTGTCTCCTACAGCACTGGGCACACCTTGGTGACTACCTGTAGCTGTCTCCTACAGCACCGGGCACACCTTGGTGACTACCTGTAGCTGTCTCCTACAGCACCGGGCACACCTTGGTGACTATTTGTAGCCTGTCTCCTACAGCACCGGGCACACCTTGGTGACTACCTGTAGCTGTCTCCTACAGCACCGGGCACACCTTGGTGACTACCTGTAGATGTCTCCTACAGCACTGGGTACACCTTGGTGACTACCTGTAGCTGTCTCCTACAGCACTGGGCACACCTTGGTGACTACCTGTAGCTGTCTCCTACAGCACCGGGCACACCTTGGTGACTACCTGTAGCTGTCTCCTACAGCACCAGGCACACCTTGGTGACTACCTGTAGCTGTCCCCTACAGCACTGGAAACACCTTGGTGACTATTTGTAGCCTCTCTCCTACAGCACTGGACACACCTTGGTGACTACCTGTAGCCTGTCTCCTACAGCACTGGGCACACCTTGGTGACGACTACCTGTAGCTGTCCCCTACAGCACTGGAAACACCTTGGTGACTATTTGTAGCCTGTCTCCTACAGCACTGGACACACCTTGCTGACTTCCTGTAGATGTCTCCTACAGCACTGGGTACACCTTGGTGACGACTACCTCTAGCCTGTCTCCTACAGCACTGGGTACACCTTGCTGACTATTTGTAGCCTGTCTCCTACAGCACTGGGCACACCTTGCTGACTACCTGTGGATGTAATTAGAGGCCATAGTAAAACTCTGCCAGTCTTTATTTATATACAAGATCTGAGAAACGGCCTCAGGTATTTAGTCATGCAGTCACCAGCCATATCCGTTTTATTTATTTTAGCTTGTTTTTTTTTCTTTTCTCTTGGCTTGGTATTGAATATTGATGGAAGGAATAATGTCTCCAAATGTCATGTATGTTTTTGGTTACGATGCCGCATCGTCTTTTGATGCATCATAACTGAGAGTGCAACAAGCCATTCATGCATCATAGCTGAGAGTGCATCATGACCGAGAGAGCATCATGACTCAGAGTGCATCATGACTCAGAGCGCATCATGACTCAGAGTGCATCATGACTCAGAGCGCATCATGACTCAGAGCGCATCAGTTTGTCATGATGCATGGCTGCATCACCACCTGTGCTGATATCTGGCATCATGGAATCCAGCAGTGCATCACAGAACTTTTGTGTTACCCATTTTGTGTTGCATCACAGAACTTTTGTGTTACCCACGAATGGTTTAAGTCTAATTCTATCATTATAAGTCCCATGATACCAATAGGCATTACCCATGATTCTTACAGAGACGCAGCCAGAAGCAGTCTGCTACCCCTACATAAAAAAAAAATTAGCCCTTTTCCCACCTTTTGTTCAGTACCACTAGTGAGGTACTCACCCATCATGTCAGTACCACTGGTGAGGTACTCACCCATCATGTCAGTACCTGGTGAGGTACTCACCCATCATGTCAGTACCACTAGTGAGGTACTCACCCATCATGTCAGTACCACTGGTGAGGTACTCACTCATCATGTCAGTACCACTAGTGACTTACTCACCCATCATATCAGTACCTGGTGAGTTACTCACCCATCATGTCAGTACCACTGGTGAGGTACTCACCCATCATGTCAGTACCACTGGTGAGGTACTCACCCATCATGTCAGTACCACTGGTGAGGTACTCACCCATCATGTCAGTACCACTGGTGAGGTACTCACCCATCATGTCAGTACCACTGGTGAGGTACTCACCCATCATGTCAGTACCTGGTGAGGTACTCACCCATCATGTCAGTACCTGGTGAGGTACTCACCCATCATGTCAGTACCACTGGTGAGGTACTCACCCATCATGTCAGTACCTGGTGAGGTACTCACCCATCATGTCAGTACCACTGGTGAGGTACTCACCCATCCAATCAGTTCCTTACCTAGTGATGGTAGGGTTCCATACATACACACACAATGGTAGAAGTGTGAAGTGGGGATCATCTTCACATAGCAGTAAAAACTACCCCCACTCATCCACCCCAGCACATGGTCCTGCCATTCAACTAGGCCTGCCCCCATTCAATGACAGCTAGTATACAGTAGGGGAGACAACGAAAACCTACTTTTATTTTACTCTTACTATAATATCCCACCCCGCCTATAAGGGGCAGCACATACGCCGTACGAGGGTACACTGCTAGTGCACCTTATAGAAATGCTCAAAGTTAGGGGTACGTCTTACGTGTGAGGATTTAAGACTATAAAACAGGATTACCCGGAATATGACTACAGATGTAAATAGGTCTGCTGTGTACTCAGGGTGCACTTTATACATGAGGTGTCATCCATTAATTGGATTTGAGATGAAGCACTCATTTGGTTTTAATCATACCACAGAGCAGCACAACACTGTCCACAAGCAGGCCTCTGGTGTGCCTTATAGCATTTGCCTCAGTTCAGAATAGACACAATGTGTGCCCGATACACAAAGATTTAATGTTGATTTTCTTCTACTCAAACTTATCCTGGATACTGGTTTATTTTTATGTTTTGTGATGCCATCACCTAAGAAGTATCCTCCAGCTGTCCGCAGTCAATCTGTTCCCAATTATAACATCCACCATCTGCCACTTCTAATAGGGGAACTGGCAATTTAGAATTATTTTGATATGAAAAAAGTAAAGAGATATTTGGGGAGTAACTAGATGATTATGAGAACCACATGGTTCCCAGGTCAGATAGTAGTCCACATGGTTGGTTGGTGCAGCTACAGTGTACCAGTGTGCCCCACCCCCTGTATTTTCCCAAGTATGTTTTACCTGTATTCCCCTTGGTTGTGTTTTTATAATACTGCTTTTGGGGGTCATGGTTGTCAGACATGGACTCTGCCTCAATACAGCCCTGTCACTAAATGAAGGTCTAGTAGTCCATCACAGAACTATGCTGTTGTAGACTATACCTTAGGTCAGATAGTAGTCCATCACAGAACTATGCTGTTATAGACTATACCTTAGGTCAGATAGTAGTCCATCACAGAACTACACTGTTATAGACTATACCCCAGGTCAGATAGTAGTCCATCACAGAACTACGCTGTTATAGACTATACCCCAGGTCAGATAGTAGTCCATCACAGAACTACGCTGTTATAGACTATACCCCAGGTCAGATAGTAGTCCATCACAGAACTACGCTGTTATAGACTATACCCCAGTTCAGATAGTAGTCCATCACAGAACTATGCTGTTATAGACTATACCCCAGGTCAGATAGTAGTCCATCACAGAACTACGCTGTTATAGGCTATACCCCAGGTCAGATAGTAGTCCATCACAGAACTACGCTGTTATAGACTATACCCCAGGTCAGATAGTAGTCCATCACAGAACTACACTGTTATAGACTATACCCCAGGTCAGATAGTAGTCCATCACAGAACTACACTGTTATAGACTATACCCCAGGTCAGATAGTAGTCCATCACAGAACTACGCTGTTATAGACTATACTCCAGGACAGATAGTAGTCCATCACAGAACTACGCTGTTATAGACTATACCTTAGGTCAGATAATAGTCCATCACAGAACTATGCTGTTATAGACTATACCCCAGGTCAGATAGTAGTCCATCACAGAACTGCACTGTTATAGACTATACCTTAGGTCAGATAGTAGTCCATCACAGAACTACACTGTTATAGACTATACCCCAGGTCAGATAGTAGTCCATCACAGAACTACGCTGTTATAGACTATACTCCAGGACAGATAGTAGTCCATCACAGAACTACGCTGTTATAGACTATACCTTAGGTCAGATAATAGTCCATCACAGAACTATGCTGTTATAGACTATACCCCAGGTCAGATAGTAGTCCATCACAGAACTACACTGTTATAGACTATACCCCAGGTCAGATAGTAGTCCATCACAGAACTATGCTGTTATAGACTATACCCCAGGTCAGATAGTAGTCCATCACAGAACTACGCTGTTATAGACTATACCCCAGGTCAGATAGTAGTCCATCACAGTACTACGCTGTTATAGACTATACCCCAGGTCAGATAGTAGTCCATCACAGAACTATGCTGTTATAGACTATACCCCAGGTCAGATAGCAGTCCATCACAGAACTACGCTGTTATAGACTATACCCCAGGTCAGATAGTAGTCCATCACAGAACTACGCTGTTATAGACTATACCCCAGGTCAGATAGTAGTCCATCACAGAACTATGCTGTTATAGACTATACCCCAGGTCAGATAGTAGTCCATCACAGAACTACGCTGTTATAGACTATACCCCAGGTCAGATAGCAGTCCATCACAGAACTACGCTGTTATAGACAATACCCCAGGTCAGATAGTAGTCCATCACAGAACTACGCTGTTATAGACTATACCTTAGGTCAGATAGTCCATCACAGAACTACGCTGTTATAGACTATACCCCAGGTCAGATAGTAGTCCATCACAGAACTACGCTGTTATAGACTATACCCCAGGTCAGATAGTAGTCCATCACAGAACTACGCTGTTATAGACTATACCCCAGGTCAGATAGTAGTCCATCACAGAACTACGCTGTTATAGACTATACCCCAGGTCAGATAGTAGTCCATCACAGAACTACGCTGTTATAGACTATACCCCAGGTCAGATAGTAGTCCATCACAGAACTACGCTGTTATAGACTATACCCCAGGTCAAATAGTCCATCACAGAACAACGCTGTTATAGACTATACCCCAGGTCAGATAGTCCATCACAGAACTATGCTGTTATAGACTTTACCCCAGGTCAGATAGTAGTCCATCACAGAACTACGCTGTTATTGACTATACCTTAGGTCAGATAGTAGTCCATCACAGAACTACGCTGTTATAGACTATACCTTAGGTCAGATAGTAGTCCATCACAGAACTACGCTGTTATAGGATGTGTTCTTCAACTTGTCCTTGAGGATGGAATCTATACCTAATTGTAGATGTTCTAAATGTTTGACTAATTATGTGTGACTGTAGATGAATGCACAGCAAGTGCTACAGATAAAACACAAATATATGCTTACACATGAATTGATGGTCAAAGAATAAAAGAGTTGAAAAAATAAGATTTTACTCACCGACACACCCAATATTCTCAGAATTATTCACGAAAGTATAGGCACAACATAGCTCAACAGACTTAATGTGGATCAATGGGATGAAAAGTAAAAGGCCCCTTGTGGGCGTACCTTTTACTGTTGATCCACAGATAATGGGAAAAGTGATAGACATGTCCCCTATTGAGAGATGTGTCCCTAGTGAAAGACACGTCCCCCTATTGACAGACGTGTCCCCTATTGACAGATTTGTCCCTAGTGAAAGACACGTCCCCCTAGTGACAGACGTGTCCCCCAGTGTGACAGATGTGTCCCCCGTGTGACAGATGTGTCCCCAGTGTGACAGACGTGTCCCCCCAGTGTGACAGACGTGTCCCCCCCAGTGTGACAGACGTGTCCCCCCAGTGTGACAGACGTGTCCCCCAGTTTGACAGACGTGTCCTCCCAGTGTGACAGACGTGTCCCCCAGTGTGACAGACGTGTCCCCAGTTTGACAGACGTGTCCCCCAGTGTGACAGACGTGTCCCCCCTAGTGTGACAGACGTGTCCCCCAGTGTGACAGATGTGTCCCCAGTTTGACAGACGTGTCCCCCCAGTTTGACAGACGTGTCCCCCAGTGTGACAGACGTGTCCCCCGGTGTGACAGACGTGTCCCCTGGTGTGACAGACGTGTCCCCAGTGTGACAGACTTGTCCCCAGTGTGACAGACGTGTCCCCCGGTGTGACAGACGTGTCCCCCGATGTGACAGACGTGTCCCCAGGTGTGACAGACTTGTCCCCCAGTGTGACAGATGTGTCCCTCAGTGTGACAGACCTGTCCCCCCAGTGTGACAGACGTGTCCCCCAGTGTGACAGACCTGTCCCCTAGTGACAGATGTCTGACAATGACTGTCTACCATATACTACAGACTCTATAGTGGTTACACGCTCAGTAATAGTGCAGTCCACCCCTGGAGGTGAGTGACAGAGACCTGGCTGTGGTCCACACGTCTTTATACCGGGACAGTAGGAGCCCAGGCCAGTGGTACTCAGGGCAGACAGCATTAGGTAAACACGACTTAGTCTTAGTCTACTTAGGCCAACAAAGAAAATTGTTTCAGGTAGCTTAACTCTACCTAGCAAAGGATTAGGAATTTTTTCTCAAATTTTGAAGAAATTAGCAGCTGTGCGTCTCTTCGTGACAGAAAAAGAATGAAATGAAAGTGAAAAGAAAAGAAGATTTTTTTCTCTCTCTCTCTTTCTCTCTCTCTTTCTCTCTCTCTCTCTCTCTCTCTTTAATATAAACCAATAGACTTGGTAGATACTGTTAATAAAATTAATGGTTCTAGAGGTAAGAGAACACCGTAATAGATGAGGCACTGTAAGGCTGAATGATCAAAGACCAGATTATAGTGTGTGAAATAAGTTAATTATAGTTGTGCTGTCTAATTAAATTACTCAGCCCCATTACAGGCTTCACTGGCCATGTGTGGCAATTCTCATTGGTCTCAAACTGAACATTTAAAAACTGAAATTGGCAAATGTTGAAACAAAGCTGGGTCATGATGATTCACAAAGCATTTACATAAAAAGGAATGTTAAAATAAATGTTGAAACCTAAACTCGAATTCTCGGTGTGAATACCAGGGGTACGGGTTTCCCATTAAATTGATCAATCCTTTCATGTTCAATAGATCAATAATTAATTTTACATTAACATGCAAAAGGAGCTACACAACAGACTGATTCTAAATGATGTTTTTCATCTCCTGATTGTTTTTTGCTAAATTTGGGACAAGGAAGAATAAACAGGCCGAAAACAATTGAAAGATTATGAGAAAAGTACTGCAATGATATAGAAATAAACATCATATTCCGTGTGTATAAACCGTAGGTTGGCGAGATTATAAACACATTGTTAGTCCTCCTACTGTGACCTATCACGTGTATGATGGGGGCTGTGTGGGGGAGGGGGTGGGTAGGTAGGGATGGAGGGGTATGATGGGGGCTGTGTGGGGGAGGGGGGGTAGGTAGGGATGGAGGGGTATGATGGGGGCTGTGTGGGGGAGGGGGGGTAGGTAGGGATGGAGGGGTATGATGGGGGCTGTGTGGGGGAGGGGGGTAGGTAGGGGTGGAGGGGTATGATGGGGGCTGTGTGGGGGAGGGGGTGGGTAGGTAGGGATGGAGGGGTATGATGGGGGCTGTGTGGGGGGGGGGGTAGGTAGGGATTGAGGAGTATGCTCAGGGTGTGTGTGTGGGGGGGGAGGTAGGTAGGGGTGGAGGGGTATGATGGGGGCTGTGTGGGGGAGGGGGTGGGTAGGTAGGGGTGGAGGGGTATGATGGGGGCTGTGTGGGGGAGGGGGTGGGTAGGTAGGGATGGAGGGGTATGATGGGGGCTGTGTGGGGGAGGGGGGGTAGGTAGGGATGGAGGGGTATGATGGGGGCTGTGTGGGGGAGGGGTGGGTAGGTAGGGATGAAGGGGTATGACGGGGGTTGTGTGTGGGGGGGGGGGGTAGGTAGGGATTGAGGAGTATGCTCAGGGTGTGTGTGTGGGGGGGGGGGGTAGGTAGGGGTGGAGGGGTATGATGGGGGCTGTGTGGGGGAGGGGGTGGGTAGGTAGGGGTGGAGGGGTATGATGGGGGCTGTGTGGGGGAGGGGGTGGGTAGGTAGGGATGGAGGGGTATGATGGGGGCTGTGTGGGGGAGGGGGGGTAGGTAGGGATGGAGGGGTATGATGGGGGCTGTGTGGGGGAGGGGTGGGTAGGTAGGGATGAAGGGGTATGACGGGGGTTGTGTGTGGGGGGGGGTAGGTAGGGATTGAGGAGTATGCTCAGGGTGTGTGTGTGGGGGGGGGTAGGTAGGGGTGGAGGGGTATGATGGGGGCTGTGTGGGGGAGGGGGTGGGTAGGTAGGGATGGAGGGGTATGATGGGGGCTGTGTGGGGGAGGGGGGGTAGGTAGGGATGGAGGGGTATGATGGGGGCTGTGTGGGGGAGGGGGGTAGGTAGGGGTGGAGGGGTATGATGGGGGCTGTGTGGGGGAGGGGGTGGGTAGGTAGGGATGGAGGGGTATGATGGGGGCTGTGTGGGGGAGGGGTGGGTAGGTAGGGATGAAGGGGTATGACGGGGGTTGTGTGTGGGGGGGGTAGGTAGGGATTGAGGAGTATGCTCAGGGTGTGTGTGTGGAGGGAGGGGGTGGGTAGGTAGGGATGGAGGGGTATGATGGGGGCTGTGTGGGGGAGGGGAGAGTAGGTAGGGATGGAGGGGTATGCTCAGTGTGTGTGTGGGGGGGAGGGGGGTAGGTAGGGGTGGAGGGGTATGACGGGGGCTGTGTTTCTCATAATATATGAGATGGGAACACTACATAGACAAGTACTTGTGTACTCATTCAACCCTTTCACAGCAGCATACAACTCTAATGCACTGTGATATTTTGTCAATGATGCATGAATGCAGTTCTGGTGAGTAACTCGCCAGTGCTACATTCATACATCTTGTGGGCCATGAATTCACAAAGGGTCAAAATGATGTGCCAGCCAATATAATACAACCCTATGGTGAGACAAATTTGACACTGCTATAACTTTAACATTTGTGCATCATGCTGCATTGGTGCATCATGCTGCATCGGTGCATCATGCTGTGTTGGTGCATCATGCTGCATTGGTGCATCATGCTGCATTGGTGCATTATGTTGCGTTGGTGCATCATGCTGCATTGGTGCATCATGCTGCATTGGTGCATCATGCTGTGTTGGTGCATCATGCTGCGTTGGTGCATCATGCTGCATTGGTGCATCATGCTGCATTGGTGCATCATGTTGCGTTGGTGCATCATGCTGCATTGGTGCATCATGCTGTATTGGTGCATCATGTTGCGTTGGTGCATCATGTTGCATTGGTGCATCATGCTGCATTGGTGCATCATGCTACATTGGTGCATCATGCTACATTGGTGCATCATGCTGCATTCATGCATCATGCTGCATTGGTGCATCATGCTGCATTGGTGCATCATGCTGCATTGGTGCATCATGTTGCGTTGGTGCATCATGCTGCATTGGTGCATCATGCTGCATTGGTGCATTATGCTGCATTCGTGCATCATGCTGTATTGGTGCATCATGCTGTACTGGTGTATCATGCTGCACTGGTGCATCATGCTGCATTGATGCATCATGCTGTATTGGTGCATCATGCTGTGTTGGTGCATCATGCTGCATTGGTGCATCATGCTGCATTGGTGCATCATGCTGCATTCGTGCATCATGCTGTATTGGTGCATCATGCTGCACTTGTGTATCATGCTGCACTGGTGCATCATGCTGCATTGGTGCATCATGCTACATTTGTGCATCATGCTGCATTGGTGCATCATGCTGCATTGGTGCATCATGCTGCATTTGTGCATCATGCTGCATTGGTGCATCATGCTGCATTGGTGCATCATGCTGCATCGGTGCATCATGCTGCATTGGTACATCATGCTGCATCGGTGCATCATGCTGCATCAGTGCATCATGCTGCATTGGTGCATCATGCTGCATCGGTGCATCATGATGCCAAATACCAGTCAAGCCTTCCTTGGTGCATCATGCAGAACGTACCAGTTCGACTCGGCCTGTATGTTGTGTACAAACTGCCCCTATGGCCCACACCAGCAGGACTGATGTGGACCTGTGAACACTTGTAGAAATATAAGTAGGTCTAGACGCTATATTATACATTATTACACGATTTCTTGGATTTTGGGTGCTTTTTCTGGATATCCCCATGCTGATACCTGTCGATATTGCACACCATGATGCATGCATCATGACTCTTGTAAGGTGTGCCTGATATCCATGGATAACAGGCACTAGTGCCTGATATCCATGGATATCAGCACACCTTACATGTCATATGTCACATGTTAAAACCCACGAAATAGTCCAGGCCAGGGTAGGGATCGAACCTGCAGTCTCACATCCCAAATCCAACTCCCTATGCATTGCGCCACAGGGACTGACGAGATGCGCTCTGTTCGAACCAAATCTGGATATGATACAAAGCCATGTGCGCTGTCGCTGTCCGCTGCCGGGCGAGGAGGTGTATTATACACAAACATAACCGCGAGACGCAGTGAACGGAGAAGGCGCGGTGGTCTAGCGGTTAGCGCTTTGCGCTCAGCCGTGAGAGGTACGTGGATCGATTCCCGGCCTGAGCGCATCTTTTTTCGCCGTGTGCGCTGTCGCTGTCCGCTGCCGGTCGACGAGGTGTATTATACACAAACATAACAGCGAGACGCATTGAAATCTTTTTTCGCCGTGTGCCGCTGCCGCTGTCGGGCGAGGAGGTGTATGTACACTATTTTTCGCCGTGTGCCACTGCCAAGCCTAGCCGAGACTGGGGCTGTCGCTGTCCGCTGCCGGGCGAGGAGGTGTATGTACCTGTGTACACACACTATGCCTATGGCTGGCTTCGAGTCCCGGGGAAGGATTTTTGTTTTCAACTTGTTTTTATTGATATTCTATTGATTATTTATTGATTTTTTGTTGATTAATCGTGTAATAAAGACAGTAAGGAATGGGCTATCGGGCACCTCGTTCAGTGTATCGTAGGATATCGTAACTCGTGGCCTACGGCCTACGGCCACTTGGATATCGTAACTCGTGGCCTACGGCCACTCGTTACGATATCCTACGATACACTGAACTCGGTGCCCGATAGCCCATTCATTACTCTCTTAGTATGACCACTGTATTTACTCATGTTGAACAATACAATATCACGCTATATCATACAGTATGACCACTGTATTAACTCATGTTGAACAATACAATATCACGCTATATCATACAGTATGACCACTGTAATTACTGATGTTGAAAAATACAATACCACGCTATATCATACAGTATGACCACTGTATTAACTCATGTTGAACAATACAATATCACGCTATATTATACAGTATGACCACTGTATTAACTCATGTTGAACAATACAATATCACGCTATATCATACAGTAGGACCACTGTATTTACTTATGTTGAACAATACAATATCACGCGATATCATACAGTATGACCACTGTATTAACTCATGTTGAACAATACAATATCACGCTATATTATATAGTATGACCATTGTATTTACTTATGTTGAACAATACAATATCACGCTATATCATACAGTATGACCACTGCAATTACTGATGTTGAACAATACAATATCACGCTATATTATACAGTATGACCACTGCAATTACTTATGTTGAACAATACAATATCACGCGATATCATACAGTATGACCACTGTATTAACTCATGTTGAACAATACAATATCACGCTATATTATACAGTATGACCATTGTATTTACTCATGTTGAACAATACAATATCACGCTATATTATACAGTATGACCACTGTATTGGCATGATGTTGAACAATACAATATCACGCTATATTATACAGTATGACCACTGTATTTACTCATGTTGAACAATACAATATCACGCTATATCATACAGTAGGACCACTGTATTTACTTATGTTGAACAATACAATATCACGCGATATCATACAGTAGGACCACTGTTTTAACTCATGTTGAACAATACAATATCACGCTATATCATACAGTATGACCACTGTAATTACTCATGTTGAACAATACAATATCACGCTATATCATACAGTATGACCACTGCAATTACTGATGTTGAAAAATACAATACCACGCTATATTATACAGTATGACCACTGTATTAACTCATGTTGAACAATACAATATCACGCTATATTATACAGTATGACCACTGTATTAACTCATGTTGAACAATACAATGTCACGCTATATCATACAGTATGACCACTGTATTTACTCATGTTGAACAATACAATATCACGCTATATCATACAGTATGACCACTGTTTTAACTCATGTTGAACAATACAATATCACGCTATATTTTTTAAAGTTGTTTATTGGGATGAATTACATTTACAAAGTAAGTGCAATTGTAACCTGGTGCCCACGCATTGTGGTAGTTATACCAGGCCCCCATACATTTCAATATTTAATAATGTCAATATGGATATATAATCAATCTGTAACGGCCTCACGCTTGCTAATTCACATCAACAGTATATTATTAATACCGTATCAAATATGTCAATAACAAAGTCAGCGATCAGTTAAATGATGAGATGAGATGAGGATGAAATCTAAATATTCAATAATAGCCACTCAGAGTTTTTACATATAACAATTCGGGTAGTCTTTCTTAATAGCTTTTTTAAATTCAGATAGGGTCTCTATGGTTGTGTATTTTGCCTTTAATTGATTCCACCTTACGCAAGCTCTATATAAGGAGCTTCTGATTACAATAGGTCTGAGGCTATGTGGTATTAACAATCTTTTTCCTTGATGAAAACGAGTAGGAATATCTCTATTATCCACAAGGTCTTCACGTTTTGACAGGTAAAATGCATAAAATAAAAGATGTTGATCTCTTCTATCAGCAAGCTCCATACATTTGCTGGCATTTTTAATTTGTTCTGTTGTCATGGTTGGATTTTCTTCCAATTTAACTTTATAAACCACTCTTAGTGCCCAATTTTGTAACAATTGTAATTCTTTGGTTTCCCCTCGATAATCTCTGTCCCATACAAAATCACAATAATCAAAAGTTGGTAGTACCATAGTCTTGAAGATATCTAGAGCTGTAGAATTGTCAACAAATTTTCTGATTTTAGCAAGTTGGAAGATCTTATGTCTTATATTCTGTGTACATTTTGCTCTATGATTTATGAATTTAAATTCAGGATCAAGATCAATACCTAGGTACGTGAAATTATAGACTCTCTCTAAGACAGAATTATTCAGTACAAATACACTATTTTCATTTTGGGCTCCATTAAACAACATCCATTTTGTTTTCTTTTCATTTACAGTAAGAGAATTATGTAGACACCAATTATACACAGATTTTATGGCATTTTCCATATCTTGTGGGGTGTTAACAGTTATAACCGCATCATCAGCATATAAAGTGGTTTTAAACGTACCAACTGTGGGAAGGGAGTTAATATACACAGAGAAAAGTACAGGGCCAAGTACTGAGCCCTGTGGGACTCCATATTTTAATTTCTTAGAGGTGGACACTACATCATTGGCAATGGTATTTTGTGTTCTATTATTAAGATAATTTTCAAAAAATTTACAAGTCGAATGGTCTAATCCTAAAATGGACAATTTTTCCAATAATTTAGAGTGTGATACTGTATCAAAAGCTTTCTTGTAGTCTAAATATAGACAATATGAAGGTTTGTTCAAAAGGATATTAGTGATTATCGTGGATAGATGTTCAGTTATGGCAGTTAGGGTGGAGTGTCCAGCTCTATATCCATGTTGCATTGGGCATAATAAATTACAGTTTTCCATATAGGTTTGGAGTCTTTTACATACAATTTTTTCCAATATTTTCCCTGGTATCTGTAAGAGACTTATAGGTCTGAGATCATTTACATCAAGAGAGTTTGCCTTTTTGTGTAGGGGGATTACTGTCCCAGCTTTCCATACAGTTGGGAATACTGAGGTGCGTAGACATTGATTGTATAGTACAAGTATAACATCCGCAATGGCAAAGAAGGCATCTTTAATTATATATGATTTACAATTTTTTATGGCGGATGGTTTCTTAATATTAATTCCTTTTATAAACTTAATCAATTCAATGTAAGAAATATCATACATTAGATTAGTATTCAGAACCGGTTGACCATATGGTACATTGTTCATTGGGTCTCCTTCTCCAGGTGGTAGTGCTTTTGCCAAGTCTTCCCCTATATTTACAAAAAAACTATTTATATACTCTGCGCATTCCTCAGGAGGGATAATCAAATTGTTTGTCCTATTCCTCAATTTAATGAGAGTACTGCTGGTTTTATGTGGTAGTAGTTTATGTATAGCATCCCAAAATTTGGCTGGATCTGTTTTCCTGAAACGTAATAATAATTCAATTTCATGTTTTTGACTGTGGAAAAGTTCTCTCTTAACTATAAGCTTATAATGGTTGGCTGCAGCCCAGTCACCATCGGATTTGGTAGACCTGGCTTTTCTATAAAGTTTGTCTCGTACTCTCATTAATTCCAATATTGGTTGTGTTAGCCATGGTGGAGTATAATCTGGTATAGTAATTTTTTTTAATCGGGCACATAATGTCCAATTTAGACAAAATAACATTTATAATCATATTCCACATTTTGTTGACATCATTCAGTGTTCCAATATTATTCCAGTCGTGTTGTGTCAGCATGTTTTTAAAGGTTAGGAAATCATATCGTCTGTAAGATCGTGCGTATACAGTTTTCTTCATTAATTTCACTTTTTCACACTTTAGAGTCATGTATATGGGCGTGTGATCAGAAATATGTACATCGACTAAGCCAGACATAGCAATATTATGTACATTTGTATAAATATGGTCTAAGATGGTCCCTGACGCAGGCCTGGTAATATCTTTGATAACTTGGAACAATTTATTGCTTGTACAAAATTCATTTACATTGGCTTCCTCTACATCTTTTTTACACAGTAGATTAATATTGAAGTCTCCCATTATTATGAGTTTTCTATTTCTTGTTACATTTTTCAAGAGGGAGGTTAATTTATTATATATAGCACCTTTTTCTTTACTATCAGGTGGTCTATAGCATACAAAGATCTTATATTTTATTACATTTATTTGAACATCAACACATAGTATTTCAAAGTCGTTTTCTATGAAGGAGCAAGTAAGATCGGGTGTAGCAACGTAGTGATCTCTTAGATATAACATAAGACCTCCAGCGTTTTTGTCCCTGCTGGGATACCTATCTAGTCTGACAAATTGATAGCCCGGGATGTGTAAATTAGTATCTTGTATCGAGGGTTTTAACCATGATTCAACAATGCCAGTGATATCAGAAAAGGAAATTAACCTGAAAGTATCAGTCCTTTTTCCAAATATTGAACGAGTGTTTGTGCAAAATACTTTTAGACCCTTTTGTGCTTTAATATTATCTAATACTACCATTTTGATAGCATCTTACAATATTATTTATGCAGTATGGATGATATGAATGATAGATATGAAAAGTGACCACAGTAGAGGCATATTCAGACTGTCTGACTGTCATTGAAGAGAGGGGGGGGGGTCTGGAGCGTGGACAGGTACCAAAACATATTTACATTGTTAAGTGCATTGCTTTACTAGTTATGAGAACGTAAAAGACAAATTGATAATAACGAGATTATAATTTTATATCATTGTATAGTTAGGCTAGTACAATAGAAAGAGCTGGGCGTTGTATGCTCTAGGTTAGGGTTCAGTGGGTCAGCTTGACCTGGTATATTTTCATGTTAAGTCAAGCGCGTCCGATGGCCTTGGGACGCCGTAGGCATAACATAGAAAACAGTTATTTTTGGACGCGACAGTCAGGTAGGAGTTCGGGTGAATGTATTTATAGCACTAGATAGATAGATCATGTGTGACCATTGACATAAAATTCCAGGTAGATTAATAGTTATAATATATAAATATGTTACAATCAGCTATGTACCCTTTAGGAAAGGTAAGAGACAAGGAAAACAGTTCCCTCTACAATATATCATAGGATTATCATATAATCAATCAGAGGTACATACACTTCGTCCTGTATCAGCATAGAGCTTTTAGGAAAGATTGGTATGTCATGTCTAACTGAAAAAATTATTACTGTTTTTTATTAGGGCTGAACGCGGTGAGCATTTTTTGTAGTTTGCTCGACCCTTGACTTTTTTCAATTTTCTCTTTTTCAGAGTGTTTTTTGTGTTTATCCTGTTGTCTGGTACTTGACCTTCTGTTAGTTGACATTATAGGATTCTGTACAGTAGCAGAATATGTGACAGTAGTATTTTCTTTTGGAGGGGGGGATCCATGAGCAGCCTGTAGTTCCTCCATGGTTATAGTTTGCTTGGTGTTGGTTGGAGTTGCTCTCTCACTCGTACTCGCTGTGGTATCTTCAGATAAGGGGGTGCCCATTGTAACTTGTACTGGAGGTGGAATGTTTGCACTAGTAGTCAGGGCAGCCGTTTCGTGGGCAGCTGTAGTATGGGCAGCAGTTGTAGTATGTTCCGTCATCTGTGTACCTTGTGCTGGAGGAGTTGAAGTATTGGTTGATGTGGGAGTTGGCTTGGCAGGAGCTGGAGCCATGGTCACTGGTACTGTGGCAGCCTGTTGTATGTCGACTGCAGTGGGGTTAGTTTCATCCATTACTTCTTTTGCAAGGCCTGGGTATTTCTCACGTAGGATTCGTCTAACCTCCATCAGGATTATTCCACCTCTGTTTTTACCAGGGTACGATCCATTTTTCAATAATTTCGAATTTATCGAAGTGTCAGTACCCCAATGGGGGGATCCAACACATTCCAGTAGCTTCCTGTGACCTGTACCTAGCAATATTTTGAGGAGATTTTTGTCCTGTTCATATTTTAAGATGTTCAAAGCCTGAAGCTCATCTTCATCAATATTGCGCCACCCCTCGCATTCGAATTTTGCAATTTTCTTGGCATCTAGAGGTGATTCACAGTCCATGATTTTTTGAGCCTTTGAATGTTTTCCTGCAAATTTAGCTTTAGCATATGCAAAGCCTTGCTCCACACTACGGAATATAAGCCCCTTTGTCTCAATTTTACATTCATAGAAGTTTGACAGTGGGGCTAACTCTCCTTGATATGCAACGTAATTGTCAGTGACTACTGTCTTTGCATTTGCAAGTTGTAGCTCAGGGGGGAGGTCTTTCAGCGCCTTATGTGGGTAGTACTTTCCATTGACCAGTAGGCCTCTTCCTCTTGGTTTAACATCTATTCCTACCTCCTGACCCAGGAATGCTATGGATCTAACATCGGATTTTTGCTTTTTTATGGCTGGGTTCGAGTCGTCTGATAGGAAAACCTGTGGTTTCTTGTGTTTCAATTCTCCTTTTCTAGACAATATATAGTCTCTTACACTTGCTTTTGTCATAACAATGACCATGGTACGTATGGTTCTATTTGGTGGACCTTGGCGGAAAGCATAATCTATATCATAATAGTCAAGTGATGGGTCTATACCCAGAAGCAAGTTGTATGCTACATCCTTAGTACGCTCACCCTCTTGGTATGCTAGTCCGTCCACCACTATATTTTTCCTTCTCAAATTATTATCTAACACTGAGATTTGTTCTTTGTTATCTTCAATATTAGATCTATTTACCCTCGTAGCTCGTTGTACTTCAGCCATTTCAGATCTTAGGCGTTTTAATTCGCTTTCTAGCTTGTCATTTTTGTTTTTAAGTTGGACAATTTCATCGTAATTCCATCTGATATTTTCACCTACTGTTATGGCTTCCTCCCTATACAGGTTCAGTGCTTACAGTATGACCATTGTATTTACTCATGTTGAACAATACAATATCACGCTATATCATACAGTATGACCACTGTAATTACTGATGTTGAACAATACAATATCACGCTATATCATACAGTATGACCACTGTAATTACTGATGTTGAACAATACAATATCACGCTATATCATACAGTATGACCACTGTTTTAACTCATGTTGAACAATACAATATCACGCTATATTATACAGTATGACCACTGTATTAACTCATGTTGAACAATACAATATCATGCTATATCATACAGTAGGACTACTGTATTAACTCATGTTGAACAATACAATGTCACGCTATATCATACAGTATGACCACTGTTATTACTTATGTTGAAAAATACAATACCACGCTATATCATACAGTATGACCACTGTTATTACTTATGTTGAACAATACAATATCACGCTATATCATACAGTAGGACCACTGTATTAACTCATGTTGAACAATACAATATCACGCTATATCATACAGTATGACCACTGTATTTACTTATGTTGAAAAATACAATATCACGCTATATCATACAGTATGACCACTGTATTTACTCATGTTGAACAATACAATATCACGCTATATTATACAGTATGACCATTGTATTAACTCATGTTGAACAATACAATGTCACGCTATATTATACAGTAGGACCACTGTATTAACTCATGTTTAGCAATAAATTAAAAATAGTAACTGAAACCCAATACAGACATGACAGGCATGGCAGATTTGTGAATATTTCATTAGGATGAAATGATTATAATGACAGTACTGTCATGTTTAACAGTAGATAAATGGCCAACATGACAGACAGATATTTGTATTTAATGTGACAGTTCAGTTAGACCAACTGTAAGAGGCACTAGTCATCCATTACAATGACATGAGCAATACTGCACTAGTATATGGACTCATTTTAAACATTTAAAGGAAGGCCTTAAGGTCTCTGTGTTTATTTGCCGGCATGATACATGGATGCAGTGCACTTGGAGGGTTGGCATGATGCATGAATGAAGTACACCAGGAGGGTTGGCATGATGCATGAATGAAGTACAAAGGAGGGTTGGCATGATACATGAATGAAGTACACAGGAGAGTTGGCATGATACATGAATGAAGTACACCAGGAGGGTTGGCATGATGCATGAATGAAGTACACCAGGAGGGTTGGCATGATACATGAATGAAGTACACCAGGAGGGTTGGCATGATGCATGAATGAAGTACACAGGAGGGTTGGCATGATACATGAATGAAGTACACCAGGAGGGTTGGCATGATACATGAATGAAGTACACCAGGAGAGTTGGCATGATGCATGAATGAAGTACACAGGAGGGTTGGCATGATACATGAATGAAGTACACCAGGAGGGTTGGCATGATGCATGAATGAAGTACACCAGGAGGGTTGGCATGATGCATGAATGAAGTACACAGGAGGGTTGGCATGATGCATGAATGAAGTACACCAGGAGGGTTGGCATGATACGTGAATGAAGTACACCAGGAGGGTTGGCATGATACATGAATGAAGTACACAGGAGGGTTGGCATGATACATGAATGAAGTACACCAGGAGAGTTGGCATGATGCATGAATGAAGTACACAGGAGGGTTGGCATGATACATGAATGAAGTACACCAGGAGGGTTGGCATGATGCATGAATGAAGTACACCAGGAGGGTTGGCATGATACATGAATGAAGTACACCAGGAGGGTTGGCATGATACATGAATGAAGTACACCAGGAGGGTTGGCATGATACGTGAATGAAGTACACCAGGAGGGTTGGCATGATACATGAATGAAGTACACCAGGAGGGTTGGCATGATACATGAATGAAGTACACCAGGAGGGTTGGCATGATACATGAATGAAGTACACTAGGAGGGTTGGCATGATACATGAATGAAGTACACAGGAGGGTTGGCATGATGCATGAATGAAGTACACTGGAGGTTCGGCATGATGCATAAATGCAGTGCATCTTAAGGGTCGGCTTGATGCATCAGTGCATGTCTGCAGCACATTTTAGTTTGATGCATCATTGTCTATTTAAAGTGCTGAGGGAGGTAAAAATGTAATCAGGAATAGTTGGTAAAGGTTTAAAAATAAACAAAAAAAAAACAAACGGTTGAGAGTAAAGTGGTGAGTGTATGGGTGTAAGACAGCTGCGTCTATCCCCTAGCCACAATATACAAGGACTCTACCATGATAAATGTATGACCTTATCTTAGACTTGTGTGGTATGTAGAAGGGCAGGAATTGTGTTATGTGTGCTATTCACTGAGAGCACCACCATGTGAAGGCCTGTGGGTGGTGGTGGTGCAGTTAGGAAGTAGCCATTCTAACTCAAAAACCACCATGTTTGTTTTTATCACATTAAGACAAAAGTGTAGGGCCTACAGGTATGGTGGGCCATTTGTTTAGGCCTAAATAATGGCAATTTGTAAGGTAGGCATATGTTGGTCCTCCTCTATTTCAGAGTATGGTATAGTTGGCCTTACATAATGTGGACGGATGGGGGAGGATAATGTGGATTTGGGTGGACGGGGGTGTACTTTACCATAAAATAATGGCCTGCCATAATGTGGATTTAGTGTGGATTTGGCTGTAGCAGATTTCTTTTTAAACAAATGGCCTGCCATGATGTAGCAGAGTAAGTTGAATGGAGCATGTTTTGTTTTACTCTAATGGCCTGCCATAATGTACCAGAGTTGGATGGAGCAGGTTGTGTTTTACTCTGATGGCCTACCATGTACCAGAGTTGGGTGGAGCAGGTTTTGTTTTACTCTAATGGCCTGCCATAATGTACCAGAGTTGGGTGGAGCAGGTTATATTTTACTCTAATGGCCTTCCATGTTGTACCAAAGCTAGGTGGAGCAGGTTGTGTTTTACTCTAATGGCCTGCCATGTTGTACTAGAGCTGGGTGGAGCAGGTTGTGTTTTACTCTAATGGCCTGCCATAATATACCAGAGATGGGTGGAGCAGGTTTTGTTTTACTCTAATGGCTTGCCATAATGTACCAGAGTTGAATGGAGCAGATTGTGTTTTACTCTAATGGTCTGCCATAATGTACCAGAGATGGGTGGAGCAGGTTTTGTTTTACTCTAATGGCCTGCCATAATGTACCAGAGATGGGTGGAGCAGGTTTTGTTTTACTCTAATGGCCTACCATGTTGTACCAGAGTTGGGTGGAGCAGGTTTGAGTAGGTCAGAGTGACTCACATCACGTGACCTGTGGTTTACTGCTTACACAGACCAGTGGTATACAAAGTCACATACAACCATTATATCTGAACCCCTTCCACATCTCTAGGTGAGGGTCCTGGCAATCATATTCAGTGATGCCACTTTTCCTGGTTTAGATTTTGTTAAATTCCTGGAAAAATGTGTCCAAAGTCTAGTTTTCCTGTTTTTTATCGGCCAGTGAGTGGCATCTCTGCATATTACATTGCCCCTTTCATGTCACTATGTTTTAGGTTGTGCTCATTTCCCAAAAAAAAAGAAATGAAAAAAAAAAAAACAAATAGAAAGAAACAGAAGAGCAAGGATATAGATCTAGACCAAATTTCATGATTTCCAGTTTTGTACAACATGTACCCTCATACCCCACGTATAAGGCGCGCCTTGAGGATGGACCCCTGATGCACCTTGTAGGAGCAGAATAATTTTATATATGTAGATGGAGGTCCTTGTGTATGTAGGTTTATATATGTAGATGTAGGTCTCTGTGTATGGAGGTTTATATATGTAGATGGAGGTCTCTGTGTATGGAGGTTTATATATGTAGATGGAGGTCTCTGTGTATGGAGGTTTATATATGTAGATGTAGGTCTCTGTGTATGGAGGTTTATATATGTAGATGTAGGTCTCTGTGTATGGAGGTTTATATATGTAGATGGAGGTCCCTGTGTATGGAGGTTTATATATGTAGATGGAGGTCCCTGTGTATGTAGGTTTATATATGTAGATGGAGGTCCTTGTGTGTGGAGGTTTATATATGTAGATGGAGGTCCTTGTGTATGTAGGTTTATATATGTATATGGAGGTCCTTGTGTATGTAGGTTTATATATGTAGATGGAGGTCCTTGTGTGTGGAGGTTTATATATGTAGATGGAGGTTTCTGTGTATGGAGGTTTATATATGTAGATGGAGGTCCTTGTGTATGGAGGTTTATATATGTAGATGGAGGTTTATATATGTAGATGGAGGTCCTTGTATATGGAGGTTTATATATGTAGATGGAGGTCCTTGTGTATGGAGGTTTATATATGTAGATGGAGGTCCCTGTGTATGTAGGTTTATATATGTAGATGGAGGTCCTTGTGTATGGAGGTTTATATATGTAGATGGAGGTCCTTGTGTATGGAGGTTTATATATGTAGATGGAGGTCTCTGTGTATGTAGGTTTATATATGTAGATGGAGGTCTCTGTGTATGGAGGTTTATATATGTAGATGGAGGTCCTTGTGTATGGAGGTTTATATATGTAGATGGAGGTCCTTGTGTATGGAGGTTTATATATGTAGATGGAGGTCTCTGTATGGAGGTTTATATATGTAGATGGAGTTCCCTGTGTATTTAGGTTTATATATGTAGATGGAGGTCCTTGTGTGTGGAGGTTTATAAATGTAGATGGAGGTCCTTGTGTATGTAGGTTTATATGTGTAGATGGAGGTCCCTGTGTATGGAGGTTTATATATGTAGATGGAGGTCCTTGTGTATGGAGGTTTATATATGTAGATGGAGGTTTATATGTGTAGATGGAGGTCTCTGTGTATGGAGGTTTATATATGTAGATGGAGGTCCCTGTGTATGGAGGTTTATATATGTAGATGGAGGTCCCTGTGTATTGAGGTTTATAAATGTAGATGGAGGTCCTTGTGTATGTAGGTTTATATATGTAGATGTAGGTCCTTGTGTATGGAGGTTTATATATGTAGATGGAGGTCCCTGTGTATTTAGGTTTATAAATGTAGATGGAGGTCCTTGTGTATGTAGGTTTATATGTGTAGATGGAGGTCCCTGTGTATGGAGGTTTATATATGTAGATGGAGGTCCTTGTGTATGGAGGTTTATATATGTAGATGGAGGTTTATATGTGTAGATGGAGGTCTCTGTGTATGGAGGTTTATATATGTAGATGGAGGTCCCTGTGTATGGAGGTTTATATATGTAGATGGAGGTCCCTGTGTATTGAGGTTTATAAATGTAGATGGAGGTCCTTGTGTATGTAGGTTTATATATGTAGATGGAGGTCCCTGTGTATGGAGGTTTATATATGTAGATGGAGGTCTCTGTGTATGTAGGTTTATATATGTAGATGTAGGTCCTTGTGTATGGAGGTTTATATGTGTAGATGGAGGTCCTTGTGTATGTAGGTTTATATATGTAGATGGAGGTCCCTGTGTATGGAGGTTTATATATGTACATGGAGGTCCCTGTTTATTGAGGTTTATGTGAGGACGGGTTCTACCCCTCGATGTTATATCGAATCTTTCGATGAACAACGAAGAACAACTATTCAGGTTCCAGTTAAAACTTTATTGTCTAATAACACATAGGCATCAGCCGTTCTCGATCACAGTTACAGGTGGCAGTGTTTGAACTCTATAACAGGTTCGACACTAGGCCTTCTAGTGTCTACAGTTGATATTCCACATACACCTCCTCTGTGCAGCAGCACAGAGGAGTACTAGGATATGGTAGCCGGGCAGCCGCCAACCATCGCTCACGATGGTCAGTCGGGGCTGGACTGACCCTGAGGAAGGCCGTACAACGGCCTTATATACACCGGAGTCGAGGGCCACGTGACCAAGTGGTGACGTGGCGCTGGACTCCAGCGCCCCCAGGCGTCGGGTAATAGAGGTGCTCTCGACGTCGCCCACGAGGACCACGAAGGTACCTCGAAGACGACGCGGGACCACCACACCACCCCCCACTAGACTGAAACGAGGTCTCTGAAAATTCAGAGACCCCGGATCAGTCTAAACAATTAGATAATAATATGAACTACTGGATCCGTCGACATAGTCGACAGAAACAGTAGAGGAATATATAGAAATATAGTTTCTACTGTACTGTAGAAAAAAAATTATTATCACAGTTATAAGGCGTTGCTCCATCCAACGTAGGAGACCAGTGTCGAAACACTGCTTCACGACCTGCTCCTGGTCGATCCGAGGGAGGCACGACCGGGTATGGCAACCGGGGTCGTGTCGTTTCCTCCCTGTCTCGTTGAGAAGCTCCTTCCAGCGTAGGAAGCCCATCGATAGTGTACAGTACACTATGATGGTCCTTCGACCGTGAGGCCGAGGATGTGTGGCACCGCCGGGTCCTAAGACCAGGGTGGCGTCGGATCCACACAGCTTAGCAGGGAGGTCCGGGGACAGGAAAGGTACCCCCACTCGTGGAGGGTACACCGTCGTCCGGGAACGAGTTCCCGGGGGTTCCGTGCTGACATCGAGACTCTGTTCGATGTCAGCGATCCAGACTGAAGAGGAGGAGCAGTAGTATCATACTACTGATCCTCCGAAATGGACCCTGTAGCGGCGTCGATTTCAGCCTGCTCTCCTTCAGTGCGTTCCTCATGTGAAGCACTGGCGGCTAGCTGGCCTGAAAACGTCGGCGACTCCGGCAATGGGGCCACACGGTCCATTGTCGTACTCCAAGCCTCGTTAGAGGTCTCGGGTGCATCCCGGGAGTCCCCCTCAGCATCTGAGTGGAGAACGGCCGAGTCTGCTGAGTTGCTTCCGTCGTGGTTGTCGCTCTCCCGACCTTCAAGGTCGTCCTCGTCCCCCTGGTCAGGGGGAGTCGTTGGAGATTGACCGACGACATCGACGTCCCCGTCTATGTCCATCGACTGTTCCGCCTCGGCAGGTTCTACTGCTTGGGCGGAAGCCGACGGGTCCGGGCAGACGGCTACATTCGCCGAGGCCAGGGGTGTGATGCCATGAAGATCCGGATGGATCCTCGGTGACACCACTCTCTGGACCGGTGGCGGTGTAGGCTCGGTGGCTCCCGAGAGGGTTATCAAGGGAGCCGAGGAGGAAGACGGGGCTGCTGGTGGGTAGACGTAGGCACCGAGAGACCTACCCGGGGTGTCAGGCTTGTCCTGCACCACCTGCTCTCGGCCCAACATCGTCATAGCCGAGCTCAGACTGTCAATCTTTGGAGACAACTCTCTCAAAGGATTTGTCTGAGCCGCCAGCGTCCTGACGTCAGGAATCACTCCACCCTCGACGAGGTACCTCTGCGCTTCGCGAGAGGGCTCGGTTCGAATGGGCTTCAGGGTTCGGACGCCATGGTGTTTGTCCCTCATCCATTCCGAGAGTTGGACCCCGAAGACTCTAAAGAATTCGCGGTCGATTTCCTCCCAGCCTTCTATGATACTATCCCTCTTGGTAATATCATATTGGGCCTGTGACTCAAAGTTATTGAGATGCGTTCGGACATCGGTCAGACGAGAGTCCATCTCCATCTGAACGGTCTGGCGCGCCTCTTCCCTCAGAGCCGGAAGGAGCTCGTTACGGATGGCCATGTTTGTTCTATCAAACAGGCAGAACAAGTAGGCACTCGCTTCCTCACGGAATGCCTCACCGAACTTGTCGATAGCAGGGCTACCCGTCATCTGTAGAAGTCCCTTACAACGTTCCACGAACGTCTTGGGGACCCCACATTCGACGCCATCGCCGTATGCAGGCTGTGCCAACTCCCAACGCAAGGTTGCTGTCGGGATGTCTGCGCCTGTCACGACGTTGGAGAAGCTAGCTCCTGCTGCCGAGGTCAGTGTCGCGCCTCCCACTTGGACATGCGGCGTGGCAGCTGGGGTGCTGCCCTCTGCCGCTGTAGGGGGCTTGACAGGAGACGAGTTGGTGGTCACCTTGGGTTGTCGATCACGACCACTCCGGGATTCCACCGTCTTGCCTCCAGTTTTAGCACCACTGGTGCTTGGTTTGGCTGAACCGGTCGAAGCAGTCTTCGACTTTTTAGGAGCCGGGGCCGGGGCGGCTTTCGATGCCTTTTCGGGCTTCGAGGGAGCAGCCTGCGGCTTAGGCTTCTTAGGTTCAGTCGAACCGGCAGACTTTCCAGCTTCTGTAGAGTGGGGCCTCTTGTTCCCACTCGTAGAGGCTGTAGGTCCTGGGTCCCGAGGACGACTGGCCTCCCGCTTCTTCCGTTGCTCTGCCCTGAACTCGGGGTAGGCACCGTAAAAAGCGGGCATCAGCTCCGGTCTGATATACAGGCGCTTCGTAGACGGGGGTGCGGGAGCCATCCGCATCCAGTGTCTAGTCGGCGCGCCTGTCTTCTCATTCCGTTCGCACTTTCCAACCAGTGTCTCCACTAGCTGGATAGCGCCCTCGGCGTTGTACTTATGGGGCTGCTTGTACGACTTGAGATGACGCGCCATCAAGCCCCTTCGTGAGGTCACGAAAGGAGGAGAGGTCGGGTCATCAGGGTCCTGGTAACATGGAATGGTCTTTTCCACCTTAACACAACCGAACTGCGGACGGATGGCCCGATGCTCTTCAACCAAGTGTCGAGCATACCTGCCGTCCGTCGCGTATACGCGAGGGGGAAACCCCTTACGTGTGCAGTTCTCGAAAGCACACTGCTGCCCTGGATTGAAGATGCGCCATGCGAACCCAATCCGCTGTCGCTCGGGCAGCGACACCCCCGACGAGTCTGAGGCATTCGTGATATTCTCGATCATCGAGACATACCAGTCAATGGCATGACTGTCGTCCGAATACCATTCCTCGTCGTCACTACCATCCTTACCGACGAGACTCGGGAGTACCACCTGACCATTCTTGCGGTAGTCCTGAAGCTTGGTCAGAGGCCTGTCATCGACGTACTCAATACGTCGTTTGGCAGTGATCGCTGACAGCCGCTTCCACTCGTCGACAGCCTTGGCCGTGTCTGGGGGTGAGGATACGGTGCTCTCCACGGCACCGGCATCGACCTCCGACGGCTCGGTTCCAGGTTCCGGGGGTGCAGTAGACTCGCTACTCTTTTCCCGGGCTGGAGCCTTCTTGGCTGCGGATTCCTTCTTGCTACCTTCCTTCTTGGGCACCTTAGGGATCTTGAAGTCTTTCAAGGTCCCCTTGGATGCCTTCGATTCAGTGGACTTCTTGCCCTTAGAACCTGAAGGAGTAGCACTTTTTGATGGAGCAGGCGTCGACGGCTCGTCGACCTCCATCTCATCGGGGGAGGAGTCCCTCGAGGCGGCAGCAGCCGCGGCTTTCAAGTCGCGCTTCTGCTGCTTAGCTGCCTCTTTCGCCTTACGGCGGAGCTCCTTCTCCCGCTCCTGGGACTCGGCCAAGGCTTTCTGTGCATCCTCGATCTGCTTCAGAAGAGCTGCACTTTTAGCCGAGGTAGACTCGAGCTCTTGCTCGGGTCTGGTCCTCTTGGACTTCTTCTTCTTCTTCTTCTGCGACTTGTGGCTCGCCGAAGAGCTGTACCCTGACTGCTCGTCGGACGAGGACCCCATGGTTCTTCCTGAACTGCTGGGTTCCACCAGGGAGAGAAGACTCCGGGTCTCGAACCGTTCTCAGACGGGATGAGACGTCGAAGGGGATCTTCGAGGTTTTTCGATCCGCACTCTGGCGGGTCGAAGCCTCGAAGGTGCCTTCGATGTACCTCGAACCGCACTCAGGCGGCTCGAGGGACCGAAGACTGGAGTCTCGAGAGAACACGAACCTGCGCTCACATAGGTCGTGTCCCTCGACACTAGGCAGGGGAGACCTCCTACACTCAGGTAGGGAGTCCCCAGACGGAGCGTACCAGCTGGAATAAGCTAGGCTTAGTCCAGCTTATCTGCGTCCGACTCTCACGAGAAGGGCGCAGATGTGACCTCCGCGGTGGACGACGCGGCCTTTTATCCCTGTGGCGCACGCCTCTGATTGGAGGAAGGGCCTACGTGACCGAGGAGGGCGAGCCCTATTGGTCCACAGCGCATCACGCCATGACCAAATAAGGTAATGCTCAAAAACTAGAACGACTCACTCTCCCCTCACCGTCACGCTCTGGTTCTCCAGTCGCAATTTTTGCATATGCCGTTATTTCCTATGCGGTCTATGGGTTCCAACACTATTAACATGGATAATCTGGGCACCCCCTCCTTCATCAGACTACCGGGATTAAAAAAAATGGTTCCAATATGGATCTACCCTTCGGGCAGCATCCACCAGCCTATGCTGGGAACCCGTCCTCACAGTCAATAAAATCAGAGGCTCCAAATTTCCATGTTCCCAGTGTCAGTTTGTCTCAAACTAAGAGGCAATCGTACGACTTCTCGTTGTGTAATTTTTTATTCACCGTCGGCTTCACGTCCACAGACAGATTTACTCAAGAACGGCACCCGTTATTTTAAAGCCTCGTTAAAAACACAGGTTAGTAAAGCTGCTGCTTAGTATTGTGCGAAACATCGATTACTGAGTAGGGTTTAATCTAGGGCTTTTCCTGATTTTAACCTTTACTACAGGAACGAGTGTTGAGCCTCGGGGCGGGTTACTATCACCCCCTCCTAGCCCGCCGTCCTTTGATGTGGCCGGGCCGACCGGGCTATTAACCCGTTTCCGTCGGCGTCTGCCTCCCATCACTTGTGACGGTGTGGATGTAGGAGCCAGAGTGTTTGCTCTGGATTTCCTTTCATCCTCTACACTCGCTGACCGTTCCTTTGATGAGCCTTGGCGCTTAAGCCTCGCTCGAGTCATAGGTCCGGACTGGAGTGACTGATCCTTGACTTCAATCGAGACGTTTCGATGTGAAGTTTGTTCAGTCGTTCGCACCTTCGAGGGGGGGCCAGTCTTCCGACATCCCTTCAAAGGCGGTTTAGATACTTTCGACTTATCTCGACGGGCCGGTCGACCACGACGCCGCTTTGATGGTTTACTGGCATCCAACACCTCCACCTCGCTCAGTTTTCGAGCATTTTGCTGTCGTTTTCGATGACCCTGCGTAGTTAGTTTTTTAGACTGAACTTCCGGCCGCGACCTTTCGATCTCTATTTCGACCTGTCCAGAAACAGACTTAGCCCTTTTCGTAGCCTTACGAGAAGGTGAATCATCATCAAGTTGTGGTTGCAACAACTCGACAGTTTGTGATAGCTCTACGCCCAACCACCGGCGCACTCTATCAACATTGCTCTTTTGCAACCGTCCACGGGATGATCGAAGTAATAATGTCGACTCAGAGAGGACAGAATCTACTACGAACGGCCCATCCCAGTTGGGGGCAAGCTTCATAGCTGCCTGGGGGGTGTGGTACCTCACCACCTGTTCACCAACTGAGTATCTTCTCTGCTTTAGCCCATAGTCATACCCGACCTTCTGGCGTTCCGCAGATTTACCTAGGTTTTCCCTTACCATGCTATAACTCTCCCTCAATCGGTCACGAAGTTGTTCCACGAAAGTGACGGAACAAGGGACTTCGAGTGGGTTCTCGATTGAGCCGAAAATCACATCCGCTGGCATGAGAATTTCTTCCCCGAATACCATCATATTTGGACTGCATCCAGTAGAACTGTGCTCAGAGCTGTTATATGCGGACACCACATATTTAGCCTGTTCATCCCAGTCGTCCATATGTTTGTCTACCAACATAGTCAGACTCTGAATCAACGTTCTATTGAACCTTTCCACCTGACCATCACTCTGTGGTCTGTATGGATTGGTTCTCTGTTTTACAATCGTCAAATATTCACACATCTCAGAGAAGAGTCGCGACTCAAATTCTCGACCTTGGTCGGAATGCAGAAGCAACGGGACTCCAAAGGTCAAAACCCATTCGTCCACGAAGGCCTCTGCACAGGTCTCTGCCGTGTGATTTGGTAGGGGAATAGCGCGTACATACTTGGTGAAGTAATCCTGGATTACTAACATGCAAGTATTCTTGTTTGGCGTGGGTGCGAATCCCGAGATGATATCCATAGCTATCCTCCCGAATCTCACCAAGAACAACTCTTGGTGTAGAGGAGACTTACCCATGCCCTCGCCGGGCTTTACCAGGCAACAGGTAGGACAGTGTCGAACCCAACGACCTATGTCCTTTCCCATCCCGGGCCAGTAATATCTCCTTTTCACTTTTTCGAGCGTTCGTTTACGACCAAAATGTGCCGCTGTTCGGTGTCCGTGGCAAAAGGAGAGTACCTCACCCCTCAGTTGGCGTGGTACAACTACTTGAATCGTGCGTCTAGCTCGACCCGCCTCGACTTTCCAGCGACACAACAAGCCTTCACGGAAGGTTAATAGAGGCCATTGCCCTACTAATTTCCGTACCTCGGCGCTCTCGATCGATACATCAGGCCTAGTGGGTTTAGCCCCCTTAACTAGCCATTCAGCAACTCGTTTGATGTCAGCGTCCGCCTTCTGAGCATCAATGAGTTCATCGAGAGACCAAAATGCAACACCCACCCGGCTGTCTACTAAACCACTTACAGCTGCCAAAACAGCATTATGACTGCCGCAGTCTGTGCAATCCGACCTCTGGCATAGCCGCACAGGGATACGACTAAGACCATCGGCGTTTAGATGCTTGGCCCCACTTCGATGTTCGATCTTAGAGTTTTCGAGACCGAACTCCGAAAGGTGGGCCAGCCACCTACCCATCATTCCTTCAGCCTCTTTGAAATTTAGGAGCCATTTCAAAGACGAATGATCGGTGCGGATAGTGAAGTTACCACCATAAAGGTAGTGCCTAAACTTCCTGGTGTACACGACAACTGCCAACAGTTCCCTTTTGGTAGTGCAGTAGTTCCGTTGTGTTTTACTTAGAGTGTTGCTAGCAAACGAGATCGGGACCTCCAATCCATCCTGTACTTGGGATAGAACAGCCCCGATCGCGGTATTACTAGCGTCAGTGTCCAAGATAAAACGACCGTCGGATGTTGGGAATCGAAGCACAGGTGTCTCCCTGAAACTTCGTTTTAACTCGACAAAGGCATGTTCGGCTCTTTCCGTCCACGCGAATGCCTCGTAACGACCTCTACTACCTTTAGGTTTTTGGATCACTAAGTCCTGTAAAGGGCTTACGAGTTCCGCGAACCCCGGGATGAACTCTCGGTAGTAGGAACAAAAACCAATGAAGGATCGAATTTCCTTCACTGTAGTGGGCCTAGCCCAAGTCATTACATCGCTAATTTTCCCCGGGTTGGCTTCTATACCCTGTTCAGACACGATTCGGCCCAGGTACTCGACTGAAGTCCTAAAAAGTTGACACTTTTTAGGTTTTAACTTCAGTCCCCATGCCCGAATCCTGTTGAAGACTTCTGCCAGATTCGCCATTGCTTCATCCGTCGTTTTGCCGAAGACGATGATATCATCGAGGTAAACCAGGCAACTTTTACCTAGCAAACCTCTCAACATCTCCTCCATCATTCGCTCGAATGTGGCGGGGGCGTTACACAAACCAAACGCCATGCGATCGAACTCGTAGAGCCCCCTCTGGTAGGAAAAAGCGGTTTTCTCGACGTCGTCGGGATTCATCCCAATCTGCCAATATCCAGATTGGAGATCGAGACAACTAAACCACTTGTTTCCTCCTAGGGCATCCAAGGATTCGTCGATGCGCGGGAGGGGGTAAGCATTTTTCTTAGTCACTCCATTCAGACATCGATAATCGACGCAGAATCTCATGGTCCCATCCTTCTTCGTCACCATCTGGACGGGACTGGACCAGGGACTAGTACTTGGCCTAACCACCCCCGTATCCAACATCTCCTTAAGTTGTTCATCCGCCGCAGCTTTCTTGCTGAGCGGAATCCTTCTATAAGGGACTCGGATAGGTTGTGCGTCACCCGTGTCGATGTTATGCAGACATCGATCGGTGCGCCCTAACGGTTCATCTGGGGATTTAAAGACATCCACATGCTTACGTAGTAAGGCGGACAGTTTCAGTCTTTCTTCTGGCTGGGTCAGGTGGGTGTCGCTATACATGTCTAACAGCCAGGTAGGGAGCTCCCCCGTGCGGGTGCTCGCGATTTCCGCCGTCTCAATGTCTGCAGCTTCTTGCTCGAGACGCATGATCACAGATCCTACCTCCGGTGAAGAGAGTTCACCGTTTCTGTCAGCGTACTGTACAGTACCGACCACCTGGCCTTTCTCCAGGACAATGTCTCGATTCAGTGGATTACAGACGGGAAACACTGTTCGACGGACATTGCTGACAAGGGCAGCCTCACCAACCAACCCAAAACTTCTCAGAGTTTTCAGGTCGGGTTCGACTATGCCCTGTCGGTCTCTTTCCAGACCGTCGGATTTTACCAAGACATCGCACCGATGTCTGGCAGGTATCCTAGTGGTCTGTGCTACTGAGGCTATCGATGACACTCTCTTCAGTTTACACTGATGGTGCTCTTCTACCGGCTCGGTCATGACCAATTGACCCGTCCTTGGGTTCAGGATCATACCGTATAATGCCGCGAAGTCGAGCCCCAGAATGCCATCGTCAGCCACATCGGCCACTATTGGGCTAAACACATAGTGGGTCGATGCGACCTTAAGAGGTAGAACCAATCGACCATAGGTCCGCATTTCGGCTCCAGACGCAGTGCACGCCGTTATTCCCTCGTAGAGATTATCTGACGGCACCACTAACGTTTTCGCGAGTTCCCGAGAGACAATGGTGTGGCTGGCACCAGTATCTATCAGGAAGTCCAGAGAACGCCCTCGAATCTCTGCAGACAGGTACCATCGTTTCCCCGACAAGGGGGCGGTTCCTGCTAGCATTCTCAACCCTACGTCAGTACTCAGATCGATCCCCCTCCTCTTCAGAAAAGAGAGACAGGGATCATCTGAGGGAAGCTCTGTTGCGCAGACTCTGGCCAGCTGCCGCATCAGGGCTTCTCTCCCGGCGTCGACTTTCACTTTCGATCCAGTCGAACCCTCGACCTCGGAGTTCGGGCTGCCAGCGCCCTGTTCCTTGGCCATTGAGGCTTTTTCTACACCGACATCTTCGGAACCCGACCGGTGATCAACCGGTGCCGCTGTGGTAAAGGGCTGGGACGGCCCTACCGGGACCTTACCTAGTTCCCTCGAATCTACTGTCGTCTGATCAGGAGTGCCAGAGGTGCTGATACCTTGGCTTTTCGATGGTCGGGCAGCTCGATTGCCACGTCGAGCCGCCCGCCTCAGTTTTCCGTCGCGTCAGGTGGTAGACCTTTAATCGGCTCGGGGCAAGTTCGTGCGAAATGCCCCTGCTTCTTGCAGTTCCAACACTTGGCGTCGGACGGAGGGGTACTCGGCTTCTCCGAGCTAGTACCAGGGACATCCCCTCCCTCGATAACCCTGAGTAAATTCTTCAATTGACTCAGCGAGAAGGTCTGCTCCTGTACCTTGGGTTTGGAGGCCTTGTTTGGTGTTTTCGATTTACCAGCGGATTTCTGACCTTTCTTAGTCTTACTCCCCGCCCCGGGCTTCGAGTATGAGGAGACTTCCCCCTGTCCTTCCTCAACCAAAGCGGCGTCGGCCAACGCCGACAATGCATTTGTCGAGGTAGGATTCACCAACTTCGGCAGGAGTTGTCGTTTCCGCAACAACTCGTCTGCCAAGTCCATGAGATCCTTTAGGGACATGTAAGTGCGCCACTCCCGAAGAACGTCTTGTTGTAAATCAACGTCATACAATCCTCCTATGAACAACTGGTTGACTTTGGTTATGAGCCATTCAACCGAGAAGTCCACACCTGGATAGGCATCGCCGGCAAGACGTCTCAAAGCAAAGCCATAGGCTCTAATGCTTTCGTTCTTGCCTTGGCGTCTCTTCTCCATTGTAACAATGGGGTCTTGAAGGCTAGAAGTCATGGCTTCCGTTACCATGTCGACCAGTCCCTCCAAAGTCCCATCTCCATGCTCCTCCCATAGCCACACAGTATCAGCTGCAGGGCCATTCTGGAGTAACATGAGGAGTTGAGCTAATGCCATACTCGAGGTCCATACATTTACTCGACGGACGTGATTGAATCCGTGGTACCAACGGAGCCAATCGTCCTTCCATGTAAATGGAGGGCACTCGACTGACCTAGTTCGGGCTGGTTCATGCCCGATAGAGGTATTTTCAAACATTCTGCTTGATCTCCTGACCTGATCAAGGGCGAATGTTGTGCCTCTTCTAGGTATTTGATGGTCCATCCCCATGTTTCTCATAGTCGTGTCTGCACGACTGTGATTCATCCCCCAGGGATTACCAGAATCGGCATCACTCAAGCGCGAAGCCTCGAATCTGATATCCCTATATTTGGGCGGATCAACATGTTGTTGGGTCGTGGTAGGGGTCGAGAACTGTCCGATCACTCCACTTAGACCATCGGTGCGTGGCATCGAAGAAACAGGTAAGGTCCGACGCGACCTCGAATCAACTTTCGAGATGTCGTCGATTGCCCCCACCATTCTATCTATCTCAGCCTGCTGTTTTGAACGTTCCGCCTGCCTTAATTCTGACACTAGGAATTCCAGGCGGGAATGTTCGGGCTTCGAGAGATCTCGTTGCTCGCTGATGGCAAAGAGTTGCTTGACCTCCTTCATGGCACGGTCGAGCCACTCTCTGTAGTCAGGGTTTTCGACTAGATCCCCTTGAGTAGCAACTCTAGTAGTGCTGCATTCACTACTTTGTTGCTTATCTCGAAGTCTAGCGGTACGCAATTTCGATTCCGTCTGCTCCTTCAGACGTTCTTCGAGTGCGAGTTCATCACGAACTTCTTTATTCACCCTGGCTTCATCAGCCTTTCTGCGAGACAATATCTCTCGTCGGAGCTCATCGATTTCACCACGCATGGCTCCCAAAGTGTCCGAATCCTTCTGATCTTTCAGTGACTGGGCTACTAGGGATTCAGACTTCAAGGAATTAAGCTCGGCCTCATGCCTCGCTTTTTGTTCCATTAAGACCTGATATTCCGCCATTTTGTTTGCGTGTTCGATTCGTTCCTCACAGCGACGACGCATTTCTGCCTCGTCCCTGGCTCGAGCATCCTCGTCAGCTTGCATCTGACAGAGTAACGACTCCCGTTCCTGACGTAGCTGTTTCAGCTGCTTTTCATAAGCCGTTAGGTGCTCAGCTACTTCTTCAGTATGCTCGGCTGATTGTTGGTTCAACTTATGCCACAACTCTTGCAGTTGTTCCTCCAACATAGTCTTTTCTACCTCTTGTAGTTTCAACTTATGTTTAAGGGACGTCTGCTCGTGCTGGGCATCCCGAAAATCGTTTCGAGCTCTCTCGACACATTCTCGGCGGCTTGTAGCAAGGCGATCGATCTTTGCTTTTAGCGATTGACAATCCATTGCTGTCAACCGACTACGCTCGATCTCTGACTTCGTTGCAAGCAAGGACTCCTTTTCGCTAGAGAGCTGCTTGACCTTCTCTTGAAGATCAGTAAGCTCTCTATTTGCGATCTGAGTCTTGTTCGAAGCCTCCAACGCCTGCTGCCTAAGCTGTTCCAACTTCAGCTCTATTTCTGTACTCTTCTCCTGAGCTTTCGTGGTGTTGCTCGC